>MU224136.1:927237-946737 GCA_018584345.1 Thuja plicata | reverse complement strand
CTGATATTAATCGGTACTTTAATCAATACATTTTGCACTGTGTATAACCGATAACATCGGTATTGCAAATATAATTTAGTTTGACGTTGAATATTAATACCGTTTGGAGTCATCGATTTCTCATAATAGATAAACATATAATATATGTTGTGTCGTATGGTTTAACTTAAACCAATCAATCTATATTATATCAGATATTATTTGATTTATCAACTATAATATACATAGTATATGTATATTGATATATATAATAAAATCATTGTTATTATATATATTAATATGCATATATAATGTAGAATAGTATTATTTCATATTGTGTTATCTAAATAACAATATTGTCAATTCAATATATATATTAATATAATTGTTCATTATCATATATTAATATATTATTTATTTATTTCCTCATAACATTAAGATCATTTTATCTGATCGAAGCTATAAACATCAGCAGTTCTCTATTTTTTGGTTATGTATTGCATGAATATTTGATATGTTTTTTCTTATGTATACTAAATGTTAAGTTTGCTTACTATTGTGTGTGATAAATGTGGTCTTCAACCTGAGACACCAAATACTCAATAAATCATTAGCTCAAGGGGTTAGCAATCATCAAATCAAAATGTAACAGCGTATAACTACCCTCAAATGTGTCTTATTGCTTCCTAGTTGAAGCGATTTTGATTCTTGGAGGATGCTCATCAGCTTGGCATTTAGAATTAGTGACTAGACGACTCCAAAATGAAAGATTCAAAAGATGGTCATGATGCATGAACTTGCATACTTTGCCCTAAAGATCATGGAAATGAAATGCATGAGAAAACTAATCTAAGTGCATATTAACCATAAGACAACTTAAGCAGGAATGCAACTAAAAACTAAGAAATTGAAACTAGAAATTCATGTTAGAACTAAATGCATCAAACTAAGATACAATGAAAATGGAGGCTAGAACATGATCAAAACCTAGAACTAAAATAGAATTATAAATTTACTTCTCCAAATTTCCTTCCTTTGAGAAAGGGGGAGCTATCCCTTTTATAGTAAATTCCTCAAAATGGACGGTCAAGATTGAGCCACGAAGGGCGGTTGAGATGCATTTCCCCTCAATCCATGTGGGCTTGATACGGGTGAAAGACCATTGATTGGTCAACCTTGTGCTTGTTTAGGGGAGAATGAGACAAATTTGGTAATTATCCCCTTTTAATTTCTTTTATTTGAATTTTGTATGCTCACACATGTGAGGATGTGTGAATGGGTTCATTTAATTAGAAGTTTTGAGACTTTTAATTAAACTCTATAGTTTAAGCAATTAAATGATTTGAGATTTGATTCAACAAGTTTAATTCAATTATGTAAGAAATTTTAAATAAATGCTCCCATAATTAGGGTCCAGCGATAAATCCCTTTGATTTAGCATTTTAAGGCCAATTAATCAAAATAGGGGCTATGGGTTTTCTAGATCAATATTAGGTGATTACATTTGCTCCTCTTTGAATTGATGTGCAAGCAGCACGTTGATTCAAAGAACATTTGATGACAGATCCAGGAAGTATCTTGATGTGGAGCGATAAATTATCCCATAGATCAAAACTGATTCCAAACTTGATCGAACAAAGATTGATTGAATATTGAAGATATCATCTCCAAACTTGATTGTGCGAAGACTAATAGAAAGGTTTGAATATCTAGCTTGATGTAAAGTGACGAAACTGAATATCCGTCCCAAGAGTAGATTTATCAATTTTGGATTGGTTTAAATGACTAATCAAATTGATGTGGTGTGATGAGATTAACTGCCATTCGATTGGTTGTTTGATATAATTGACTTGATATGGGTCCTGATGAAGCCAATTACCTGATTAAGAGGTGCTAACTAATATGCCCCTAGGGATTCAAGTGAATTGATATGAAGTGATGAAATCACTTGGAAGATCTTGATTTGATACAGAGCTCTGATGCCTCTAGAGATTAAACTTGTTGATTTGAATCAAATTACTAATGTATTGAAGTTACCCCCTCGAGATCGAAATTGAAATGAGGTTAGGGTGACAAGCATGATTGTGATGGGTTGGGAAGTATCGATTGAACTGAATAGAGGAAGAAGAATTGGATTCAATCTTGATTTAAGGTTTGGCTGACCAATGGTGATCGAGAGTTGACTTGAGTTGACCAAGGTTGAATTTTTTGGATAGAAGTAGACTAGAGTACGTGACTCAGTTGATTAGGAACAATATTGAGGAGGAATCTTGTAAGGAAGGCATCAATGATCAACTACATTTGAGTGACAAGTTAATTTGTGCTTTTGACCAGTAAAACAACGTCAAATTTTTATTTTGGTCTTGATAATGGATTCAAGACTGTCTGATTAGCTAAGGGTACAATTTTTACGTTCATCAAAGCAAGTTTGAAAATTAGGTCAAACCTATATGAGGGCCAAAAGGGATTTTTCAATTTATTTTCACTCCTCGATTAAAAAATCCAAAACGTTCTATGATTGAAAAAGGTGATCCCTCTGGTGAATCATTAATTTGAGTGCATGCAGAGGCACAATCAGTCCTAGGATTATCCACCTCCAATAAGTAATTGAACAACCATCCTTTTAATTCTAATTTTGAATGTTTTTGTTAGATTTTTCCATGTTTATGGTCATTTTTTCCAGTCATGGATTGGTTTATTGTTTGGGAAAAAGTACCAAAAATTATTTTTTTGTATTAGACCATAGGTTTTTTCGTCTAGAGAGGACCTAGTACTCATACCAAGTCCTTCATGCATACCCCTTATGTCGTATGGAGATAGTTGTCTTGTTGTACCATAATGTTTTATTGTATTATCCTTATTCCTGAATCATACGAGTCTTCATGCCAGCGCTCCTTTGCTATAGTTTGTCATACGGTAAATAGAAAGCTTTTTCAAGGTCTTTAACATAAAAATTTGTCTCTTTCGCTGATATATTTAGATTCCTTGGCATATTTTTCAGTTTGTCTAATTTCTATGATTCACGTATGCAACATTTTTAGCCTGATTTTTCTCAATTACTAATAGTTTTGCATTGTTTCACTTTTGCATTGTACAATTACTAGATATTTAGTTTAGATATACTTATCCTCCAACCATGCAGTTAGTGAGGAATCTCTCAAATGCACAGAGAGGTCATCTTGGTGAGTGCGGATTCAGTTGGCTACTCCAGATGCCAGATATCTGTGTGAACTATAGATTTCTCATAACCTTGGTAGAGTGGTTCCATAGTGAGCATAACACGTTTCATTTGCCTACCAGGGAGATGACCATCACTCTTGAGGATATTTATAGGATTCTACAGATTCTATTTGCTGGAGAGTTGGTGGAGTATGACACAACTCCACGACTTGGCATTCAGGCCCCCATTCAAGTTTTTCATGATCATACTATTATAGATCAAGCCATCACCTAAGATGATGTGGTAATTTGATATGGTGCACAATACTCTTCCTTGCATCATGGAGGGATTCATTGGGTGTTTTATCATGGAGGACAGGAGTCTGTGGGGATTCCTTTGTGGTTGGGGTCAGTTCTTGAGAGACTTGTTGCCAGGCTAAAGCAGTTATGCTGGGATCAGTGCCTCCTCACGTAGATGTACCATGAGATGCATGAGGTTGTGTTCTGAGGGGCCTGAGGTATAGCTGTAGATGTACTGGTTTTGTAGGTGTGGGCATGAGAGAACCTTCCCATTTGCAAGCCTGTGATAGACGATCCGTGATAGAGTGGTCAACCTTATGTGTACATGTATTTAGGTTTTCTTACGCATCCCCAGTTTGGGAAGATAAATTACTTGAGGTGTTAGCTAGATGACCCTAGCATGGTGACTTGGAGGCCTTAAAGAGGTCCTGAGGCTTGGGCTAATTGGAGAGCTCAGAGGAGATATTTGTGTGTCATGTCCTTTGATTGGGAGGACTTCAACCATTATTGAGCGATTTGTGCTTTCTCAGGTACTAAGGTAGTATGGGGGACCTCAGAGCATCTATTTGAAGTTTACAACCTATGCTCACTTTGTGGACAAGGAGAAACAGGGGTGGGCTCCTATGTTATCTCTCGCTCTTTAATTATAGGAGCTTCTACAATTGCAGCGACCATCTTGGGATTACTTGGAGGATGTGGTTGATATAGGGGTCATGCCACAATATAGAGATTACTTTGCTTTCCATCCCTTACCTAGATTCATAGATCTAGATGAGAGATAACCAAAGATTGATGAGGAGGATGACCCTCATAGAGTAGCAGGTGGGGATATAGGGATCCAGTGGCTAGGGGAGTAGGAGGAGACCCAGGTGCCAGATCCAGCAGGGCACTCGTAGTTGGGGAGAAATGACAACGTGGAGAGGGGGACACATTAGGTTTTGTAGGTGTTTTTCCTCTTCCCATAGGTGAAATTGATGAGGAGATGGGTGATGCACAACATGATCTTGTTTATGATGATGTAGCCCAACAGGTTTGACAAAGGAGGGATGTACAGGTCGGTGAGGAGGAGGGTGTGCCCAGAGAGAAGAACCCATAGGACATGATATGTAATTTGAGGGGATGGATCCGAGGGATAAAAATGTAGTTAGCAGTAGCTCAGACACAAATTGAAGAGCAAGGCCGTGTTATTGCTGAACGAGATGAGAGGATCTAGGGGTTTATAACTGAGCGTAATGTTCTTCAATGCAAGGTTACTTAGTAGACTAGCAGGGCAACCTATTACGTGGAAACATACAATGTGGCAGTTCCTTTAGCTCAACATGTACCTACATATTCATAGTACTTGGTGAGATCTGAGGGAGAAGACCTTCCACCTCGAGAAGATGCTCCTCCACCTCACCTCGTGATGGGGGTGAGGGAGGGAGCAAGTATTGATATCCCCTTCTTCTATCTTATCCCATTTTGATTTTTTGAAGTTGTACCTAAATAGTCATGAAGAGCCCTGAAAAATTTACCCATATTGTCCTAAATGATGTATCCAACCCTTGCTTCTCATGGATTTCCTCTTGTAGCCCCATCAAAGTTTAACTTTTCCCAACCTTTATTTGGAGCCCTCCAACATGCATCCTTTTTTCATCCATTCTCCTAGGAGCCACACCTTATGGAACTTTAAGAGAATACTATATAGCTGCTTGTATACATTAATTCCATTTATTAAAGTGAGTGAATTTTTTTTGAAATGATCTTGGACATTACTACCTTGCATATTCCCTATTTGATTGATGAGGTAATCTCTTCTAATGAGAATGTCTTTTCATTAAAGATTCTCTTGTTCCTTTCTTTCCACACCTTCCAAACTAACATAGACGACCATGCTAGCCAAATGTCACCCCATAAAGAATCCCTACCTTGAATAGGTCAGCTATACAAAAAATCACACAAACTTACTTGTCTTGGTGATTTCCAACATATAGATTGCATGAGCCAATCCCAACAAGATGCAAAAACTGGGCACCATAATAGCAAATGGTTAACCATTTCTTTATTTTGGTAGCACATTGTGTAGATGCTAGGACCTGCAATACCTATAGTTTTCAACTTGTCACCTACCAATATTCTTCCATCCATAGCAAACCAAAAAAAAGATCCTGCCTGAGGGGCAACACATTTATGCCAACATAGTTTTTTTGGTCATTTAGTGTTCCCAATCCTTCTTCTTTGAATCTCATAACCTGTTCTAACATTATATTTTTCCGATTTTGTTGCACACCACAAAATCTCATCTTCATCCCGAGATAGCATGATCTTATGTTTTCTCAATTCCTCTTTGATCATCGGGGAATCTATAAGATCCAACACACATTCGTCCATCAATCTCCATTCAATTTGTTGTTCATTTTCATCAATGTGAATTATATAATCAACTAAATATTCCCCAAACTTCCTTTCTACTTCTTCTAGCCAATTTTTATATTAATTAATTCTTCTAAAACCTTTTTCCCATTTAATGAGTCCCTCAAAAATTTAACTTTTTTACCATTACCCATGTTCCATTAATGTGGTTTGTGATGATCCATCTACTTTCCTAAATCAATTTCCAGATTGCTGAGCCTCCTGATGAATTTTCCATGGTGAGTATCCTAGATTGTTCCTCTTCATCTATATATTTCTTTCTCATTATTTTACACCAAATTTTGTTGGGGTATTTATATAATTTCCCTATTAAATTTCCCCCTAGTGCCAAATTATTTAATCTTACCTTCGTCAACCCAACCCCACCATCTTCTCTTGTGAGACACGCCTTATCCCAATTGATAAGTGCAATCTTTTTTCCTTTCTGAGCACCTTCCCACAAGAATTTTTTCAATAGACCTTCTATTTTTAAAATCCCTTTGTGGGTCAATTTAAAGCTTGATATCACATAAATTGGAATGGCAAGTAAGACCGCTGTGAGCACCACTATTTTTCTTGCCTGTGAAAGCCACTTATTTTTCCTTGATGCTTCCTTTGTCTGACATTTGTTTACTACATACAACCAATAATCAAATTTATTTTGCCACAAAAATTAAGGAGCACCCAAATAATTAGAGGGGAAATCATATATTTGAAAGTCATAGATCCCTGCAATTCTCCTTTGTATATTATTATTTGTATTGAAGAAGAAAATATCAGATTTCTCATAGTTCATTCTTTGTCTCGAGGCCATAGAATAATCTTCTAGAATTCCTTTCAAAATTTTAGCTTTGTTAATTGTAGCTTCCCCAGATAATATCGTATCATCTGCAAACTATGAATGTGTTACTGGATCTAAATCAACATCTACCACAATGCCTCTCCAAATTCTATTTTCTCTTTTGGCTTTAATTTTTCTGCTTAAATACTCTACCATAATGACAAATAGAAAAGGGGATAATGGATTCCCCTGGCGGAGTTCATTTCCAACCTCAAAATAACCATACAAATTCACATTTACTGCCATAGAGAATCTCATAGCCACAATGCATGCTTGCATAATTTCAATCCAATATTTTGAGAAACCAAATTTCCTATAGACAACACATAAAAATTCCCAAGACACCTTGTCATAAGGTTTTCTAATATAAATTTTAATAGCCATACCTCTCATATGTTTTGCCTTGATTATATAGATGGTCTATAAAGCAAGGATGATGCTATCCACAATGTCCCATCATGGAGAGAATCTGTAACATCTGAAATCAATTTGTTCAAAAATCTCTTCAATCTATTGGTAAAGGATTTGGATACTATTTTGTAAATAGTATTGCAAAGCGATATCAATTTATAATCTGCCATTGTTTCACAAACTTCCCTTTTTGGGATCAACACCACCATCTTGTTCTTCATATCCCTCACGAGTCTCCTCCCTTTCCTAATATCTTCCACCAAATTGAGGACATCCCTACCAATGAAGTGTCAACACTTATGAAAATACTTTGCTGGTAGCTTGTCTGGTCCCGGGGCCTTATCAGGATGTATATAAAAGGATATCTTTTCTACCTCTTCCATTGAAAATTCTTCCATCAGCATATCATTGTCTTCTTGAGAGACTAATTTTGGAATTATTTCCAAAATACTGCCCCATTTTGTTATGTTTGGGTGCTCTCTTCTACACAAAATTGATTTGAAGTACCTAATAACTTCTCCCCCCATCTATTGCATTCTTATAATCTTTATTCCATCTGTGTAAATAATTTCGTCAATCTTGTTTATTGACCTTTTGGCTTTGACCAAGGCATGGAAGAACTTAGAGTTAGTGTCTCCCTCTAGTAGCCAATTTTCATGGGATTTATCCTTCCAATATAGTTCTTCTCGAGCCAATATTTTCTCCAATTTGCCTTTTAACTCCTTTTCTTTTTCATAATCATTTAAAACATACCTTTCTCCAAAAATTTTTCATTAACGAGACTAAGTTCTTCTTCAATAGCCAAATTTTCTTCAAATATATTTTTGAAACTCTCTTTGTTCCAAGCTTTTAATTTGCTCTTTATAAAATGAATTCTCTGTAGAAAACAAAAACTCTTTGTTCCATTATATATGTTTCTCTCCCTCTACCATTCATCCAATTTATTGATTAAAGATTCATCTCTCCACCACATAGACTTAAAGAATTCTTAGTAGAAAACAAAAACTCTTTGTTCCAATGTATATATTTCTCTCCCTCCACCATTCTTCCAATTTATTGATTAAAGAATCATCTCTCCACCACATAGACTGAAACTTGAAATATCCTTTACCTTTTCTATTATCTAGGCTAACCTGGAGAAGAATTGAGTAATGATCAAATACTGAGATAGGCAAGATGTTGGAATGGAAATCCATATCATTCTCCATTGAGTGACTCCCTATTAGGAATCAATCAAGCCTTTCAACAATGTATGTGAAACTTTCCCTGAACTATTATTCTATGTGAATAGACGATTTTTTTGAACAACATCAAACATCTCATTGTTCATCACAAAATCCCCAAAATCGGACATAATTATGTTGGCTTTTATGTTACCACCTCTCTTCTCTCTTGGATTAAGAATTGCATTAAATTCACCCCCACTATAATTATTTCTCTATCTACATGCTCTATTTTTTCTTTGAGAGTGAAAAATAATTGTGTAATGAATTGGGCCAAGTTTCTAGCATACATGTGATTTGGTAAAGATGTCATTATTTAGTGTAGACCCTCATTACAAAATTTAACTTACTGGGTTATATTATCCATATAATTTATAATTTATGTAGAAAGGTGACTAGATTTTTTTTTAACACGATGAATTTATAATAGAAAAGGTTGTTGCATGTGATGTGCTTTTAGATGCCTAGGCTCTATAATATAGACACTTTCATTCCTTTGACAAACTTAAAAATATAACATTAATGGTCTTAGAAATATTTTTTTGAAATTTTATAAGGAAACTATTTATTAAAGTGTATCTTGAAGCCTACCATAATAAAAGTCTAGGTGCTATTATTAATAAAGGAAATATTAAATTCATACCTAAAGTTGGCGATCCTGAAGATATCTGTAACTGGAGGCCCATCACTTTGCTGAATGTTTCATACAAGATCATTACTAACGCTTTAGCTCTTAAAATCAGACATCTTCTTCCTTTGATTGTCTGACCAGAGAAAAATAGTTTCATTAAATCCATATATATCCTTGAAAATATTATTTTTGTTTGGGAGGGAATGGAATGGGCCCTACCAGTCCAAGAAACACACTTTGTTCCTCAAAATTGACTTTGCCAAAGCTTATGATCGCATTGAATGGCCTTTCATTCTTGCCATGTTACAAGCTATTGGTTTTGGTCCCAATTTTTTGCAGTCTGTGGAAATGATTTTTAGTGATGCTTCCATGTGCATATCTATCAATGGTACCCAGTCTGACACGTTTGGGATTTTTCAGGTTGATTTGCCAGGGTTGCCCACTGGCTCCTGCACCGTATGTGCTTGTTGCTGAAGGCTTCGGTTACATGCTTGCCAATTCTATTTCCTCTGGTTTAGTGCGAGGCATCTCTCTTCTGGATTCCTCTTCCCAGCTTGTCAATGGTCACTTTGTTGGTGATTACTTTCTCACTCTCCTCAAGAATGTGGAAAATGTCTCTAATGCCTTACAATGCTTGGATACATTTTGTCAGGCCTCTGGGTCTGCTATTCAATGACATAAGATCCTCTGCTACAGATAATCTTTTCTCCCAACGCCTCCTTGACTGGTTAATTTTGATTGGAAGTGGGTTCAACATGGGGAAGTTTTCCGCTTCCTAGGCATTCCCTTTGCTTTTAAAGGCTCTTGTGTGGATTCATGGAATGTTGTGCTTGCTAAAATTGAAAAAAAGCTTTTTTATTGGATTTCTAAGCTCCTCTCTTTTGCGAGGAAATTCTAGATTTGTTATAAGGTTTTGGATGCCACTCATGTCTATTATTCTTCATGCTGGGCTCCTTCTAAAGCCTCTTACCTTAAGCTAGAGTGCCTTCTCAGAGATTTCCTCTAGGCTTTGGGAGCCAACCGTCATGGATTTCACAGAGTTGCTTGGGATTATTGTTGTCTTCCCAGAGAGTTTGGTGGCCTCGGTCTTCTTTCCACTCAGAAGTAAGGGCTCTCTCTTTGTGCAACATGGATTATTCATGCTCTCATATGCAATGAAGCTTGGAAAATCCTTGTTAGGCATTTTATTTGTTCAGGATATCCTATTCACAAGCCAACTTGGAAGGGAATTGGTTTTCAAACTCTTCTTATTATGCAGGAGCATGTGCATATTCAGGGCACTTTTGTTGTTAAGATCATATGGAAGACCTTGGAAGCAGTCAAACCTTGGCTTTGTTGGGATGGGGATGGTTTTCATAATGGGATTTCTTTGAATCAACATAACCTTTGGTGGTCTTTGTTGTTTCCAATTCAGGGTATTCCTTTGGCCAGGACTCAAGGTGCCAGTGCTCTAGGTCTTTTCAAACGTGGAATTAGAACACCTAAGGACCTCTTTTCCATGATCACTATGAGCCTCCGTTCTTGGGAAGACATGCAGGTCCAGTTCCATCTGGCTCATCCAGATCGTCAGACTATTGATCTGTTGGTCTCTTTCATTCCAGATCATTTGTTACATATGCTGGGTGTTTAGTGTGTTTGACCCTGGTGGAAAGAATGGAAATTGTACCCTACCACACCCTTCAACAACTACAAGCCGAAGATGGGCTACAGATGGTTGTCTCCTCATCTTCCTATGGTGGACACTCTTAACTAGAGGTGGCATTTGCACTCTTCTCCTCACCACTAGAGCTCTCATTTCCAGATCATATGGTCTGCTATTACTAAGCCCAAGATGGATCTCTTCGCTTGGTGTTTTCTTTTTCAAGGTCTTCCTCTGGGCCCTTGGCTCAAACACCTGGGTGTTCCCGATCCTTAGTGTCCCTTTTGTGGAAACCCATAGTCTTTTTTGCACTTTTTTGGTTTTGTAGGAGAGTTCAACAGTATTGGCAATGGATTCATGATTTTTTAAACCATTCCACCCCGAGCCCTTCTCTTGGCATATGATTGTCCTGGGAGACTCTCCGAGACTTCCTTCCAAGTTTACCAAGATTTGTCATACTTTCAAGATGGAGGTTTTGTTCACTTTATGGAAAGATAGGAATGTTGTTCTTTTCACTCACAAATTTCTTGATATAAATGTTGCTTTGTATAATAAAGCTTGTATATGTAACAATGTTATGATGCAGATTCAAGTGCAAGCTAATAAAGTGGCTATGGAGGTGGCCCACCTTCAGTAGCTACTCAATCATTGGGGTAATGCTCCTTGTACGGTTTCTCGGGTGCCTCCTGACTTGGTTTCTACAGATTGCACTCCACCTAGGGGTTGCCGCCGTGACCACAACTCTTCGGCTCGCCACTCCCGCACTCCGCGGTCGCAGGCTACCCGCCACCACTCTCCTACGGGTGGCAATGATGATTGGCGGCACCGTTCAACTTCAATGGCCTGCCATGCCTCTGGCTAGTCTCCGATGCCGGTTATTTTTGCCCCTCCCGATGCTCCTACTGTTCGTGGTGGTTCTACTTGGCAGACAACCAGCTCCTCCAAGTGGTCCTTCCCCCACCTGGCTCTGGGTATTTCTCTGCCTCAGGCAAAGGAGAAAGAAAAAGATAATGAAGATGTTGTTGATGGTTGGTTGGTTCCCGACCCACTTGTCAATCCCAGGGATGCCTGGGGGTCCGATGACAGAGATCCTCCTCCTTCGGCTGACACTGCTCTTGCAGCCTGAAGGCTTTATAAGTTTTTTTTGATGAATAGTTTCTAGTTTCTATTTTCGGCTTGATGCTGAGTGAACTCTCGCGGGGTGATTTTTTTATCCCCCCCTTTTTTGTGAATATGTAACTTTTATATTTATTTAATAGGAAAGGCACTATTCATAACAAATAAAAATAAAATAACTACCATTAATTTATCTTGACATTGATCTTGAATCATTTTAATCCATGCTCCAAGTTTCTTAAGTTATCTCTTTCTCATTAGTAGTTGTCTTGGTTTTTATTTCTTCTACTATTTAATGGTATGATTTTTTTAATAATGTGGTCAAATATTCTCTCCAAGCCATAAATCAAACTTGACCCTAGTGATCAGATAAACACTTTTAAGAAATTTGTGAACATTTTAGTTCTTACATGTTTATTAGACATTGAATATTAGAGAGAACACATTTAAGAAGTCTACGCCATTTTATTTAAAATTGTGCCACAAATCAAATTTGTGACATCAAAGATTGAATCTTCAATGGTTAGAATCAATCTCTCAAATTTGAAAAGCAAACTAATTTAGATTTACCATTCTACATCCAACACTTTTTAAGAAACAATGATATAAACTTATAATCAAAATAGTAGACATGTAACTATCAACTATTAAAATTGACCAGAAAGAATTTCATTTCTATTTAAATCTAAATATCAAAAATTACATTACACAATCTATGGTAGCTCTAAATTGCATCACTTCATTATCATATTCGTTGACCATAATTTTAAATTTAAAAAATCATTTATTTCTTTTCAATATTTCTCTCTAGGGGAAGAGCACCAGTTACCCCATGTTCCAATTACGACTCACTCCTTGCTCACCCAATCTCCCAATTACTAATTTTAAAAAACTAAAAAAAAAAATGATAACAAAATGTTCATTAATAAATATATATGTACCATTAGTTGTTCACTTGTATCCCCATAAAGAGAATTTTGAACGACTATTGAGACATTTAAGCATAAGTATGACACTTTTTGAACTACAATTGTAACATTTGTGCAAAGCATTGACACTTTTTTAAACTACTATTGTAACATTTGTACATAAGTAAGTATGTATTGCACAATCGTTTGAAATGACCATTTTTTGACCCTTGTTAATAGATCCCATAGTGGGAACTACCAAGTGAGAACAAGGCTGTCTATATATTTGCACCTTAGTAAACAAAATATGTTGTTAAAAAAATATGTTAACAACATGTATGTTAGCCTATTGTATTTGTTTGTAAATTAATAACACATGTTAACATAATAGACTAACATACATTTTGTTAACAACATATTTTGTTTACTAAGATGCAAATATGTTTCTATATAGACAGCCTGAAAACCATAGCTATAAGCAATTAAATAGCATACAAAGACAACAACAAAAAAAATAAAATTAATTGATGTAGCTTCTAAGATCTATTATAAATGCGTGCTGCTGGAGTTCCCCTATATGTTCTTCGCTATTTTACGGACAATATTTTCCCTTTTTGTACTGTTTTGCTTCTTCCGATTTGATATCACATTATTGAGCTTTATTCCAAAAATTTAAGTTGAGAACCGATGGGGAGAGCTGGCTATGGATGGGCGGGTGCAGCAGGAACATGTGCTGCATTTGCTGCTGTATTTGCCAAGGCCGCTTCCATTTCATCCCAGGTAATTTTTAAGTCATCAATCTTCAATGTATTCCCGATTTATTCTTTTATTTATAGTATTGGCCGATCTCTGCTATCAATCGGCAAAATCCGATTAACGCATATGAAAAATTTGCTGAGATTTGTGTTCTATAAAACTCAGATCTTGATTTGTGCCCTAGAATAGATTTTTTGGGTTAATCTTATATCTGTACAGCCAAACCCTTGATAGGGGCGGGATGTGAATGGTAGCAGCTGGATTGTTATCTTGTGGAATTAGGCAAAATTAATGTTAAAACCCTTTGGTAAAGCAGATCGATTGGAGATTACAGTTGTTGGGATATGTTGGGGTGATTTTACTGAACGTGGCAATGTGGAGCTGCTATGTTAACAGTCTCAAGGCTTTAACTTCACTGCAAGCGACAGTTATCAACTTCTCTACTAATTTTCTGGTCTCTGGATTGACAGGATTCTTTTTCTTTAAGGAACACTTGCATTTACAGGTTCTTAACTTCGCCCATTAAATCTACATTTGTTCTTTCTATTTGTTATAGAATTTGCGAAGTATAGTGTAAAGTTAATAACCAGAGAGTTGTCTCATCTCTAATCATGCACAACATTGTCCAGTGGTTGTTTCATAAGATTTGTTAATGGGGAATTTTATTTTTATATCCTTATTTTTCTATATATTTAATGAATTGTACATCTAAGGTGTAAATTTTTTGGAAGAATTCATATTAAGTTTTTGTCTGAATGTTTGACCACACTTTACTATAATCTGTTTTAGTATATCCAAAAAAAATAGTTCAGATACAAAAGTAGTGCAAATACAATCTGAAACAATAACAGAATACATAGAAAAAAGATAATATACAGTATTTTTGATCTGGGAGAAGTCTCTGGATTAAAAAAATGCAACCCAATAAACAAATTGGCAATTGCAGAATCTCACTATTCTCTAGTACAATACATTAATCTCTCTGACTTCATCCTTAAGTTGCGTAGATACAAATGAGAACATTGAAACTGGTTTTCTATTACATTATTATGTGAAAAACATGGACAAAATAAGAAAAGCCCTAAAATAATATTCATATTTTTAAAAAAGAATACTGTCTTTAACTCCAAAGGAACTAATAAAGATGAAAAATATACAACACTTATCTAATAATTAGAATACAAAAATGCTTACAACTTTAACTCAACTCTTTTTCATTAAATATATAAATAACCTTATTGAAAACAATTTTAATTATTGCATTATCATGCAAAAGATAAAGATGAATGCTTCAAAACAGATGGACCTACAGAAAATGAAACACTTCCTTTCTCATCACCAACTTTCAAAGAAGTCCTTTCATTATGAAAGGCTAAGATGGCTTCTTTCTCAAAGTAATAATATTGGACATAGTTTTTGAATTTTTTTTTTCAGTGGTTTGCAGGCGCTTTTTTAATTGTTCTGGGGACTTTCATCTTAAGCAAATCCAGCATCGAGCCAGAGCTTGTTTCTGATGCTGCAAAGAGCAAAGTGAATTGAATATGCCTTTTATAAATGTTTGGAATCTGAAGAAACATGGCGAGATTTAAGGTTTTTCATTTCAAACGGATGAACACTGATGCAGATCTCAATTAAAACCAGTGCAGCATTGTCCATTGTAATGGCTGAATTGAAAACTTCTGTGAATCAAACCAGACAGACAACCTTTGGAAACTTGCGAAAATTTTGAAAAGCAAAACCAAATTTCCAATGATGTAGATTATAAAATGTTAATATGTTTTCAACAGTGAGACTAACATTTGAGAATGTACTGCCAGGAAGAGCAATATGACAAATGTTCATCTTTATTTTGCCTGACTGGAATGCTCAAGAATTGCTAGGATACTGGAAACAAGTGATTCCAAGGGAGTTATATTTATTTTGTATTGAAATATGTTACCAATATATCACCACCATATCTGCAAACAAGGACACTGGTAGATTGTGTAATTTTTATAAAATATGTGGATAAAATTTTCAAGCTCCCACAAATGAAAAAAAAGGGGATACCAATTTTATTTTTAAATTACATATATTTATAAAAAAAATATATCGTTCTATAATAGTTAAAGAAGTTGCATTTGGATATTGGTTTAAAAAGTATTACATTGTCTTTTGGCCATCTATGACCTATTCATATTTAGACTTAATAGACCAGACAACACCCTGCTTACATTTACACTCCACTATTTCCATTTCTTTGCCAGCAAAATGGAGACAAACATAGAGCATTAAGGAAAACGGAAATTGGTGAATTGGTATAGGCCAATTCTAATTTTGGTCTAAAATGAGCATTCTGCAATTCCACCTCAGAACCTGGAATTAGTATTGAGGCATAGAATTGGAATTGAGAATTCAATTTTGAGAAGGGAAACCAATTCCTGTTTTCCAATTCCATGTCATTTCCACCAAACAAACTACATTATCCCCAAACCCCCTAGACCAAAGACATCCAACATCCTTGCATTAGTAGAACTAGAAACAAAGAAAATATTTCAGAGCGCAAACCCTATTTACAATATGTTTATAAATAATTTATTAAATAGATTTTTATTCTCTATGAAATAATTGTGTAGATAGATTTGAAAAAGATGCTTCTATTAAGTGGTATAAAACTTAATATAATGTTTTTTCAGTTAAATGGTGATATTTCATTCAAGCTATCTTTTATGAATATTCTTTTATTATTAAAGATTGTGCCGCTTCTTTGGAATGACAAGTTTAATAATAAAAATGATATGTATGCATTGAAGAAGATTTTTTGAATTTTATTTCACTAATCACATTTTAAAATTGAATCTTTAATAAGAGAGATATTTTAAAGAAAAAGAGTATTGATTATATCCTATACATGATAGCAAATTGAGCTAAAATCCATCACCACCTATCCAATATATCACAAAGGCTCAAGTTTTCTTTTGATCCTTGAATCCTATTGTTTGAAAGTGTAAATCATATCCCATCTCCCACTTAGATCTCCTATGTACTTTTTATTAGTTTGTTGGAAGATAACGTTTACCTATCATTCAATGTGTCAAGTGTAGGAAATATTGTCATTGATGTCAAACCTGCACTTAGTGGAGATTGTTGCCAAATATATCATCATTGATATCAAAAGAGTATGGATGAGATCATTGAACACATTGGCATTGATGTCAAAGCCTAATTCATTGATATCAAGAAAGAAATAATTTTTGGCACAATGATCTTATCAATGAAAAATAGGGAAGCAAATTAGGTTTGAATTAAAGGTAGTTAGTTAGAAAATGGTCATACCTCTATAAAAGGTTGTCTCCATTCAATGGAGTGCCTCCTTGCATGAAAAGGCACAAGGAGGATATAAAGGTACAGAGAAGTTGTAGAGGGAATATGGAAATGTAATAAGAGATTTGTGTGTAGAAAACTATGATATCATTCAAGCATGTTTATTAATGAAGAGGTGTGATTAGCATATGAAATGAAGAGTTGTAATTTTTAAAGGTGAAAGGAGATGCCTCTAAATGAAATTGCCTCTTTTGGGAATATAATAAGAGAGCATTGAGTGAGGGGTGATAGTGTGAGTTGTGTGTGCAAAAAATGAATATGTTAGATTGATTTGAAGATAAACAAAAACATTTTTAAAAAGGCAATCAACAAGAATTGCTAACAAAAGGTAATGTCTTTTCAAAAGGTTCCCTCTATTCAATGAGGTCATTTTCATGAAGAGGCATAAATATATGAAGATATAAAAGGTGATAGTCAAATATGAAAAGAATGTGAGTGTGGAACAATGAAGAATAAATTTATGCAAGTTCATTATTCAAGCATATGGAAATTAATACGGAGCCAAGGCAGATTTGTTAGTGTAAGACATGACTATTCAAATGCTTGTAAATATTTAAAAGAGTTGCACCCATTCATAGAATCAATAATGATAAAAAGACAGATCATCCAAGTGGAATAAAGTGTGTGAAGGGTAAAAAGTGAGTATAGTGAGTGAAGTATAAAAGATATATAATTGTGATTTATAAATATGAAGAATATTGCACACTAATGAAGGATTACCTCTCTTGGTGAAGAGGTGTATGTTGGAGTAGTATAAAAGGAGATAAGCAAGAGGAGTAGGAAGTCAATTTTCATCAAATGTAATATTATATAAAAATGATAGATTTTGTGGAGACATTTAAATATAAATATATGAAGGATTAGTAAGTAGATATATGACAAAGGCTTAAGTAAATTTATGAAGACCCTGTGAAGCAAATTATGAAGAAATCATGAGCATATTTGATAGCAATAGTTTGAATAGGTTTTTGAAGGTTATTGGAGATCTGAAGTAGGCCAAATAGAAATTTATAAGTGTAGCAACGATAGAGTGAACAAATGAAGATTAAGAGGTTTACAACATATTTTCGTGAGAAGATTGTGATCACATTGTGGGATTTTTATGATTAGTTTATAATAGATTTGAATAGAGTAGATTAAAGAAGAGAGTAATAGCTCTTGTGAAGACAATTTGAATGAGGGGTCGGTGCCTTTAGCGGGTTGATGCTCATGAATTGAATGAGGGGTTGCTACCTCTAATGGGAAAGTGTTCACGAATTGAATGAGGGGCCAGTGCCTCTAGTAGGCTGAGCCCACAAAATTTTTAAGAGGTTATTATACAAGTACATGATTTATTATGGTTTTCTCTCACAAGGGTTTCCACGTAAATATTGTTTTACCATGTTCTTCTCATTTACTCGATTATTGAAATTGAGTAAATGGTGTTATTGTGATTGATAAAGTTCAAATTGATAAAAGTTGATATACTTGGTCTTGACATTAAAGCCTAATAAGATACCCAAGTACAATGCACTCATAAAGAAGAGGAGAAAATCTTGTGGGAAAAAGCTCTTCCTAAATGAGGGTAAAAGATACTACGAATGCATGCAAGTTATCTTCCCATTCTTGAAAATGATATGAAGAAAGAATGATGACATGTAACTGATTAAATGGTTGACTATATTAAGTTGAAGATGATGCAAGGCATTAAATCAGTTAATGGTTTGTATTGTCATTGATGTCAACTTGATATCATCTGTATGGTCATGCCAAAGACTTCAGAGAATCAATGGAATAAAGGTTATGCTTTCAACAATGCATAAAAGTCTAGTATTCACTAAGTGACAGACTACACTGACGGAGTGCACACCATCGATAAAGACAGAGAAAAAGTCACAGTGATGCCCGACGAGTAGAAGATGGTGTTGCCCGACGAAGCAGAGTCACAGTGATGCCCGACGAGCTAAAAACAGTGTTTCCCGACGAGCAAGATTCAATGTTGCCTGATGGACGGAGATCCCGAAGCTAACTGAAGCGACACCGGCGGAACTGGCAGTTGTCACTGGCGATGAACTGCAGAATTGACCGACGGAACAAAGAGATCAGAAAATGAAAAAATATCTAGATGGCAGAGCTAAAGGATAGACTTAACTGGTTGTTTTATTTGTTTTATTCGACCACAGTTAAGTAAGTGATTTGTATAGTTGGCAAGAAGATAACTATGAGATAAATCATGAGTTAAAGCCATAAATCAATTTGGCTGGATTATTTTTCACGCTAAGAATCAAGAATCAAGAATCAAAAATCAAGAATCAAGAATCAAGAACCTAGAATTAAGGAAAATCATGTCTATTTAAGAGACAAGCATAATTCATTCTTAGTGTGGTCCATAAGCAATCAGATACATGGGGGAGTGAACTGATAAAAGATGCTGAAGAGAAATTGATGAAGGATTAACTTCATGCAGTGTTGATCAATCAAGCTGAGGGAGAGCTAAAGAATTATGCAGACACCGACAAACAGAAAAGCACAACATCATAGAGCAGAAAGAGTTAAGTACAAAGGAATTGTAGTGTTACATTGATCAGAAAGATATTGTAAGTAAATAGATCTGAAAATCTGCAATTCAGTTGCATTAGAAACAGATCATTTTGTTTCAGTTTAACCATTGAAGCAATAAGTCTCTTAACAGAGCAGGACTTAATAGTCTTTTGTAACTGAGGTATATCCTAACAGATTACCAGAAGGTTGACTCATGATAGTAGCACTGGTCTTACCTAAAGCCTATTGATAGTCTAAGAAGG
>MU224136.1:854529-900778 GCA_018584345.1 Thuja plicata | reverse complement strand
ACTTTCATATTTGCTTACATTTGAATTACAATTGCATATCTATTGAATATCATAGCTTCATTGTTAGATTCAATTCTACTACTTGTTAGCATTCTATACTTTATTGATTTCAAGGTTAATTCCTAAACAAGGGTTTGACTAAGGCAAACCCCTCCCCCACAACAAAAAAACCTCTTTTTCTTGTAGGTACAGGTTCAGGACTGTAGATTTGAGACTAGATCTGGATACCCTTTTTGGCTTTCTTTCGGATGGCGTGAATAGATTCTTTGTCAGACCTGTGTAGGTCAGGGTTGGCATTATTGGGTCAGGGTTGACATTTGTGGGTCAAGGTTGACCTTTTTCATAAGACGACATCATAATAGAAAAATATTTATGGGTTTTGTTCATCTCTGCGTTCTAGTTCAGAATCAACTGTCATTTTTTCCAGAAATAGTCTACAGACCTCAGAAAACAACATTCTTTGATCTAAAATTTTGTAAGGTTGGTTCTTCTCCCTATCCTTTTCAATTAATGTAATCAAACATATTAATTTAATCAATTAACAGATTTTAAGATCCCCTTCTTTGTTCTCCTTCCGGATAGTTGATTCATTTGTGCATTAACCCTTCTTTTGGGTTGATCAACTTGGATCTTCCATTTGTGCATTTGAGGATAGAAAAGGAGCATCTTATCTTCCCCCTAATCACAATAAAAAATATTCAATTCAATTTAAATGTAAAGGTTAGAGAAATACACAATCAAACCCTAATTATATATATATATATATAAAGTGTGTGTGGGTGTGATATGGAAATGTTTGGCTTCCTAATCCAAGACAAGGAGATCCCAATTGATTAATCAAAAGGAGACGATCAATGCAAAATGGAATCAACTAGTTATAGATAAAGAGGGAAAGGGTGATTTATTTTCTTAATTATAAAGTGAAACAATAGATTTGAATTGCTTAAAACCTTAATTGAAATGAAACATTTATCTTGGAAGGTAGCAGATCTGAAAATACCTATTTTCTGATGTCTGTATTGAGTTTCTGGGAATTCTACAACCGAATCTAGAACAGAAACACAGAGATGAAGAAAACCTAGAAATATTTTCCTTTTATAAGATCTATGCTAGACCCATCTAAAAGCATGTCATCAACATATAAACATAAAATAATATAGCTATAATTATCCAACCTCTTAAAATAAACACAATGGTCATAATTACACCTACTGAAGCCGTACTCAACCATAAAACTATCAAATTTAAAGTACCATTCCCGAGGTGCTTTTTTCAAGCCATATAAACTCTTCTTTAATCTACACACTAAATTCTCATTACCTGTGACCTCAAATCCTTGGGGTCATTCCATATATATCTCCTCCTCCAAATCACCATGGAGAAAGGTAGTTTTCACATCTAGCTGTTCTAAATGCAAATCTTCAGCAACCACAATACTTAAAACAATACAAATAGAAGTCATCTTAACAACCAGAGAAAATATTTCAAAAAAATCAATGCCTTTTTTCTGTGCAAATCCCTTTACAGCTAACGTGGATTTAAATCTTTTCTTACCTCCATCCTCATCTTTCAGCCTGTGAACCCATTTATTTAGTAAATCCTTTTATTTGCAGGCAATGTGCATAATTCCCATGTTTGATTTCTAACAAGGAGTCCATTTGTTCTGTCAATCTAGGCTCCCATCGAACCTTGGTATCCAGCTGCATAGCTTCATCATAACATTCTGGTTCACTGACATCAGTCAATAAAATAGAATACAAAGAGGGAGAGAACCTATCAGGAGGTCTACTTATCCTTGAAGATCAGCTAACATTCACTAGGGTTGGTGGTATTTTTTTTCGTTGTTGCAGATCATAAGGAATCACTGAAAAATCATATTTAGGAGTATCATCCAAATCTACATAATCATTTTCTTTCTTCTCATGCTACCACAATTGATCTTTGTACAACACTTTCTCATTGAATATGACATACCTGCTTCTCACAACTTTATGATTCTCAAAATCCTAAAGTAGATAGCCTAACTCATCAATTCCATATCCAAAAAATACACATTTCTTTGATTTAGCTTCCATCTTGGTTCTATTTTCAGAATCTATATGTGCAAATGCTTTAAAATTGAAGGTTCTGAGAAAATCATAACTCACCTTCTTACTTGTCCGTACTTCCTTTGGAATACCACAACCTAAAGGAGTAGAGGGTCCTCTATTAATTAAATAAGAAATAATGTTTTCTATCTCTTCCCACATGTTTAAGGGCAACCTAGTATGGAACCTCATAGTCCTTGCACACACCATTATTTTCCTATTCATGCGCTCAACCACTCCATTTTCTTGTGGAGCCCTTGGAACTATTTTCTGCCTACGAATAACATTAGAGGAACAATAATCTTCAAATTATTTTCTGAAATACTCACCACCAATATCATATCTGAGACATTTTAGTCTTTTACTAGTTTCATTCTCAACCAAGCTTTTCCATTTTTTTAAAGTTTCAAATACATCTTATTTCTGTCTGAGGAAATAAATCTATACTTTCCTAGTTGCATCATCAATGAATGTAACATAATACATAGAGTCACCAAGAGAAGATACCTAAGCTGGCCCCCATACATTTGCATGCACAAGCTCTAATTTCTCATCTTTCTTTTCTTTCCCAACCTTCAGAAAACTAACTCCTTTTTGTTCTCCATACACACAACTTTCATAGAAATCCATATTGACACATTTTAGACCTGGTAAGACTTTATTTGAATGAAATAATTTCATACCTTTTGCACTCATGTGGCCAAGTCTGTTGTGCCATAGTGCTATTTCAAAATCCACAATGATTGTTTCATGTTCAACCTACTCAACTGGAACAATTGATCTTGAATATTGACATTTCTCTGTAACAATTAAAGTAGAAGGAATACTATGACATGTACAAAGATATAAGGTGCCTACTTTCACACGTTTTTCTACTACTATGGAACCTTTTGAAACCTTCCAATTTTTATCATTAAAAGTAAATGTGCAACCTTCGTCACCTAGCTACCCTGCTGAAATTAAATTCCTACTCATCCTTGGAACGTGCCATACCTCTTGTAGTAGCCAATGATTCCCATTCTATAACTTAATCTTAATTCTTCCCTTCCCAAAAATTTGATAGGGTTCATTATTTCCCAAATAAAACATCCCAAAATCCCCTTGGACATAATAAAAAAAATTACTTCTATGGGGCGTAGCATAAAATGAGGCCCCTGAATCTAGAACCCATGAATCATCAACATTTTCAAGGGAAAGAAGAAAAAAATCATCTTCAGATTTATTACTTACCACATTTTCCTCCTTATTGCCTTCTAGTTTGTCTCCTTTATTCTTCTGAGACTAGCAATCTTTCTTCCTACGAATGGGTTTCCCACTGTACTAGCAATTTTTTGGTCCTCTGGATTGAGACCTCTTACCCTTTGATTCTCCTCATGATTTCCCATGACTTCCAAAATTGCTTCCTCTCTCCTTTCATGTACCTCCTTTCTACATTCAAAACACTACTTGATGTGGATCCACCTGAGATTTTCCTATGAATTTCCTCACTCAGATTAACACCAACAACATCATCAAATTTTAGGGTATTTGCACTAGAAACAAAGTTATTAATAACCATACCAAGCCATTCCATCTTTCAGGAAAAGAACACAGAACAAAAAAGAGCTCTAATTTCTTCAATAAAATTAACATTGACAAAAGATAATTGACTGGTAACTATATTAAACTCATTTAAATGATCAGAAAGAAACTCACTTTCTACCATTTTCATATTAAATAAATGCTCCATAAGAAATACCTTATTCAAAGCAGAAGGCTTTTCATATAACTTCTCTAGGGTTTCCATCAACTCTTTAGTTGTCTTCACTTTTGTAATATTAAATGCCACCAATTGTGCTAGACATAAACGAATACTCCCAAGTGCCTTTCTATCCAAAATATCCCAATCCTCTCGAGACATAGTTGCAACTTTCTTTCTTATTTCTCCCAATGGCTGCCATAAATCCTTCTGATAGACATATTCCTCCATCTGCATTTTCCATAACTAAAATTTATGCCCATTAAACTTCTCAACCTTCAACTTACCCTCGTCTGTCATTACTCCCCCTTAATCATGAGACTCTCACTCAACCATGAGACCTCCCTATAGAGGATAACTAAAAACAACATGCTTTGATCCCACTTGTTAGGATTAGAAGACAAAAATCTGACAGTTACATGCAAATATAACCAATAATGCAAAGGAATAAAACACACATAAGTAGAACAAGAAGACACAAATTTAGCCCGGTTCACCCAATCCTAGGCTATGTTCACCAAATAGAGAGTCCAATATTATTATTCATTAATTTCAACTGATTATAACCAATGATGCCTTGCAAATCAATACCACTATAAATGCTACAATACTTCTTCACTCTAACAAGCCACAACCCTAAAACCATTTTTCTTTTAAAAAAACCCTAACCCTAAAACTTGCTTAACGAGTCAACCTAGGGAAATTATTGATGAGTCAACCCCAAAAATGCTTGCCGAGTACTTTCTTGATCTGTCACCACAAACCAACAACCTTTGCATCATAAATAAAAATATCCTAGGTGATTTATAAAGCACCACTTAGCAATACTTTATACATTCAATACTTATGCAAAATAAAAGAAAAAATATGCTAAGTCCTATTGGGGTATTTGTTAAGAGAATATTTTTTTAAAGAAGGAAAAAAATGCCTAAGTATATGGTTGACCTCACTAGGGTAAAAGGAAAAACCCTAATTAAGCTGATAGGCTTTTCCTCTGGAGTGGACTCACTACTGTATGCACATTAATTGTCTCACGCACCTAGTTTTGACAGTGCCTTCCCAATTTTCATCGCCTCCTCCGGTTTCTGTGGCGATCATCAGTTCTATTTATGGTTTTCATCACATCCTCCCATTTATGGTGATGGTTTCCTATGGTGATGATTCTGTTTGTTGTATGTTTTTGCTCGTGGTGTATTTCCACTTTTTGGATACTCTCTAATTGTAAATTCTGTTGTTTATTGATTTGCTTGGTCTATGTGCCTTATCTTGGGCTTATTGTGGTATTGGATTAGAATATTTCAACAATGGTTTATGGACCTCCACAACTCCATCTGTGATTATAGGTATCTTATAGGAAGAAGATTGTACAACTTTAGGGAAGAGAAAATCAGATCGCATGGAAGCAATGATAATTTTTCACAAGCTGCAAGAGACCTGTCAAAGGATGAGTCTGTAGAAGTATCAGAGATGAGGCTCCAGAGAATGTTGAAAACAATCAAATTTTAAGCTCTAGTTCATCAAGCACACACATGGAAACATCAAACTTAATGCATAGAATATCAAGTGCAAGTTCTGATTAGTCACTTCGTCACTCCAACTGTGATCTAGAGGTCATATACTATTATAAATTTTAATTATTTAATGTCTACCAAGATCATCCTCATTAAAATTGCAAAGTTTTATTTGTATGGATCAGCTTCTTGGAGGTGGTATGCTTGATTTTGGTCAAATTGATGGCTCTACTAAACGGTTGTTCTTATACTGATATTTGATTGCGTATTTTACTATCTGCTTCAATATATTATAGTTCCACACTTCTCTAAATTTTTTTTTGATGTGGTATAATTTTTGTATTTGCTACAAGAGTTTCATGTATCACTACAGAATCATTGTCTAGTATTATTCAAGTATTTAGGCACAATATGCTATTATTCCAGCCAAATCCTAGTTATGGAACACCTTCTTCCTATGTGGTGAGGGTCACCTTATTTATTAAATGCACATTTTTACCATTACATCACAACACTGGGAATTCTTTCTGCATGAATACTACTTTTGTATTTGATATGATTAAAAATTTGCAGTTAGATGATGTGTGACTAGGAGAGGGCAGACCCTTTTTTGGGCTGTGCTTGGATTCACTCGCTGAGCAAAAGTTGTAGATATTTTTGTCAACGGATTTTTAGAAATAGTTGCTTTTTTGGTTACCAAGAACTGTTGAAACCATGGATCACCTAAGACTTGAACCTGAGGCCTTGGTCAGAACTGTTACTAAGAATTATTGAAAACATGCACCACCTACAACTTGAACCTAAGGCCTTGTATCCCACTGAGCTACTAATCCTTTATTAGCATCTAAGCTACTAGCCCTTAACAGGTTCTGTTTGCATTGGAGGGTTAATTGTCATTGACCTTTAAACAAGAATAATTCTCATCTGACAATAAGCATAATTTGACAAATTCTATTAAAATGGGGTAAGCATGGATTAACTTTTCCACTCTATTATAGTTGTGATTTCATCTAGCCTTGTGATTTATATTGTCATTGATTTGACCATGGAGGCTCAGGCTTCTGTTCCCTCCCTTCCTCACTGCACTTTCAACATTGACATAATCTTTTACATACTGAGATTACTTGGATTATGTTCTCAGATAAAGTTTGGGTGAATCTTTTGTTTTCTACTCTCAAGGTTTTATTAGCAAGGGTGAAAAAAGAAAATGATCAAGTTGATTTTGCAACTGAGATACGAGTTTGATTTTAACACAAATATTTGGTTTTGTTATTTTGATCATGGCATGGAATTTTATTTTGAAATGAGATCTTGTCGCTGGAAACAATTGTAATCTCGGGAATGGAACTTGGGCGAAGCTTAGTTTCATAAAAGATCCATCTTTCTCGGGGTTGGTTTTCTCATTTTACCTTTTTCATGATTAATATTTGTGAATGCGGATGAGAAGTTGAATTGATATATTCATTTCTCGTTATGGGAGACAATGTTCTGTTTCAAAAAAAATGTCAATAGGAGTAAACAAATTTTTACTATGTGATACTAGAGTGTGTTTTCTATACTTTTTGGAAGGCACAATTGTTATAGGGAAAATCAGGAACGATCCTTGTCATATAAAGAATGGCTTCCTGAGAGTGGCACACCTGGTGGGAGTGGTGTTTCTCTTATGTAATGAGTAGTATTTGTACATGCACAGATTCAAATTGTGTTTCTATCCTCATAAAGACATGGCAGAGATTAAGGGGGGAAGAGGATTGAGAATACTTGGAGGGTGGTAGAATCCACCACCTCCAAAGGATTTATTCCTTTGTTAAAAACATCATTTTCCAACTTCCTTTGCCTTTTAACTTCATCACTTCACCCCTTGATTTAGTTTGTCTTCCATTTGATCAAATTATCTCATCAAATTTCCTCCAATCGAAGGCATAATTTCTATGCCTCCAAGGAATTTTCTTCACTTCTTCATCAATTTCAATTCAGTCCCCAATGTTTTCCTCGTGTCATTGGTAATGTAGTCATTGCCCTTCTAATCTTGTATTGCATCATTTACTTTTGGTCCACTCTTAAAAGGTGACAGAACCAAGATGCTTTTTGTTTCTAAAACTATGTTGTACTAAATTACATTCTGCGCCTAATTGATTATGTTCTCACTATAAAAATATGTGGTGTCATACTCTTCAATTCCTTTTCGGCATTTTGTTGAACAATAGAGTCAATTGGCACATCCATAATAGATGTTGTTTTACAATATAGATGTCATTGGTTTACATAAATGCATGGGTCAACCAACAAATAAGTACACACATATACACATATTTCTATATCTAAACTATTATACACTACCTTAGAGAAGGTAAAGATTCATTTGCATTTTCCACTCAAACACCTATCGGCGATTCCCTTGCACCTCCTATTGGTGCAAGTGCTAGTAAGTATATGGTTGACCTCACTAGGATAAAAGGTAAAACCCTAAACTAAAGAAAAATTTTATTTCATTTTCATCCATTCATTTTTCATGCCTCTTTGTTGTGAGGCGACGCCACCATGAGGGTTTCCAGTGGAGATTTCATGGGTTTTTCTGAAGATGTTTGTTACAGGTCCATTGCAATTTTAGGTTGAATCTAATAAGTTTTTCCAATTTGTGAATCAAGCCTTCGAGCTTTGTCCATGTGGAAATTAATGAATTTTTTTTTTTTTTTTTTTTTTTCGGCATACTCCATACTCAAATTCTAGCTTTATCTGTGCAAGAAATTTCTAGGGTTTACACCCATTTTTGTAACCGTGGCTTCATTTTCCTATATCTTCATATACATCATTATTTTGACACCTTCCTTGTGAGGGTTTTATGGGGGTTTCTAGAGTTTTATTTTGCATATTCTATCCACTTTTATAGGTACCTTGGATTTGTTCTCATCTCTTTTGCAGGCTGTGGTTTCTTTTCTCATATAACCTCTTCATTCTGGGTTGTTTTATGCTTGACTTGAGATCTTCCTGTACGAACAAGTAATGGAAAAGCTTGATTTGCCTATATGTTGGAATAAGAATCATGACTTAATATTCACTATGTAGGCTGTGTTTTCTTTTCTCTATATTTTCATGTATCTCACTATCATTCTACAAGAATATTCAAGGGTTTTGTAAATATATTAGAGTTTCTCCATTGTTTGATACCCTAATAGTGAAATCATTGTTTTTGATGACATAATAGGGCATGATACTTCTATTTCCCACTGCTTCTTCTCTATTATATCTCTTCTTCATGGAACTCTATGACTATTGCTATTTCCTTATGATGCATATTCTTCTCCATTGGAGACATCTAGGCTCTTTCACTGTTACACGATTGTGTTGACATGGAATCATATGTCCTTTGTGGACCATAACAACTATTTTATCATTCACTTTATTAGTGCTCTTGGTCTCCATACCTTTAGATAATTTTATGGCTTGTACACTTGTATTTTTCTTTGACTTGTCTTCATTGCTATCTTTTGTGTCTTAAGCCACATGCACCCCACAAGACTATCATATATCATGAGGACTTCCTCCTATTTGTCTTTACACACCTTGGTTGTCTACTACACTCCAGTCATACTTATCTCTTTTGATAATTTTACCTTTTAGATTCATAAGACTATGATTTCCCTTATGACTGAAGTCTTCGTAGCCTGTGGATAGTTCTTCACAAACAACAAGCTTGATGAGTGTCATGCAATGTAATGACTGTTCTTTGAATGTTGACCGTAGACTGTCACTTTCTTTTTTTACAATCAAAATGAATGAGACTTGAAGATAAATGAATCCTTGAATTGTTTCCCAAAGGTTTAACTGTCATTCAAAGCTTTGATGGATATTTATACCCTTCAAACTTTGGTAACTATCTTTTTATTGATCTTTCACTTAATCCAAACAATGATCAACATCTTCTTGGGGTACCCTGTTACTCTTGTGTTTTCAATTTCATGGCACTAATCTCATTAGCATCAATTGATTTATTCTTTGAAGATGATTATTTTCATAGCCCTGACCAATATCTTCATGATGTTGATGCATTGTAAAGCATTGTTCCTTGGATAAGTCTTCATTGTTTTTACATTATGGCTTTATGTTCCAATCACCATCTTTGTAATTATTTGTTTACTGTCCCTGAGACACTTTACTACTATTATGACCCTTTTATAGCTCACTTCTTCCTTATGTGACTGTCCTTTATGACTAAAATTTTTAAGAATTTCCCTCACTGATTTTTCTTGTTCATATTCCCGAATCAATGTTCTTGCTTGTGACTGTCTCTTGAATCAATGTCTTTCTTTGTTTCTATATGCATTTGAACCTCCTTGGAAAGTATCTCTATGTTTCTCATTGAACCTTCAAGATCACTATTTTAGCACTGTCTTATTTCCTTGATAACAACAATTATCCCTTTCTTGTTCACTATCTACCATTGTTCTTAGCATTCATTGTTAATTATCTTCATGCATATTTCTATAACCTACTCCAGTTATAATAAGATTATTTTTCATGGTTAAAATTATCTTGAAGATCTCATTGTTTTACATTACATATCATTGTTCATGTTTTATTGGTGACTGACACTCACTTCATAATGACATCATTGTTATAAGATCTTGATCTGTATTCTTATATGAGTGTCTTGGAAAGATTCACTACTATTTCATTGAAGATAATTAAACACCACCAACACTACTTTAGGCATGATTGTAAGAGGCATTGGTCATTTTCTTTCATCAACTTTGTTCTCATTTTTTTGTGCCACATGCATAGCTCTATGAAGTTGTTATTTTGTCTTTTCTTCCTATGATTTTCTTTGTGAACATACTGCCTCTCTTGTTGACAGTGTCAATGATTTTACACTTCTCTATGCTTATGTCACTATTTAGCTGCACTTGACCATGATTGAGATTTGGCTTCTTCCTTTTTTGTAATCTTGTTGAGAACGTATTGGTCATTTGTCATAGTGGATCTACCAATTCATTTTCATGAATGACACATATCTGTTTGATAGGATTACAAGCAAGCAGATTCTAAATTCTCATTTCTGTAAAAGAAAATAATATGCTAGGCTCAACCCTTGTGGGAGCCCATTTTACTTCACATGTTATTAAGTCTATTATATCAGTGTGAAGTAGTCCAGTAATGAATATTGATACATGTACTTGCATAGTGAACAAACATGTTAGATAAAATAATGAACTCTCAAATTTGTTTCTCTGCTTTCCTTTGATATCTATGATGACTACATAATTGGTTTGATGCCACGTGCAATAAAATTATATATTTTCTGATGATTACATATGAATTAATTGGGCATCCCGAGATTAACATTATTTTCATAACTTTCTTGAAAATACTTCTAGGGTAGAAGAAAAAAAGGAGAAAACACTTCTAGGGTAGAAGGAAAAAAGGAGCAGAAGATATGCGAGAGTCCAACCTTGGGGGTCATTCAAGCAATGATAGATCCATTCTCTTTTTATGTACACCCTTTTCAGATGTATAGCTTTCTTTCATATTGTGTCTATTTAGTTATTCTCACGGCTTGTGTGAGACACTATACTTTTGAATTAATAAATAAAGAAAGGAATTTTTTAATGCAAACTTGTATGATTTTCTTCTTTCTTGTACACACTTCCATTTTATCTATTTCTCTTTAGAAATCATCTATTGTATAAACAATTAGCATAATTAGATATCGACCTTTCATTTTTAGTTGCAAATGTTGTTCCAACTCTACCCGATTAAGCTGAAAGAGAAATTAGGTAACAAGTACTAACATGCACTAGTTTTTGAGGTAGTTTTGAGGAAAATAGATGGATTAATTGTATTTTAAAGGCATTAGGAACTTTCTAAATCATCAAAATTAGAGAAGTTGGCTAAAATATAACAATTTCTATCCTAGACAAAGGTTGTAAAGTAGGGATACTTTGCAATGTGTATAGCCATGAGAAATTTATCACTTCATAGGGTGAACCCACAATAATGGGTTTCAATCCCGTGGATGAAAAAAAATTGTTGGCAGCTCAAAAAATGTTTAGCAGACACCTTCGATTGAAGGGACTGTTTTACCCTTAATTCAAAGATAATACATAGTACCTTTGTTTGAAGGGGGTTGTTTGAAAAAAAAAACTCTTTCCATGGAATTTTTATTCTAATGTCTAATCATAATTTTTTTATTAATAAAAAATACCTTCATTTAAGGGGGCCTTAAATCAAAGACATTATTTTATATTATTTTTTTGAGAAAGTCTAAAACTCTAATTTATGATAGTTTTGTTATTTGAGAGTGAGTCTTGTAATAGAACGATAAAAGAATGACAAAAATGAAAGGTCGTGAAAGTAACATACATGTATTTGAAGCCTTCTTGCCACATCATATATACCTTCCAATTTTCACACCAACCTATAACTATATATATGTACATTTTTATTTCTTTTTGTTGCATGTTGAAGAACCCCTAGTTTAGATTAGTTTATTTAGTCTATTTTTTGTAGTTTAGATGTTTACAATTGTTTAAACTAGGAGGTGTAGATTCATTCCATCAAATTTGTCTCATTGAGTATTCTATTTTATTTGCTTTGCTTAGAAAACTTAGTATTGAAATGCTAATTATGTTTACCCATGGCTCTATTCCCTCTAGTTGAACATACATATTCATTGATGTCAAAGGTGTGACGATAGAGAAAACATCTAGAAGTAATAATATTGTTGCATTATCTAAGGAAGATAAATTTTAACTATTTTTCATTGTCATTTCATATCAGAGATCTACATTTTGAGTCATAGTTGTGCAATAGTACCATTGATTAATATGATTACAAAATTTGTAGAGACATTTGTGTAAGTGATGGAGGTGATTCTAGAGTCTATTTGGATAGTTAGATATTTACTCAGATAGTGAGCTTGCTTCAACAACCATATTTTTATATGCATTCATTAATGTTTAGGGATGATGTCTTGATACAAGAGTGACAGAACATTGTGGTTGCTTTACCAGTTTGGTGATGCACTATATTTACATTCCAGAGGAATGTAGCAAGTTCTATGTGTATATAATGTCAAAAATCAAGGGTGGATTTTCCTTGGGATCGTGTTGATCTCTAGTAGGAAACACACATCTTGATTATTTAAAATGAACCATGTGCACGGTTCCTAGGCTAGACCTATTTCACATTTCTTATGGTCGTCATGAGGGAGTTTTGTAAAGTGTATACATCTTTTGGATATTGCACAAGGATGACCATTTGAATTAGACAGGGCTACATTGGTTTACACATAGTGTGTTCCACTCTCCAAAATTTTGTATGAGCTATTGGACCTAGCTTACTACGTGTTTATTTTAAAACATATGTTGGAGGTTGACTTGCAGATGTAGTAATCTTTATATTTGGATGATCTATGCTGGTAATTGTAATTTGTGATGTATATATAAGGGTCTCTTGGATCCTTTTTAGTGTGTGTGAAAAAGTAATTTTGATGATATAAGCTCATACTTTGTGAACTTGAGATTGATGTTTTAAATATGCCTTAATCAAAAAATCATAGGAAGTGACAAAGGAGAATGTCCAAAGTAGATTAATGTATCAAAGTCCACATTTATTTGTTGATGTTAAGATTGAAGTCCTAGTGACTAAGTTGTTTCTCATATATGGGTAGAGGAAGTTGATGTAATAATTGGTTTGGTGCTCACATTTATAATAGGAGATTGGTGTCTCTAGTAGGTTGGTGCCTCCTTTGTAAGTGATTTGTTATTTGTGAAAATGAATCCATGTAGTTGATTTCCATTGTAGTTTTTCCCATATTGGATTTCCATGTATATGTGATGTTCTTGTATACTTATGTATGTTTGTTTATTGTTTGATAATTACATTTTATGAATGTTAGTAAGAGTTACATTAATGTAAGACTTAAACAACTTCATTAATGTTGAATTAAGTTAAATTGTATATATTGACTCACACCCCCTCCCTCAACATATTGTGTGCTCTAAAATCAGTATCAAAGAAAGGCTCCTCTAAATAGGTTTCACAACTTGGGGAATATATAGCATGACACACTCTATTGCTCTAGAAGGTTCTTCTAGAAACCGAGCTCCAATTTTTGATGGATCCAATTATGGCTTTTGGAGTAGAAGAATGAAATCTTATTTGAGGGCTATGGGATTTGAAGTTCTACAACCACTTATGGAAGGATATGAGATCCTTAATAGTACACCAAGAGATTGGCTGGTAAGAGGGCTTATGAAAATAGTTCTAAATTTAGGAATACAATTATATGTGGGTTAACTAACAAAGAGTATGTGAAAGTCAGACACTGAAAAATTGTAAAGGAAATGTAGGATGATGAAAAAGACAAGGAGGAAAAGCTTCAAACTTGTAGAGCTAGGTTTGAAGGGTTAAGGATGAAAGAGGATGAAAATATTGAAACCTTCATGCTTTAGGTAGATTAAATTATGTGTTCAATTAGAGGACTTGGTGATGAATTAAAGGAAATGGCGATAGTAAAGAAGATTCTTAGATCTCTATTACAAAGATTTTCTCCTAAGGTAGCTACAATTGACGAAGCCAAAGACCTAATAAAATTGACCTTGTGTGAGTTGTATTACTGCTTTCAATATGTGATTCAACAATCATGCATATACAATGAAGGAAGTTATTTTTTATAATTTTGACAATGTATCAAATATGGAAGAAGATAATTTTGTTAGAATATTTTAGAAAGGTTTTGGTAAGTATAAAGGCAAGTTACTTTTTAAATACTATAGTTGTGGAGAGATATGAATTTTAATGGAAAAATGTACCTACAAATAATCCAAAAATGATAAGATCATAACAACGAGAAGAAGTATTTCAAGAAGAAAATTTCTATAAGAATAAGAAGAGTTGCTTTGTTAATAAAGACAATGAATCATATGATGAAGAATAAGATCAAAGTACTACAAGAAATACAATTGAGAAAGCTTTATTCATAGTGATGGAGACTCCCGCAAACAATAGCATAATAAAATCTGGAGATGATGAAGAAGTGGATCTTATGGAAGAACTGTTGTTTGTTGGCTAGGAAATAAAAGACTAAAGAGACTGATTGTTGAAGAAGTTATAGAAATTATGACAGTAAAACTTGAAAATACCAAAAGGATCATCACTGAGTTAAAATTCCAAATAAAAGAAGAAAAAATAATTAAGGATTTTTTTGATATAAAGATTGAGGAACCAAGATAAGGAATGCAAAAATTTGAGGCAAAGATTGTTACATTGAGAAGAGACCTTGATAAAGCTTAGATAATTGACAGTCACCGGTCACCACATATCAAAATTGACATTGGTTTCATAAATGAATATAAAGAAAATAGTGTTTACCAACTTGATAAGTTAAATCCAATTGAAATCGAATTTACAAGTTCAAAATCTGAACACACTATTACAAATGAAGCAAGAAAAAAATGGATGATGAATTCATCCAAGTCAAGAGGAAGAATAGTAGATCCGGAAGAGAGGCTTATAAAGGACAAGTGTTTGGTATTAGGTTCACTCATTCTTTTTCTGGTTATTGTTTTAATTCCAATCATTTCAATCATAAGGATATAAATTTTAGAAAATTTTTAGTAAGAAGGAATAATTTTGTCAATGGAACTGTGTTTGCAACAGTATTTTCTTTTAATATCATTTATCACAAGTGCAAAAACTATAGACATATTGCAAGAAATTGCAAAAGAGATTTTGCGAGATCTTCCACACTGGAAAGCAAAGGAAACAATCTGGTTAGTTAGAAAAATAGTCACATAAAGGCCTAGAAGAAGAAGTTTGAAAAAGATTTTGTGGCTTAGACTACACTTCATGCCCAAGAAGAAAAGAATCAATGGATCATTGACAACAAAACCTTTAGCCACATGACTAGAGATAAGAGTAAGTTCATGAAATTAAAGAAATATAATGGAGGTGATGTTAATTTTGGCAATAATTTTGTTGCTAGGATTGCCCGAAAGAGTACATCGAGTCTTGATGGTGGAATGACAATAAACTACAATGTACTTTATGCAAAAGGATTGAAACACAACCTTTTGAGTGTAAGTTAGATGTCGAACAATTTATATAGCTTATCATTTAGTGAGAAAGGCTATGAAATTAGGATGAAAGATACTAGAGAACTAATTAGAGAATGGAGAAAAGCCAACAATGATGTATATCACTTGAGTGAAATAAATAGACAAAATTATCTTTTTAATACAAAAGGAAGAGAGTTGGCATTGACATATTAGTTTGGGACATATTAACTTTGATAATCTTGTGAGAATTAGCTCCAAAGGAAGAGTGAGAGACATGCCTAAAATAAAGAGACCCCCATTTACTAGTTGCAAGCCATCTCATGAAGGAAAAAAAAAAAGGATAACATTTCTTACCAAAGAGTATTCTAGTGCAAAGCCTCTAGTTTTGATTCACAATGATCTAGTTGGACGAATGAGAATAAAAATCCTACAAGATGACATTTATTTTATTATGCTTACTCATGAATATTCTAAAATGTCTTGGATTGGTTTTCTTAAAGATAAATTAGACTCTTTTGAAATATTTAAAGCCTTCAAAGTGTTAGTTGAAAATGAAATCGATAGATTAGTCAACTGTTTAAGATTAGATAAAGGCAGAGAATTTACCTCTAACAAATTTGAAGAATATTGTGTAATGCATTTAATTCAAAAGACAATACACACTACCTAGAATGCCCAACAAAATGGGGTTGTGGAGAGAAAGAATCGGATAGTTGATGAGATGACAAGAACTATGTTGAAGCAAGCTCAGTTAGTAGATATGTGCTAGAGAGAGGCATGCTAGACAACTAGATGTGCGTTCTAAATAGAGCTTAAATTAGACCTAAAACCAAAAAACCTTGTCTAATCTATGGAATGGGAGACCAACATTTTTAAAGTGCTTGAAAATATTTGGAAGGAAGTGCTACATCAAAAGTGATGAATAAAATTTGGGTAAATTTGATTCCAAATTTGAAGAAGGCATTTTTATTGGCTATTCAATGACAAGCAAAATATATAAAACATATCAAACATATCAATCACTTGAGATTATGGAAGGAAATGACACAAAAAAATTGATTCAAAGAGAAGAGGAGGATGTAAGAAGTGAATTTGAAAAAATGAGTATTAAGGCTCTGACAAAGTATCTACAAAGAGGTAGTTCAAAAGATCATATTATTGGAGATAAAGAAAATAGTATTATCACTAGGAGAATAGAACAAAGAGAAAATGAAAAAGTGCATATTTTCTTATTATCAATGATCAAACCTAAAAACTAAACTAACACGAGAAAGGAGAAAGGTTTACAAGACACTGTGAAAGAAGAGTTGTCTCAAATTAAGAAAAAATGAGGCATGGGAGTTAATTCATATACCTAAAGATAAAATATTATTAGCACGGGACTTAAAAAATTAGCTAAATGAAAAAGAAAAAGTAATATGGAATAAGGATGGACTAGTATGTAAAGGCTTTGCTCAAGTTGAAGGTGTGGATTTTGAAGAAACATTTTCTCTAGTATCTAGATTGCAAGATATCAAAATGTATAACATTAGTGGCATCCATAAACTTCAAGGTCTATCAGATGGATGTTAATTCTACATCTCAAAATAGAGAATTGTAGGAAGAAGTTTATATTGAGCAACCAAAACTACATTTCTTAATTCTTTTTGAGGAACCATGTGTGTGATTCTTAGGCTAGACCTATTTCACATTTGTTATGACCTACTTGAAGAAGTGTTGTGACATGCATACATCTTCCAGAGATTGTACAAGGATAATTGTTGGAACCTAGCAAGGCTAAATTGGGCCAATAGTTTGTTCTAATATCTAGCATTGTGTATGAACTATTGGACCTGGCTTACTACACATTTGTCTTAGGACCTATGTGGGAGGTCGACTTGTAGATGTAGTAATGTTTATATTTGGTCTACCTATGTTGGTAATTATAAATTTTAAAGTATATATAAGTGCCTCTTGGATCTTTTGTAGTGCATGTGAAAAATTACTTTTAAGGATACAAGCTCATCTTTGCAAACTGGAGACTGATGGTGTAAGTGCACCTTAATATACCAAAGATCCACATTTCACTGTTGTTGTTGAGATTTAAGTCATGGTTACCGAGTTGTTTCTCAAATATGGGTTGAGAAAGTTGATGTCATTAGTGGATTAATGCTCACATCTACAATAGGATATTGATCTCTCTAGTAGGTTGATGCCTACTTATTTGTAAGTGATTTGTTATTTGTGAGGCTAGATTCGGATAATAGGTCAACCAAGTAGCTAATTCTCACCATGGTTTTCTCCCATCTCGAGTTTAAACATATATCTAGTGTTCTTGTGTACTTATGTATGCTTGTTTATTGTTTGATTCTTACATTTGATGAATGTTATTAAGAGCTGAATTAAAGTTCCACGACCAAGACTTAGAGAACTTCATTAATGTCGAGTTAAGTTAAAATTTCATATGTTGATTCAACCTCTCCCCCCTTGTAGTATATTATGTTCTCTACACCCCCATGATTCAGATGTTTTGCAATTCAAAAATTTAATTCCTCACATTATTTTTTTGAGTGTATTGATTTTAGCTATGCTTGACATTGTTAATGATAATACCATCCTTCAAATAATACATAAGATATCATCTCTCTCTCTCTCTCTCTCTCTCTCTCTCTCTCTCTCTCTCTCTCTCTCTCCACACCCCCATGGATCAGATGTTTTGCGATTCAAAAATTTAACTCCCCACATTATTTTTTAAGTGTATTCATGAATTTAGCTATGCTTGACATTATTAATAATAATTCCATCCTTCAAATGATACATAAGATAACATCTCTCTCTCTCTCTCTGGACTCATAGGAGATGGATTTTAATTGATCATACATGAATTAATTGAATAAGCTAAAGGATCATTCCCTTCATTCAATTGATTAGGAGAAAAGTATCCCATTCAACCATTTTATTTATTGTATGGACTATTCATTTACATGTTCTTTGAAGGTAACATTTCAAATAAATTTATCTAATCTCAAAGTGGGATTAGAGTTATTTTCCTAACAAAGTCATAAAAGGAAGGATTCAAAGATATCGCATTCATTATTTTAACAAACAATAAGACTATAGAAGTTGACACTTGTAGTCCTAAATTTGTTCTCATTCATTAATAAATCAATAATAACCCTTTCTAGTCATATGGAAACCCTATGTTAGCCAATATGATATGATATAATCTTAATAAGGTTTCTCCTTAGACTTCACTCACACATAGCTAAAAGTTCATAATTGTGTCACACCTTTTTTAAGGAATTGGAAAACAAAAATATAGTTTTTCAACTTGGACCACCTAAAATTGACATTTTTGTTATAAACTTTAAAATGATATAAGATAATAAAATGTAAATCTCTTAATGTAGTTTGCATTTATAGTTTTTTTCTTAATTTTTAACAAGTATTATTTATAAATTTAAGGGAATTCATTTAATTATAATCTTACTAACATTCCTAAAAATGACTTGTTGCTTGTATGCAACAATTTTACTAACATTCCTCTTAAATTATTAAATAATCTTCACTATTTAATTAATTTGTGTCTTTATACTATATCCTAAATTCAAACTCACAATTTCTCTCTAATTACATAATTAAGTAATTTAAATTAATTATTTAATTATTAAGCATTTAATTAAGATTCATCATTAATTCTTCTATAAAGTAATTGAATAATTATCATTATTTAATTATTCCCTATGTCTACACTTTAATTAAATAATAACATTATTTAATTAAAAAAAATTCTTTATTAATCTTTATATTTATGTACCAATTACATTTAATTAATCAAATTCCCACTCATTAATGCTAATTTATCTAATTTTACTATTTTTCTCTTATAAATAAATAATATTATTTATTTATTTATATTCCCCCATGTGCAAATAAATAAATTTAATATTTATTTAATTGTGTCTATTCTTCTAGTTCAAACTAATACTAAGTTTCAGTTTATTGAGCAATCACACTTTCTAACTCCTCAATCACCTTTTCCTAACTAATCAATCTATTCACTTATCAATTCAATCTATTTAGTCTTCTATTCCATCTAATCATTTTATTGATCAATCTATTCTCTTGACAAACCAATCTATTCAGTCAACTCTTAAATCAATTCACTTAACAAATCAATCAATTGTGTTGACAAGACAATCAAGTGAGTCAACTCTTCAATCAATCTGAGCTCACTCTTCAATCACAGACAATCAATCCTATTAATTATAAAATCCTGATTGAAACCCCAAAACTCTTATATATAAAGAACTAATTCTTATATTTTGTAACCACATAAACCACATACGCCATTTGAATTCTTGTGCTATCACATTGAGCTTGAAATTGAGAGCCCACATTGCATCAAGAAGGAGAACAACAAAGGAGGACTTAATCGGTTTGCATATGCTTTTGTTTTCATGGATTCAATTTATTGATTGTTTATGCATTATGTTATCTCGTTTCCTCTTTTGATATTAGGGATTTTACTAACTGTGATTAACAAAACTTCTTGTGGTTAGATTTGTGTTGAATTGCAAGTTTCGAGATTCAAAATATACCCTCAGATAATGAAATGTAAAATTCTTAATGTAGTTTGTATTTATAATTTTTTTCTTAATTTTTAACAAATACTTGGATATATTTAAGAGAATTCATTTAATTACAATCTTTTTTTCAGCTGAGGTCAATAGAATGCCACAAATGTATACCACACACACACTTTGATATCTTGAAATCCTACAACATGAAGGAAAAATAAAATTTGACGAGTATTTATTTTTAAGTAAAAAATACTTAAAATGTGTTATTTTAATGGGACATCAACTTTTATCTTTAAAAAAAAATTAGAAAAGAAATAAACTATACCATTTTGGGGAGGATTCTCTATAGTGCATTGTGCACACTTTTTAAATATTGTATTAAGCCTAATTCAAGTATATGGAAAAATCATTCTAGATTTGAGCTTTATAAAAAGATATTATCAATTTTTTATGAAAATGCTATTTATGAAAATGCTATTGGAGAAATCAAGAGATGAAGTCAATTTTTCTTTTTCTTTTTATGTTCAATTCACTTCAATAAGGTGTTGACCTACCACATAGACAATTTTGAGTGAGTAGGAGAACTATTTCTCTTGAAAATATCTTAATTATATAACAATATAAATTCAACCTTGCTTGAATTTAAAAATTAAAATGTATCAATTTTATAATTTTGGGGGAAAAAGATTTTCTTAAAACTATTTGTGCCAAATAGGTTCCAATTAGATATTGTATAGGTTATAGATCACTATATTTTAAAGAAATAAAATAGGGTCAAGTAACTAAATAGTACATATATTTATAAATGTACACAAGAGAATTCATTTGATTACAATCTTTTTTTTAACTGAGGTCAATAGAATGCCACAAATGTATACCACACACACACACACACAACCACACACACACACATATACTTCAACATGGAGGAAAAATTATTTTGGATTCATGAGTATATATTTTTAAGTTAAAAATACTTAAAATGTCTTATTTTAATGGGACATCAACTTTTGTCTTTAAAAAAAAATAAAAATAAACTATACCATTTTGGGGAGGATTCCCTATAGTGCATTGCACACTTTTTAAACATTGTAATAAGACTAATCCAAATATATGGAAAAGTCATTCTAGATTTGAGCTCTACAAAAAGATATTGTCAATTTCTTTATGAAAATGCTATTGGAGAAATCAAGAGATGAAGTCAATTTTTTTTGATGTTCAATTCACTTCAATAAGGTGTTGGCCTACCACATAGACAATTTTGTGTGAAAGTGTTTCAAGGAGAACAAATTCTCTTGAAAATATCTTAATTATAATATAACAATATAAATTCAACCTTGCTTGAATTTGAAAATTAAAATGTATCAATTTAATAATTTTTGGGGAAATAGATTTTCTTAAAACTCTTTGTGCCAAATAGGTTTCAATTAGATATTGTATAGGTTATATATCGCTATATTTTAAAGAAACAAAATAAGGTCAAGTAACTAAATAGTAAAGATATTGTATAGGTTATATATTACTATATTTAAAAAAAAAAAATAGAGTCAAGTAACTAAATATTAAAGACATCTCTTGACTATGTTGTAGAGATCTTTTTATATAGCTTCATATCAAAAAACTAAACAAAGAATCATAGTTAAATGAAATGAAAGAGTTTAATTTAGAACATAACTATATCTTCAACATTTAACAACATTGAATACTAAAATATTATTTAAAAAAATAAAACTTACTAAAATAATAACATACACAACTTCATACCGATTCATCTTGAAAGGATTATTAAGACAACAAATTATGTATAGAAAACCAGTCAAAAGTAGAGGCGTTAGCAAACGAGAAAAGCATTGCTGTTAGTAAACGACAATTTTTAAAAATAAATGAGAAAAGCAGTGAGCCATTAAAAAAAAACCTAGAGAGGGTTTCAATTTGATTTCTGCTTCTCTTATTGTCGTCTTTGTGTGTTGTAAAATGTATTTTTCTTTTTATTTCTGTGTTTGTGCTCTATTCTTTATGGGCATGGCCATGCCTCCTTTGTCTGTGCTTGTTATGTTCATCATGTTTTTCTTTTGTGTTTTTGGTTTGCATTGTTGTGTTCTTTTTTATCCTTCAGTCTGTAATGGATGAGAAGAGATTGATGTTGGTTGGGTCCAAGGTCTGCGCTGATGAAACTTTTCAAGTGCAACATTCAAAGAGTTGGTATGTGCTCAAATTCACTTCAATTTGTTTGTTGTCTCAAACATTTGACTGATTATAATGCTTCAGCTTTCATGATTGCTTTTCCCTAATTTCCATATCTCTATCTTTTCTCTAAATTCTCTACTGCCAGCAAAATTTCCTTACATTAATTTGATGCTGATGCCAAAATTTTTGCGGTTATTTTAGGGACTATGGCTGGGAATTATCCATGGCATTTTTCAATTTTACTACTCCTGTGAGTTTATGTACAACTGGGAACATGAAGTAAGTAATTCTAATGGGAATCCAATTACAGCAATAAAAACACTGATATCTCTACTTTTATTTGTTTGGCAAGCAAGTTTTATGGTTCCAAGCATTTGACTGCAGAATTACAATGTTTCTGTCCAAGTATCCTAATGAGGGGAAATGATTCTCCACTTAGATTCTATAGTTTTCTATAGTACAAATCAATTCACTTGTAATGCATAGTTTGTTTTTTATATGCAATCATTATTTCAGTGCAGAAAAATATATAATATAATGTCATCTACTATAACTAGTTTTTAGTTCATTTGTAGAAAAAATGTTTATAGGGCCTTGCTTGTTTCTTTTCTTCCTATGATTCTTGCTGGCCTCTGTAATTTTTCTGGTTTATGGATGATGTGGGTAGGGTTGTTCAAAAACCCTACTAACAAATAATATTGTCATGCACTTGTAGTAATTGCTTATAAACATAGAGTGGCAGACTTTGCTTAGGAGTTGTCCTAGGGTTTAGAAACTTAGGGTTTGTAGCTTGCCGGGGTTTATTTACATTTGTATTGCCACAAGAGGAAGATCAGGAAGCCTGATAATTGGCTTTTAAGTGCTTTTCCATTATGCTTCGTTTGGGCTTTTCAGTGTATTGCTTGATCTTGGTCTTTGTCCTATAGCTGGGAAGCTCATTAAGGGAGAGGTTATATAGAATAGGGTGAAATTATTATCATGGAGACTTTGAATCTCGATGAAGGCTTGCCTCTCAGGTTCAGGTTTCATCTAATAGACCTCTAAGGTTTTGGATAATAGCTTCTCTAGAAAAACAATTACCAAAATTAGCTTTTTTTTTCAATTACCAAATTATGTCTAATGCATTGTTATATTGGCTTAGCTTAAACAAGAATTTGACAAGATAATTATGTAGGTATTTTAGGTCTAGCCTTTCATAGCCCAAGTGTTGGGTAGCCTCCAGAATTGGCTGGTAACGAAATGTTCAGCAATTTACCAATCCTGGCACATTAGATATTCCGTTGCCTCCAGAGATAAAGACCATCTTTGAAACATAAATAGTACCCACAAAGTCATATGCACTGCAAGTAGATATTTTTAACTTTTGAAACATAAGTACCCACAAAGTTATATGTGCTACAAGTAGATATTTTTAACTTTAGCTCCTTGTGATTAACCATTTGGTTAAATAAATATAGTTTCTATTAGGAGACTACAGTATATGAGAAATTCTTCAATTAGTGGTGAGGGGAGGTTTGAATAAAATGATTTTTGGAGTTTTTTTTTTTTCTGATAATACGAGTTCTGTGTTTTTGGTGATAGTTATTTTAGCCTTCCTTATCTTTTATGTATTTTCACTTCTGATTTTGCTATGCTTGATTTCTATTTGGTATTTCTTGTTCAAAAAATGAATTTTCTTTTGCATCCAAAAATTAATGAGAAAGCATGGTCCTCTTTGCTTATCCATTCTTGAACTACCCATTCCAAAACCATTTGTTCAGAAAATCCATTCTAGAAAAAACCATTTTGGGACTATTTGTTCATACTACCCATTCTGGAACTATTTGTTCGAAACTACCATTTCCAAAAACACCCAACAACCCTGTCTAGTGCATTGCAATATGAGTATGGCTTTAAAGGAATTTGATAAGAACATTATGGAGGTTGGCTTTAAAGGAATTTGACAGGAAAATTATCGAGGTATTTTAAGTCTAGCCTTTCATAGCAGAATATTTAATATCATCTACTATAGCTAGTTTTTAGTGCATTTGCAATATTCATTGTGTATTGTGAATATATTTTTCGGGCTTGCCTATTTTTTTTCTTCCCATGATGCTTGTTGGCCTCTGTGTAGATTTTAGGGGTTCCTCTATTTTTCTAGTATCACAAAGCGGCCACCGGTCTAGAAAAAAGGACAACATTTTTCAATTATGGTCTAGTCTCTAGATTAAATGCAATACTGTATAAAAATATGATCTTGGTCTTTGTTATAGATAATAGCTTCTCTACCAAAGCAATTGTTGAGGTTAGATTTTATATATATGTACCCATTGGAGCAATAAAGAATCAAGTGTCTTCCTGTTTAGGAACAAAGACATTGATAATTTTTAAAATGCGCAATTTAGATATAATTGGAGAAAAGGGTGGGAAATGAATAAAGCTCTTAATTAGTATCAGTTTTCCACATTCTATTAGATCGATATGTCCAAGCTTATGATTTAAATTATATATTTATTTTTTTCCTTAATATTTTAGATCATACTAAATGAGCTATTATTATAAAGTGAAAAAATTATTAATTTATAATTCCATTATGTACATAACATGAAGATAGATTTGATGTATTTGTGATGCTTAACAGAACTACATAGGTGTTTAATGTTTGTACTAGTAATGAAAAAAGACTTTGGTGTTCTAGAAATAGGAGTAAGGAAATATGGAAGGATCATATTGAAGTCAATTTAAAATAATAATAATAAATTGTTGTAATGAAATTGATTTTTTAGGAAATGCAATAACTAAAATTATATTTTTTATTTAAAAAAAAAATTGGGAAGGGGTGAAATTGCCCCTTCCAAAAGCATGAGGGAATGACTATTGGCGAGGTCATTCCTAAAAGCTTGTGTCTTCTACAATAGTTATGGTGATTTCATTTTATATTTTTCTTAATATATGATCTATTAATAGAATCATAATATTTACAACATATAATTAACAATCTTAAATTGTCTTTGTGTGAAGTATCTTTCAACTTTATAAGCATGTCAATGTTCCCTTTCAATGTGTATTTGAACTTTGGCCATTACAATGTTAAATTAGTTTGATGTTAAGTGTGCTTTAAATTTGGCATGTCTGAACTTTATAAATGTGTCAATAATCTTTTGAATTCACTGTTTGTGTATGTAAGCATAAACTAACTTTGGTATGCTTAAAATTTTAAGAATTTGTCATGTGCGTGTAAATTAACTTTTTGTGTGAAGTGTGCATGATGTGTGTTTGATTCAAATTTGACATTCATTTTTTGTTTTTACTAAATAGTTTTTTCCAATTCAATTGAAAATCACTTTTTTATGTATGTGTTTCTAAAAATTGCATATTCATTTTTTGTGTATCTATGTTTAAACTTACTTTGATATGCCTCAATTTTTCAGAATTTATTGTGTATATTTGTTAATTAAAATTGTGTTAAGTGTTAACTTTATGTCAACCATGTTTGAACATTAATATAATTTATGTGTTTATTTTTGTTTGTGTTTGTGTTCACTTCTATTTGTTTGAAAAACAAGTTTTATGGTTCCAAGAATTTGACTGCAGAATCGCAATGTTTCTGTCCAATTATTAAGAGGAGAAAATTATTCTCCACTTAGATTCTGTAGTTTGTTATTGTACAAATCAATTCCCTTGTAATGTATAGTTTGTTTTTCATATGAAATCCTTCTTCTAGTACAGCAAAATATATAATATAATGTCATCTCCTATAGCCATTTTTTAGTGCATTTGCAGAAATAATGTATTTAGGGTCTTGCATGTTTCTTTCCTTCCTATGATGCTTGCTAGCCTCTAGTTTTTCTGGTATCACAAATTTTCTATGGATGATGTGGGTAGGGTAGTGCAAAGACCCCCCAAGTGTCCCTTGTTTTCACTTCATTCTGACAGACAGTAAGTTAGCATATATATACTCATGCACACACACACACAGAGTAATTGCTTGTAAACATAGAGTGGAACGTTTTTCTTTGGAGTTGTCCTAGGGATTATAAACTTAGTGTTTGTAGCTTGGTGGGGTTTATTTACATTTGTATTTCCATAAGAAGAAGGCTAGGCAGCCCAAAAATTGGCTTTTAAGTTCTTTTCCATTCTACTTCGTTTGGGCTTTTTTATTGTGCTTGATCTTGGTCTTTGTCCTATAGATGGGAAGATCATTGTGTTGGGATATGAAGCCCAATTGTCGCCTCTCATCTTTTCCTTATGTGTCCATTCAACTTCTTCATATCTTATGAAGAGTCTCTTTTGATATATATACATTTCTGCTGTTGTAATTGATATTCATTTCGAACAAGTTAATAAGAAGATTTCTCTGCAAGTGTGGATGTAGGTATATTTGTTGAACCACGATAAATCTCTGTGTTTATGCGTAATTCTTTATTTTTTTATTTCTATTTTGAATTCATCAATTCTTTTCGACTTTCACACATTGAGGGAGGGGTTATATAGAACAGGGTAAAATTATTATCATGGAGACTTTGAAAGCTTGCCTCTTGGGTTGAACTATGGACGCTTTTAAAGCTGATTGGAACTTTGAAACACTTTAATTACCATAGGCTTATGTCTGAAGAGGATATATTCTTGTACGAATATGTTTACTCGACAGAGAATGGTTCATTTATGACAAATGTATCATTTAGGTATGCTAGCAGAAACTTTCTTTGACAAACTATGGTTGAAAGTTATAATTAATTGCTTTAAGAATATGAAAAGGTTGAAACCACACATTTGTGTAAAATGATGGAAAGATGATTTTTTTGCTTGCAATAATGCCTTCCATTATACATGTTTGCAGGAGATGCACACCATAAACGCTCTTTGGAAAAGTATACCTCTTCGGAGATTTTGGTTGATGTATGTATTGAAAATTGAAGTATATTTAAATGATACTTATTTTAAATTTGACCGCTAATATAGCTTAATGTGTAGACGATTGTTTTAATCCCTTATTTTCTCAAATCATATTGTAGGCATTGCTTGATCTAGAGAAAACCCTACCAAAGAACACAATAACTATGAGTTGGGCCAATGAACATGGGATGGAATAGGAAGGCGTTTGTGAAGAATCAGATGATCTCGATGTGCATTCATGCTGAAATTTCCACAATAACTGTGAGTTGGGCCAATGAATGTGGGACGGAATAGGAAGGTGTCAGTGAAGAATCAAATGATCTCGATGTGCATTCATGCTGAAATTTCCACAATAGCTATGATTTGGGCCGATAAATGTGGGACAAAATAGGAAGGCATCGGTGAAGAATCAGATGATTTCGGTATGCATTCATGCTGAAATTTCCTAATTTTGTCATTGTACTATTATCTTTATGTGAGCCACTAACCCCAATATGATTGTAGAGAAAAATGGTGATCCTGCTAATGAAACGGTGGAGAAAACCCCTCCCGACGGTAAAATGTTTCTCCCTACTCCTAGCCATCAAAGCCTATTGTTGATGTAGAATTAGGACTCAGAATGATTATTTTTTTCTATTATGTGTAGGAACCAAGGACCTATATTTGGCAAATGTCAAAGGCAAGGAGCTATACTGATGCCTTCCTATTCTATCCCACGTTCATCGGCCCAACTCACAGTTATGTCAAAAATTTCAGCATGAATGCACACCAAGATCATTTGATTCTTCACCGACACCTTCCTATTCCATCCAACATTCATCGGCCCCACTGACAGTTATTGTGGAAATTTTAGCATGAATGCACACCAAGATCATCTGATTCTTCACCAATGCCTTACTATTCCATCCCATGTTCATCGGACCAACTTGCAGTTATTGTGTCCTTTGGTAGGGTTTTGTTTAGATCAAGCAATGCCTACGATATGATTTGAGAAAATAAGGGATTAAAACAATCATCTAAACCTTAAGATTAGAGAAGCAGTCAAATTTAAAATAAGAATCATTTAAATATACTTCAATTTTCAATACACACATCAACCAAAATCTCTGAAGAGGTCTACATTGAAGGTGTGCAAATCCTGCAAACATACACAATGCAAGGAATTATTGCACACAAAAAAATCATCTTTCCATCATTTTACACAAATGCGTGGTTTCAACCTTTTCATATGCTTAAAGCAATTAATTGTAACTTTCAATCATGGTTTGTCAAAGAAAGTTCTTGCTAGCATACCTGAATGAGACATTTTCATAAATGAACCATTCTCCACCGAGTAAACTATTTGTACAAGAATATATCCTCTTTGGACACCATCCTAGGTAATTAAATCGTTTCAAAATTTCACTCAACTTAAAAAGCATCCATAGTTCAAAGTGGTAATTAAATTATTAAACCTGATGAAAGCTAGCATCTCCGGTTCTGGATAATAGCTTCTCTGGAAAAGCAATTGCTGAGGTTAGCTTTTTTTTCATAATTTGTCGATTCAGATTTCGGTTCGAGATTCAGGTTTGAAATTCATCCAAATTGTTTTTGGGTTAGGTTCGATTCATTTTGGGTTTGTCTATTCAAGAATTATATATATATATATATATATATATATATATATATGCAGCGGCAAATAAGTTTATACATTACTGTGCTAATAATAAAGCAACATAGCAAAATACACCACCACATAGCAACAAATAAGTTATTAGACATGTTCAAATTTCTGATAGCCACTCAACAATCACCGTGGGCATACATACAATAGTTAGAAAAGAAAATTCTGAGTTTAGATTATTTTTAGCAGACTTTTTTGGGCACAACTATGCAAATTTTGGTGCAACTTTGGCCATATTATTAGCATAGTTCTAAGCAGCTACATACATGACTTTTATTTACAGATTTTAGGCAATGCATTGTTTCAGGGTGTAGGCTTCAAATAAAGGATGTCAATTCCAGGAAGCTACTATACCTACAACTCCAATTTCCAACTAAGACCTTATTGGGAACAAGTTCATGGGTCATTTATTACCCTTGGCATCCATACTTTTGTTTACTCAAAGCTATTTTCCAAAATAATACTATTAAATTTTCTAACAACAAGCATATGCTAATTTCAAACAACAAGCATATTCATCCCAAATTTGCTCCAGATTCCATCCGGGCTCGCGCTGACATTTAGAAATTCGGTGAAATTCATTCCAAATTTGCATAGGGTCCCACTAATTGAATTTTAAGTGAATGTCTCAATGAAAATGCAAATTTGAACCAAATTCAAACCGAATTCAAATTTGCACCGAACCAAACCATGAATTCCAAGTTTGCTGACCGAATTTGGTAACTTATTTTTTTCCAATTACCAAATTATGTATAGTGCATTGTTATATTGGGTTAGCTCAAATAGGAAAATGAAAAGAAAATTATGTAGCTAGTTTAGGTCTAGCCTTTCACAGCCCATGTGTTGGGGTAACCTACAAAATTGGCCGCTAAGGAAAATGTTTAGCCATTTACCAATCCTGGCACATTAGATATTTCATTGCCATCTTTGAAACCTAAATAATACCCACAAAGTTATATGTGCGACAAGGAGATATTTTTAACTTTAGTTCCTTGTGATTGCAGTGTTGTGAACTACCTTGTTCTTTGAGGTAAAAGGGAACGTGTGTTATTTGCAGGATAACCATTTGGTTAATTAAATAGAGTTTCTATTAGAAGACTACTGTATATGAGAAATTCTTTAATTGTTGACGAGGGAGGTTCTAATAAAATGGTTTTTGGAGTTTCTTTTTTAGCAACTATATATGACAGAAGAGACAGATAAGAATCCATTCTTAACACATTGTCAACTGATTCAAGGGTTTTTGGAGTCCATTTCCATAGGAATGGGGGTATATTCCTTATTATGACCCATCTAGGGCATGATAATGCTAAAATTTCTTCATAAATGGTCTCTGGTGTCTAACTAATAGCCCTAAAACATGCATGGCCAAAGGACCAAAAATAATTTTTAACCACTTCATTTTGACTCTTTGCATCTTTAAAAAAACAATAAAAAGACCTCTTTGAATCATTATGCAAAATGAGTACTAAAAGCCTATTTTTTTATTCCACACATTTTGCAACCAATTATTCATATAATTGCAAGAAGGGGGTTTGTTAGAATCAAGGACACTTAGAAAAATTGTGACATCCCTCAGTTTATCCTTCTCTCCATATAAAATTATAATCAATTCAGAGTTTGGTTTAATGACAAGAGTAGTGTTAGGGAGATGCTTACCTCTTGCTTGTCCATCATTAGGGCACTCCATGTTAGGGGCTTCTCAATAGGCCACAAATTTTTCCCCTTTTGTTGTGTCATGTTCAACCACCATTGCCTCTTTGAATATTTTCCCTCTATCTCCAGTCGCGGATTAAGCCGAATGAGATAGCCATGTGGACTAATTTCCCATCAAATAAGTAGACAAGACTGATAACCACGACATGCTCAAATTCAATGTGGTTAGTACACCAAACATAGGGAGACCAGGCTGAATAATAGCTCGCTTGTGTAGAGTCAACCTTCACTACAATCTTTGAAACCCTTTAGTTGCAAATAAATCATCTTTCTTTTCAATTGTCTCTAACACTATAGATTTTGATAATAAATCAAGTAATATAATATTCTTGCATAAAGACCTAATTGACGAAAATGATTAGATGATAAAGGTATTTATAATTTTTTTTGAAAATTAAGTGTGGGTGAGGATAAGATCAAAGATAAGATGTTAACTTGGACTCACTATGGTGTTGCCTCAGTAAAGTATAGAAGATGACTCAAAGTTTTAATTCCAAACTCTTAGGAGGATAGCAATGAAATATTTAATTTATTAAATAGATAAATAAGAAGAATATCCTAATTCAAGATGGAGTCAATTTGTGAGGTATAAAATAATATTTTTTTTAATTAAAAACAAAAAATATCCATCATAAATTAAATAATAAAATATTATTTAATTGATGGACAAATGAATATCGATAAAATACTATTATTAAATGGTAGATAAAATTAATTAATAATTAATAGGTGATATAGCTATAATTAGTGAATGATAAATAATGATATGACAAATGTACTTTAACAAGTAAGTTTTGATGCTTGGAAGAATATTTCATGTCTAAATTTCTAACTTCAATAATTTAAAAAAAAAACTTATTTACTTATAAAATAATATATGTTATAATGTATATTTATAATTTATTAATAATTTGTAATATTATATGTACAATTATATAAACATAAAATAAAATAAATAAAACCATCCAAATATAAATTTGTAAATCTAATTATAAACTTATCTTCTACATTATAATAATATTTGAAAGTTCCACTTTTTGGTTGTTGTTCTATTATATTTTCAATTACCATTTTGATCAATGTATTAAAATTCTTAAGTCTATTCAAATATACAATTAGAACTATTTCAAGACATATTAAAACACATTTTAATTATAAATATATAATAATTATTCACATACATATACTATTATTTTTCCAAAAAAAATATATAATTTTATAACAAAGAAGACAATATATAATTAGTAAATAATTAAAAATAAAATTAACAAAATCTAAACCCAAATGTGAAAATAAGGATCGAAGCGAAAGATTGACAAGTTTAATGTGGTTTGTGGTTTAGTCTGCTTGACTTGTGGTTTACTTGGAAAAAGATTGTATCCACACATTATCACACTTGTTAAAGGTCAGGTCACACCTTATAATCATACATGACATGATTATAATCGTATTCTGGACCGCAAGTAGGTCACACTTATAATTGTACACGACACGATGGCTCTAAGGATTGGGAAATGAGGATAATTTTCTTATTATTTTCTTCAGTGTGTAAGAAACTTTTAACTCTCTTCTCATTGAGAATTGAATAAAATAGTATATTTCCATTAAGGTTTTGTTTTGTATGTTGACTCTAATTTAAATGAATATATATTTATATATTTAATGTGGTTTGAGCCACTTTGGTTTACTTGAAAAGATATTTGTCTGTATTTACACCTCATAATCGTACAAGGGTGATGGTTGTTATTCCCTCCAACCTTGCAATTATATTATAAATTTTACATTATATGATGTTGGTATGTCTCTAACTGGGGATGTTCTTTCCCCATTGTTTAATAGATTTATATTGATTACACTTAGCTTTTAAGTTAAAATAATTTGTACACTAAAAAAATACTAGCTTAAACTAATTTGTTACCTCAAAAAAACTAGCTTTCTTTTATTTTTATTATTTTTTAAAAGAGTTTTAATGGAAGAAAAGATAGATATTTTAGATTATTTTAGAAAATACTGACATTTTAGAATATATATATATATATATATTCTATTAAAGATATATGATTGTATCAATTTCATAAAAATAGATACATTCAGGTGTCTAGCTCGTGCTAATTATCAAAAAGAGAGCCAAACATATATAAGTTAACATATACCTCTAGCTACACTTGACTGCTATATCTGGAATAGAAAAAGTATCTAGAGCTAAAACAGTCTACGAAAATGGAATATACAAAAATTTGTATACAAAATTATATCAGATCTCCATCAAACTGGCAGAGTCAAGCAAAGTCTTCCTCTCTGTAGGGTACCCAAGTTACCCAACCATGTGTTCCTTCCATCCACTTAAGCACCTCAACTTTCCTTATATGTTGTTCATGTGAGCGTACTAGGAGCACTGCAGCTAGAATGCCTAGGCCTGGTATTACAGAGATGGGGAAAACATTAATGACCAGTCTGTCATCTTTGTTGAGTCCTTGAACCTCTGCCATGAAGTTGTTTAGGGAAGCTTTGAATGGTGCCAACTCCTAGGATTCCTTTGTCCAGGTGTAGCCATGTGATACTTCCCATGCTCCAAGTCTGACCATCCCATTCTTGAACAGGTCCTTTGACTTCTTTCTTTTTATTTTAATTACAACTGTGACTTGCACAACAATTTCATGAAATATGAGTCTCTTGAGAGACTTAGTAAGGCTTCTGTTATAACCACCAAAAACAATATCATTTCTCTTTTTCCATATGTTCCACATAATTAAAGCAGAGATAAGTGCAAGAAAACTATTAAAAAGCTACCTCAAACCATTAATATGACCTGAGATAATATCCAAGGCAGAGATAGCATATAACTAAGGAAAACCGAAGAGTTTCCAGATTTCAATAGCAAACAAAAAACTAAAGAACACATGACTAACTGATTCAGGGAGAGGGAAAAATGAACAAATATGCTAGGATCTCCATTAGGAAGTCTAAATGGCAACCTGTGTAAGAGAAGACGCCACAAAAAGCACTTAATTTTGGGATCAACCAAGGAGGTCCAGAGGTTATTAAAGATCTTTCTCCACTTGTCTAATTCAAGGTTAAGGTTCTAGCAGATGTTGAGATGGGGAAAGATGGGGTATTCTTTGGTAAGGAGACCATAGATATTCTTGGGGATAGATCTGGTAATCAAGGTCCCATATGTCCATCGGTACTGGAGATGGAAGTCATTATGCAGATACAACTACTTGTGTAGGAAGATGTTGTCACAAGATTCCTTTAACACTGAGTAGGTCCTAAACTGAGAACTAGGAAGATCAAATCTACTTTTCAAATCTCCCCATTCAGCCATTTGATCATCCTATAATATATCTGCTAAGTAACAGATGCCCTTCCCATTCCACTTCCTGGCTGACCAACCTTGCAGTAGTGCCAGCGGCTTATCCCTGATTTTGAGGTTCCACCAAATGGATCTATTACTAAAAGTTTTTCCATGGCATTGGAATATACTATTTTGAGAAATAAGATGTTTGACCGAGTTCCATGCTTTCCAAATATTTGAACATAACTGATCCTTGAACTATTATCTCTACCTCGCCTGCTATGATGTTATTCATAGTTAGGTTCCTCCATAATTTCCCTTTCTTGGGATACCCCCTAAATATTTTATTTCTATTCAGGGCTTTCCATGGTTCCTCAGCTTCCAAGGCTCTTGTGATCCACTTAGTTTCCAAGGATATGCCTTGTATTCTGAGATCTTTGAGGCCTAGGCCTCCCTATTTCTTACTTTTAGTGCACCATTCCCACTTTATTGTATGACTTTTTTTTGTTTCCTCTGCCATCTGACCATAAGTAGTCCCTGATAGTCTTCTGGATATGGTTGAACTGGTATTGATTGAATAGCCAGATTGAGGAGAAATATAAGGTGTAGGCTGACATCACCTTTTGGCACACTTGAAATCTGCCCACCATAGAAAGATATTGGTTGTCCCATTTGTTAAGTTTTTTATCCACTTTCTCCTTAACCATCTCCCACATGGTTTTAAGGTTAGGATTTAGGGAGAAGGGGATGCCAAGGTATTTGACCTAAAAATCTAGACCTTCCCATATGAAGTTCCATCTACAGAGCCAATCAGGAGGTTCTCCTATCCACCCCAGCAACAAGGATTTCTCCATAGAGATCTTACTGACAAAGGTTGAGCAAAAAAGAATCATCTTATCCATGAAGAAGGTTAGATTTTCTAGCTCTAATTTTAGAAGCAAGGTTGTATCGTCAACAAATTGAATGTTTGTGATCTCCTTTTCCTCAGGCAGTAGAACATCTCTGACTCTTCGTATGATAGTATGGTAAAAAATGAGATGTCCAATTGATTCTACTACTATTATAAACAATGTACGAGCCAGAGGGCACCCCTGCCTTATAGACCTAGTCAGTTCAAAGCATTTTGATCTACTGCCATTTAACTCCACTCTTGTATGTGTTGGAAATAATGGGAAGCATGTACTAAGAGGGGAGGGGTGAATCAGTACCTCTAAAACTTTTAGTTAAATAACCTTTAACCTTTGTAATCAGATTGTTGCATTACCGATCCTATCTATTGTTCTTTCTTTATGCATGTAATATCAATTCATAACCTTAATTGATTGTAGAAATTCATAGAAACATTCTTGAAAGTAATTGACACATAACACAAGATATGCTAACGCAGAAAACCCCTGTTAAAAGGTAAAAATTGCGGTGGTGATGGCACCCACAAAAACTTCAATATCTATAGATTGGAAGGGGTCAGTTAAGGCTTACAATTTGATCACTTCTGATGATCTACCCTATTAGGAGTATTGTACAAAGATTGTTAAGGCCTACTCTGTTAAGAGCTTTAGCAAAACTATTTAGAATGCAGAAAAAAATACTCATTGACCTGAATGTATGAAATCTAGTATTGTTGATTACAGATCCATTAAAGTTTACATGTATAATGTATCACCTAATGTGATTGATTAATACCTATGGTTCTCGGTAGCCTAGATTCTTGGTTCTTGATAACCAAATTCATCTTTTCCTTTTTTACTTCTTTAAACTCTTAGTCTGATCCATAGATGTTATCCTTGGCTACAATCATCCTCACATCCTTCTCAAAATAATGATTGTACATCTATTTATACAATAGATTTAACCTAATAAATTTTCACGTAAAGCAATAATAACTCTATGATGAAAGGTTTACAACTTGACCTTGATCTCCTAGTTTGCATGTTTTTAATCAGTTAGACTGATTTAAAACAATTACAACTACATTTCTTATCTCTCAAGAAATGGTTTTAAAACAAATAAAAAATCTAAATATAGAATATGAGTTCTTTATCTGGTGTGAAAGTCAGATCCGCATATCTCAGGATATAACTGACTTTCGGTGTCTGATGCTCAGGTTTCTCTAAAATTCTTTCTATGTTCCTTGTTGAATTGTCTATTGGGTTTCCTTTCTATGTTAGGTTCCTCTCTTTTCTTCTCTTTCAGTTTGCAATGTATTCTTCTTGTTGGGTTCCACTTTTGGTTTACTCCTGTCGGGTTGCACTTTCGGTTTACACTATAAAACTTGTGTCATCGGGTTTCTCTATACTTAGCACTTTCGGTTTAAACTAAAATCTGACTTTCAGTGTAGTGTAACCGATAGTTCATAAGAATTATCTTCTCTTTGCATACTAATGGCAAAACTTATGTCATCAATCTCCTCCTTTGACATTAGTATCAAAAACTGATATGTGCATAATACTATACTATGTAGTATGTACACCATATATTTACTTTGTCATATATGACTCCCCCTAAGTATATGTTGGTATAGTAAAAGTATATGTATGTACACTTTATATTGTTCTTCCTTTTCACTTTGTTTTTACCCTTTGTTCTATTCATATGATCATCTTCCCCCTTATTATATATATCATATTCCCCCTTTTTGATATTAAGGGCAAAGGTGTATACCTATAACTTATCAAACATATGAGATTGTGAGTTCTTTAGATCCTGCATCATTTTTTCCCATTTTTCTTTTAAGTTCTCAAGAGACATGTGCTCAAGTGTTATCTGGGCATGCATGTCGTAGATGTTGTCTACTACAGACATCTTGGGGGTGGCAATTAGTTGTCTTGCCAAACTTATGTGTTGTTGTAGAAGTGTGAGGCTCAGTAAAAGTTGAGACTGTATATCGATAACCTCTTCTTTGAATCATGATTCTGCTTCCCAAAGTTCATTCCTTAACCTTTTTATCTCTATTATCTTCTCATAATGACATTTAATTGCACTATCATCTTTGGTTAGACCTTGTGCACTGGTATTTAGATCTGAATCTAACTTTGCTATCTTTTCACTATTTTCCTTAGTGAATTTATCCAAAGTGCACAATTTTTGTATTAAGGAAATAGCTTCAGTGATGATTGGATCTAATTCATTGGCTAATTCTGAAAGCTTTACCTTATTTTCTGCCACTTCCTGACTAATCTTTTCCATCAATTTATATTGGAACTTATGTTCTACTCATTCCTTAATTGCCTTTTCTGCATCCACATTCTATGTTGTCACAGCTTCGATGAGAATGACAAGTTGATCCAGAATGGGGGCATTGTGATCAACATGAATGTCAGGAACTATTTGGCTTAAGATGTATCTTGTTGTTTCCAGCACGAGATAATCTTTGTGTTCTTTTCTAAGCTTTTCCTGCATTGCTTTCCTTTGACATATCTCTCCATATTCTATAAGAGATTCATAGTCCAATGTGGTTGGATCACACTTTGGTATTTCAATGATTTCATCAATTGTGACCTCCAACTTATTCTTCTTGGTTTTCATCTTCTTTTGTGATGCACCTATATGCAAAACCATAGCCATCTTCTCTGCTTGGTCTAATGTTCTAGAGGATTGTTTTGGTGGTGTTGTACCTTTTACCTGCTGCTCAGGGTTTGCCTTTTGGTTGTGTGTGGATGTCTCCTCATCAACCTTTGATGTAACTGCAACATCTCCTTTGGTTTTCTTAGGAGTGGTATCAAATTCCTTATCATTTTCACCTTTCTCCTTTTGCACTTCTATATTTTTCATTTGTGCATCCTTTTTGGTATGATCTATATTTGTAACATTTTGATATCCTCCGATAACATTCTGGTAGATGAAGATGAATCGGTTGTGTCTTTCTTTTCTCCTTCTCCTACATCCTTAGGTATGCTTGCATCAGGTTTAGGGGTCTTCTCCTTCTATGATATTATATTGATTTCCAAAATAAATAATGGTATCTGGCTTGATATATCTACCTTTGCAACATCTATAGTAGTATCTTGTTCCTTGGGATGATCTGATGTAACTGTTATATCTTCATCTGTCTTTACCTTATTGGAAGGATCATCGGTGATGTCAATAACAGTATTATCTGGCCATGTTTCATTAACAACATCCATTTCCTTGTTGGTATTTGTGTTTAATGCTTCATCACTGACATCTTCAGTATCATTTATTAAAATATGTTTAGTATCAGTAAGAGCTATTTGTGACTCAGGACTTGTATCCTTTTCAGGTATATCAAGTATCTTTTTCCATTCAGCCTCACTCTTCCTGTCTAGCTCAATTATATTTCCTTGAAGCACTTCGTAGGATCTTAGCTTTGGTGAGAAAATTTTGGAGTGTTTCTTCATTTCTTCAATTTCCTCCATTTTAGATTCTGATGGCATAACAGAAACTAGGGCTCTTTTCCTTATCTATTTCTCTTCTTTTAATGCATATGTCCATCTTTCCAACAATCTATTTAAGATTTCTTTAGGAATTTTATCTACTAATTGAATTGGTAAATATTTCAATACACACATTGTATTTATGATTGCCTCTTCTAACTTATTCTGGTCCTCGAGGTCCAGAGTTAACCATTTTCTAATCTTGGGGTCGTTCATTAATCCATGCTTGATTATTGATGCACACACCTCATCAATTGTAGTTGGAGCTTTATTCTTCTCTGGTTGTTCATCCTTCAATGTCTTCCCTAGTCCTAAGGAACTTTCTTATTCTTTTTTTACCCATTTTTCCCTGTTTGAGGCTTTCTTTTATAGGTCCTTACTTGACCTTTCTTGATTGGTGAAGGAATTGCATCCTTTGCTGTATGACTTCTAGTCCTAGATGAAACAGTAGTCCTAGGCTTCTTTTTTGGTAGTGGAGGTGGTGAAACAGACTCTGTGTGTTCGGAGTCACTCACCTTCTCAGCTTCACCGACAGGTAACTGACCCTCAGTTTCTTCTATATGTTCTTTTTCTTCCTCAGTCACTGAAAACTTTTTCTCAAAAGTCTTAACCATTTTATCTTTCTTTCTATCAATATTCTTCATAACTAAGCTAGTCTTTATCCTTTCTTTGGCTTCCTCATAAGTTCCAAACTTAGGTTGTGATTTATCCAATGGTTCATTGATCAATGCTTCAATAGAATTTTATGCTTGATCTATGTTAACCTCATAGTCAAGTGGTGCTAGCCATGTTGTCCTCGGTACAACTAGCTTGATATAGGTGTAGTTAGTTTCCACCATAAAAAAATGTCAGTCTTGTATTTCTCTACCAGTTGTTTTGGTATCCTCATTCTCTTTTTCATTTTGTCTTTGAATCCAGAGAAATACTCATCCAATACTGATTCAAAATTGTCTCCAAGTGACTTGATGAATTCACATATTTGAACTGTCACTAGTCTTGTAGTGTCCCATTTCACATTGCTGATAGATGGGAAGGTTTCTTGGAAGTAAAAAAATATACATATTATCAGAGATCCAAATTTACATGAGTTGTTCTTTGCAAACCTGATTTTCGTCATGTTCTCATCTAATTGTCTGAGTAGCAGTTCTGATAGGTCCAACTGAAATCCATTCTTGAAAATTTTATATGTTGTATCCACTGCTCTGGATGCAATACTGTTCATCCTGCTAGCCTGAAAGAACTTGTATCCTAAGACACATGCTACAAATTTTATTTCATCATCGATGATGGTGGATACCTTTAATCCTCTTCCATCCCATGCAACTCCTATGTTCTTCTCAATGTCAACTCAAGGAGGGTTTTTAAGTGCCTTTGGTTTCTCGGTTATAGGATATCCGGTCACAGCGTGTATAACATCCCTGGTTATCAGTTTAGACTGAGCATCTAGCCACATCTTTCAGTCATGCAGTCATCTTAGCACTAACTAAATCCATCCAGTTTTGAACTCCTTTGGGAACCATAGGGCATTTGTGAGCCCTTTTATCTCAATGTGCTTGTGCTCATCTTTTATGGTTCTGTCATCATTGCAAATCTTCTGGTAAGCCTAATATACTTCAAGATCTCCAATTTCTATGATCTTGCAATGAATATAGGATCTAACATCCTCAATCAATAAAACCCTAGGTGGAATTCTAGAAAATGCTTTAGATTCATCGGGTTGCGAGGCAACCTCTAGAAATTTTTTATACTTAAGTTCCTCACATGTACTATTCTTTATTAGATTGACCTTACTCTCCTTAGCATTCTTAATCTTAGAGGTTCTTGATGTGGTTTCCATCATTTTTAGAAGTTAGGTATTTTCCGTAAATGACAAATGAGTTTTCAGTAAGTGCTGGTACTTACTTTAACCTCTGTAGCTGTTATGAATCTGATTGGAGTGCGGTTAATTGAGTTGGAGTCTCTCTGCAATATGGTCACTTTGTCCTCTGATGTTGCACTTTCTCATTACTCAAGTAGCTGTGTGAAAAATAAAACCCTCCCATCATCTATTTATAGACTTTGCCCTATGTCAAGTCATTAATGCTCAACCACTTCTCATTGTGTGAAGACGGAGTCATCGGATGATACATAAATAACATTCTCGATGAGAACATGACACTTCAGGGTAGCTGTCAACTTATTACATCAACCAATGAATTTTGGTATTTGGCGAAGACAACATGTCAACTTTCATGATTATCGATGGATCTTGGTTTGTGCTCAAAAAATTAGCTTGATACGTTAGTCAATGATTCTCGGTAAGTATTAACAAGTTAGCTCTATTTGTAGACTGATGCATTTTGTTATGTAATGACCAACGGGATTGTTTTCATATAATTATAATAAGTAATACCATAGTGCATCGTTAATCATGCTGGTTTGGCAATTCATCAATGTATAATGGAACTTATGTAAAAATATAACTTGGTATAATGTAGTTCCATACTTGTTTTTCTTAGGTGGGGGTGGTGATGTCACCATATCCATTGGATGAGGTGTCACCATTTGCATTGCTTGGTCTAGCTTCATTAGTGTTTGTAACTTTCCTCCACATTTTGTTTCTCATCCTCCTGATGTCTTCAATGGTGTTTCCATTGGAAAAGGTGTTGGTTTATGTTACTTGGTCAGTGTAGTCTTTTCTTAGATGACCAACTTTATGATAGTGTAGACATGCCATTCTGGGGTTAGTCCAACTCCTAGACTTTATTGTCCATTGTCTCATATAGTTTGCAGTTATGTGTCCAACTCTTCCACATGCTATGCATTTTTCCCATGTGTTGTAGTCCCAAACATATTGGTTACCGACTCTATTTGGTTGATAAGTAGTTTCATTAGCTTTAGGATTCCATGCTTTTTTTTCTTCTTCCTACATTCAAGAGATGTGTGCCCATGCATTTTGCAAGCAGGACAATATTTGTCCATGTAGGTTTCATTCTTTGGTTGTTTCACCTCAGATTTACATTCATATGATTTATGTCCTTTCTTGTTACATTTGTAACAAATTCCTATGAATGAAGGTGTGGATTTAGAAATACCTTTCATTTTGCTCCTGCAAACATTTGATGTGTGGCTAGTTCTTCCACAGTGATTGCATGACTGCCTTCTTGTTCTTGGATTTGCATAGACATTCTTTGGATCAGCTTGGTATGGTGAATCTTCATTTTTGGTATACCCTAGTCTAGTATTTTTGTTGAATCTTCTTTGTCCATCAAGAAACTCATCCATCCTTTTGTTTCTTTCTTCAGCTCTTTTGATTATGTCATTGTGTTGTTGCTGAATTCTCACTTCATGTTTCAACTTTTCATTTTATTCTCTTAGCTCACCCATAGATTCCAATCTTTCAATGAGTTCTGTATTCATTTTGTTTTCCTCTTGACTCATAAGAATAATCTAACTTGTGATCTCATGATGATGTTCTGTAAGTCTTTGTATTTCTGACTCTTTTTCTTGTAAATTTTCAGTAATCTTCCTTATGTCATCAATAGCTAGTGTTCTTTCTTTCTTAGCTTATCTAGCATTGTTCATGAAATCAATCATTCTTACCTTCTATGTCTCTTGACTGATTTGTAGAGATTTTACTTGTCCAGCCAGATGTTGATTGATTTCATTTAAGCTTGTGATTCTTTCTTCTGATGCATTTGATTCTTTCCTTTTTGTAGATCCTGAAGACAAATAAATCTAGTATCTCTTCTTCATGATAATCTTTTTCATTGCTCTGAGTTTCCATAGCTTTTCTTTCATCTAGTAGCTCTCTCATCTTAATTCCTATAGCCTTGTATTTCTCATAGAAGATCTATATCTCTAGCTTCTAATTTTCAATATTCTTGTTAAGCTTCTACTTCTCCATTGTATGATCTTTTCTCTTAAGTCTTTAAAATTTTCCAATAACAGAGATCTAGCTGTGATACCAATTGTTTGAAATAATGGGAAGTATGTACCTATAAAACTTTTAGTTAAATAACCTTTAACCTTTGTAATCAGATTGTTGCATTACCAATCCTATCTGTTGTTCTTTCTTTATGCATGTAATAACAATTCATAACCTTAATTTATTATAGACATTCATAGAAACATTCATGAAAGTAATTGACACATAACACAATATATGATAACTTAGAAAACCCCTATTAAAAGGTAAAAGCTGCGGTGGGGATGGCACCCATAAAAACTTCACTATCTATAGATTGGAAGGGGTCGGTTAAGGCTTACAATTTGATCACTTCTGATGATCTACCTTGTTAGGATTATTATGTGGATACTGGTTAAGGTATACTCTTTTAAGAGCTTTATCAAAACTATTTAGTGTGCACTCGATTAAGAGATTTATAATAGGATTGTTAATTCCACCTTTCTTGAAAGGATTTCTCTATTTGCTACATTTGTTAGAATGATGACAAAAATAATCATTAACCTGAGTGTATGTAATATAGTATTTCTGAGTACAGATCCATTAAAGTTTACATGTACAATGTATCACCTAATGTGATTGATTAATATCTTTGTTTCTCGGTAGCCTTGATTCTTGGTTCTTGATAACCAAATTCATATTTTGATTTTCTGCTTCTTGAAACTCTCATTCTGATTCATTAATGTGCTCCTTGGATACAATCATCCTCACATCATTCTCAAAAGAATGATTTTACATCTATTTCTATAATATATTTGACCCATTAAAGTTTCACATAAAACAATAATAACTCTATGATCAAAGGTTTGCAACTTGACCTTGATCTCCTAGTTTGCATATTTTTAATCAGTTAGACTGATTTAAAACAATTACAATTAAGTTGCTTGTCTCTGAAGAAATGGTTTTAAAAGAAATCAAAACTCTAAATATAGAATATGAGTGCATTATCTGATGTGGAAGTTAGATCCACATTTCTCAGAATATAACTGACTTTCAGTGTCTGATGCTCGGGTTGCTATGAAAGTCTTTCAGTGTTCCTTGTTGAACTATCTGTCAGGTTCCCTTTCTTTGTTAGGTTCCTCTCTTTTCTTCTCTTTTGGTTTGCAATGTATTCTACTCATCAGGTTCCACTGTTGGTTTACTCTTGTCGAGTTGCACTTTCGGTTTACACTTTAAAACTTGTGTCATCGGGTTTCTCTATACTTAGCACTTTCGGTATGAACTGAAACCTCACTTTTGGTGTAGTGTAACTGATGGTTCATAAGACTTTTATTCTCTTTGCATACTAATGGAAAAACTTATGTGATCAGTATGGGCCCTTTCATTAAGGTTTGGACCTTATTAATGGAGTTATTGGGGATTCTCAATGCTGCCATCATCATGTTTATGAAATCTCATTCTATCCTGTCATAGGATTTCTTATAGTCTAGAAGGAGCATACATGCTTGTTTCTTAGACTCCTTATCCCACTCCATAGCTTCCCAGAAGGTGACTACATTTTCCAGAATGTACCTACCTTTCACAAATCCAGTTTGGCTATAATCAATTATATTGGGAAGCACCTTCTTGAGTCTGGTAGCCAAGACTTTGGCTATGATCTTATATGAGGAGTTAAGAAGGGTGATAGGTCTCCAGTTCTTTATTAATGATTTATCACCTTCTTTTGGGATTATTTTGATAACCCCATTGTTGACTTCTCTTCCCAAAGAGCCAATCTCAAATGCTTTGTTATACAACTCCAAAAGGTCTTTGCCAATCCAGTCTATGTTCTTCTTGTAGAACTCTATAGGAAGCCCATCTAGCCCTGGGCCCTTGCCTAAATCCATCTGATTAATGGCCTCATTGATTTATTCTAAACCAATAGGTAGATTGATTAGGGATGAGTCCTCCTTATTCATTTTTTGGGGGATCACCTGGATAATTTTGGTCCTAGCTTTTGTCATCCCAACTCTGTTCTCTTGAGAGGTAAATAGATTATGGTAGAAATTATTGAAGGTAAGTAGAATCTATGATTGATCATCAATTTTTCACCCCTCAACCCATATTTCCTCAATCCTACCTCTTGCTTCTTTCTATTTAAGGAGATTGAAGAAAAAATTAGAACCTTTGTCACCATGTTCTACCTAAATGTGTCTTGATCTTATCTTAATGCCCCTGAGCTTCTCATTCTAGATTTTCCTGAGCTCATCTTTTGTTTTATCCATATTAAGAGTGGCCACCTCTAAGGAGGGGTTATTTTGAAGTTATAATTATATCCTTGATAGTTTTTATTTTAATGATCCCTCTGCCCATCTTTCATGCCTAGCTTACTTGGCTCATGCAGTTTGGAATAGAATTCTCTAACTGGCTATGTTTTGGGCCCATTTGTCTCTAACACTAATGTTCAGCCCCAGAGTCATTAAACCATCTAATCATCAAGACTACATGGCTAATGCATGGTTCCTCTAGCAAGGAGGTATTAAGGTAGAATGACCCATTCCCAGGGAATCTCTTAGGGATGTGGCTAGATGATATAAATTTGTCTATGATAGGATGGTGATCAGAGAGGGTATAGGGGATGACTCAGACTACCCTGCCTACCTCATCCTTCTGGCATTTAAAAGCTTCATGGTTAAAGTAAAATTGGTCCAATTGGGAGTATATCCTCTTACTGGCCTACTGAAAGTTGCACTAGGTGTACCATATGTCTTTATGTTCATCCTTGTTACCTCTTAGGGGGTTGTTACTTTTATGTTTATTAAGGAATTTATTCCAGAAATACTGTTCACATCCTTTCCATTCCATCTGGTTACCCCCTAGCTTATCTTGAGAGTGGTCTACTATGTTGAAGTTGCCTCCCACTATCTAGGGGCTCTCTTCAAGAGAGCCTAACCATTTCCAAAGCTCTATCCTCTCCCTATATTCATTAGGAGTATAGATTGAGAATAATCCAAATTTAGTGCGGTGGTCTTCAAGTACAATCTAGACTACCCTGTTGCAAGGTAAAGTACCCCACTTCAAGAATTTATTGGCCCATAGGGGACTAAGGAGGATGGAGGTGCCACCTTTCCCTCGATTGTGGGAGGAGGAGAATGAGGATTCTTCTCTCCAAATGCATTTGAGAGCAATATCAAGGTAGAAATTGTTGGCTTTGAAATCCTTGAGCATCAAGAAATCATACCCCTTATTGGCTCTCCTAAACCTCTGGACTATGTATTTTTTGTCAGAGGAATCTAGTCCTCTGACATTCCAAGATGATATTTTGAGGTCCATACACTCAATTTGGGGATTTAGATCCATTCCTAAAGCTTGAGAAGCATTTAGGGATTCCATTACTGTGTTTATCTCTAGGTTCTTTCTAGTTACTAGAACCTATTGGTCTACCTCTTTACTTCTTACCCTTAATAAGGAATGATTCCTCCCCTTCCACCATGGGATCCTCTCCTTTAGGTAGAGACTTGGTGACTCTTGGCATTCTTTTATCTTTTCTTGATTTAAGGAATTCTTTCCAAGGGATATCAATAAAAGGAACAATGGCCCAGTTTTGGTTGATGCCCTTCTCACTAAAGACATCTTTGAGGGAAGACCCATGGATCTACATTTGTGGATCAGATTCACCCCTCTTGTTGACACCATCCAGCCTATTTGGGGTAATAGGGAGGGTATGACAAGAAGGCTCAGATGGAATACATGTAAGGGGGGGTCAGGAGGGTTTGCAGGAATGACTAAAAGGTCAAAGTCATGAAGAGAGCTACTGAAAAAAAAAGCCATTCCAGAAGTACCATTCTTATCATCTAAAGTATCCAAGTCATCTATACCCCTTTCCTTGGCCCCATCCTTGTCTCCATCTGAGGTCACCTTTGCATTACTCTCCATATTATCCAAAATATAGTGGGTGGGGTCACCAAGAGGGGTAGGTTGATCAACAAATCTTTTATTTAGAGTTGAATTTCTGGCTTAGATTGTGTATGTTTTTAGTATCAACGTTTCGGATCACACTCCATGATCCATCATCAGGATATAAGAGCAAAGAGCAATAAGGAAGTGTAAAATAAGATGCAAACATGGCCTCTCTTAAAAGATAAAGGAAGGGCTGGGGTGAGAAAGAGGGCACGAAAAACAAGGGGGAAAAAGGAGGGAACAGACAACCTAGGAGGGAAAAAGGAACAAAGTAATAATAAAATGATAATAATAATAATAATAATAATAATAATAAAGATTAAGAGTTAACAGAAAAG
>MU224136.1:772795-807709 GCA_018584345.1 Thuja plicata | reverse complement strand
CTTTGCATCCATTGGGTATAGAAATTGAGTGGTATACCCAAACGATGCAAAGCATCTTCTACACCCTTGATTTCAATGAAGAGAGAAATGCCATTGATACCCTTTGGATAAAGAAGCTTCAGAACATAAATATGACATCCTACCATTACTACTAGATAAGCATTCCCAAGGGATCATAGATGCTCTATCCTACCATAGACACATGTGCGTTCCTTATCATAGCCTTAACACAAGCTCAATCTCATGAGGTTGTAGTGGACCCAATTGATCTAGATTGACCAATAACAACTTCCACTTTCTACATTGAAAAAGTACCACATCTCTCTCTTTAAGGGTGGGTTATTCATTATTACCATGTCATGTTGTATTCAGTTGTATGTAGCTCTAATTATTTATTGTTAAAGTTAAAGTTAAAATTGAACTATGATGTCTCTGCAAGTTACATAGGCAAGGCCATCTATGATGAGCCCCTAAGAAATTAGGTCTGGCCCTTAGGTCTTGTACTTTTGAGTTCTTTTTTGATCTTGCCACCCCTTACCAATATTTTACATAGTTTGCATCTCTTTACGAAACTAATTTTCAATGCCTTACAAAACTAGTTTTCAATGCCTTATGTATTTTGCCCACTTATTCATTATATTGGAATACTTATTCATTATTTTTATTGTTGTTACTGATTAGTTGTTGAGTTTGTGATCTCTTTTTCCCTTGGGAATGCTTTCCAAGTAGAATCAGTAGGATATATACCATCTGTCTTTCTTGAATGCTCTTTATCAAAAGGGGATCGATGTCCTTTATCTTCAATAGAATAAGGGGTGCAGAAGGTTTCTTTTCATCCATTGGATATAGAAATTGAGTGGTATACACAAACGATGCAAAGCATCTTTTGCACCCTCAATTTTAGTGAAGAGAGAAATGCCATTGATACCCTTTGGATAAAGAAGCTTCATAACATAAATATGACATCCTACAATTACTACTAGGAAAGCATTTCCAAGGGATCATAAATGCTCTATCCTACCATAGACATGTGTGCATTCCTTATCATACCCTAAACAAAATCTCAATCTCATGAGGTTGTAGTAGACCCAATTGATCTAGATTGACCAATAACAACTTCCACTTTCTACATTGAAAAATTACCATATCTCTCTCTTCAAGGGTGGGTTATTCATTACTACCATATCATGTTGTATTCATTTGTATGTAGCTCTAATTGTTTATTGTTAAAGTTAAAGTTAAAACTGAACTACGATGTCTCTGTGAGTTACATAGGCAAGGCCATCTATGATGAGCCCCCGAGGCATTAGGTATGGCCCTTAGGTCTTGTACTTTTGAGTTCTTCCTTGAACATGCACATAAACATGACAATTGTGAAACATAATATCCTTATGCATTATGTTGCTGTGATTTTGCCTCTTTTTTTGGACACTACTAATTATTTCTTTCTCTTTTTTCCTTGGTAATGTTTTTTAGGTAGAAACGATAGAATATCATCTCTCTTTCTTGAAGACTCTTTATCAAAAGGGGTTCAATGTCCTCTACCTTCAATCAAATATGGGGTGCAGAATGATTCTCTTCATTGATTTGGTATAGAAATTGAGTGCTATACCCAAAGGATGCAGATCAACTTCTGCACCCTCAATTCCAGTGAAGAGAGAAATGCCATTGATACCCTTTGGATAAAGAGGATTGATACCACTTCTACCATCCTTTAAAAGACTGGTTTTAAAGTTAAACCTAAACTATGATGTCTCTATGAGTTACGTAGGCAAGGCCATCTATGACGAGCCCCTGAGGCATTAGGTCTGGCCCTTAGGTCTTATACTTCTAAGTTCTTCCTTGATCTTGCCACCCCTTACCAATATTTTACATATTTTTCATCTCTTTATGATACTAGTTTTAAATACCTTATGATTGACTTAGCTAAGTTATTGATGTAGCTTATCTTACAATCTTGTATGTAATAAACTATGAATTTAATATCATTCATCTAGGTGTGTAGCTATATATACAGGTGCAGGAAATAAAGAGGCAAGGAAAAGTGTATGGCTTGACTATGCACATGCGTAATTGTAGATGAGGATCAATAATAGGGTGCCATGCATTACTTAGATCCCTTAATTATAACCCCATCTTGACTTTCCTTGCAGGTTCTAGATCATACAAGAGCATACTGGATTCAACCCTGGGTCAACACTTCAACGACATTAGGCAGTGATGGTAAGTCTTTTGTACACCTTTTTCTTGGTAATTTGAAGCCATCAATGGAAAATTACAATCCTAAATAATTAGTATACCATTGATGGCTTCATAATTATTAAGTGAAAGGGAGTTCTCTTATTCAAAACCCCCTTTGGTGATGATCCTATGCAGTTCCACACAGCACCAGTGGTTTATAAAACATTTGGGGCCTTCTAACACTATATATTCTACGCAGCTGCACGTGCATTCTCGATTCAGAGTGTGAAAATCTTATTTTGGAGGAGGGAGAGAAGCCAAACACATAAAGAAAATGCACATAAACAGGATAGCTAGGAAACATAAATATAGATATCACAACAGCTGAGAAACATAAATGTAGATATCATGGTCACAATTGTTTGGAGACAACATAAGTAAGTGGTATACCCAAATGATACAACCCAACCACTACTCCAGTTCTTACTTAGCACTGCACAATCCAAAAACCATAGATAAGGAATAAATTTAGAGAGTGAAGGTATATTATTTCAGTTGTTATGGCCCTCCTCCGCTCTCTAAATTTATTCCTTATCTATGATTTTTGGATCGTGCAGTGCCAACTTAGAACTGGAGGAGTAGTGGTTGTGTTGCATCATTTGGGTATACCACTTAATTATGTTGTGTCTCCAAACAATTATGACCATGATGCCTATATTTATGTTTCTCAGCTGTTGTGTCCCAGGATCCCTTATGACCCTTTACGATCCCTAAGAATACATCTTAGACATCTTAAAGTGTCATAAAGGGTCATAAGAGTGTCCTAGGAGGGGCTATATGAGTTTCCACCTTCACGTGGTTGGCCTTGCTAAGTAGATAATGTTAAACTATTCTTGAAACAAAGAGAAACTCTTAAAAACTCTAAAGTGACACTAAAAAAATACATGCGACGTCGAGCCGTCAACAATTGCCGATAGCTTGATGTCGCATGTATAACAAATTTGTCGCATGACTGTCATAATTTTGATGCTCTCCATGCAATGCCTATGTGTCGTAATAGAGACAGATAAAATGTAATGACAACATGATTACCATTATAGCTGGCTCATTTTGCAACACCTAGATGTCACTTTTTTCAGATGTACGATGAATTTGTTATACTTGTGACATCGGGCTGTCACAAAATTGCCAACGGCTTGATGTTGCATGTATAGAAAATTCATTGCACATTTGAAAAAGTGACAGATAACATGCGACACCTACATGTCATAATATTGACAGATAACATGCGACACCTACATGTCATAATATTGACAGATAACATGCGACGCTTACGTGTTGTAATAGCGACACATAAATTATGATGCCTATGTGTCGTAATAGCGACATTAAAAATATGTAATGACAGCGTGGTAACCATTATAGCTAGCTTGTATTGTGATGATTAGTACCATCACAATAATGATAGATGACATAGTCGTCGTTAATTCTAACACCAAAATTGCAACACTAGTCTCTGTCGCTAGGCCGACAGGAAGGTGTCTGAAAAGTGACACATAGCCATCGAAAAGAGGCCTCAAATGTACTAGTGAGGGTAGGATTAGGGTAGTTTTTTACGTTGGATTAATAGGTTTCTAGGATAGGTTTAGATTATAACTCAAATTAGATTTGAATAAATCATTACTTAGAAGAATTAGGGATATGGAGGATTTAATAAATATAAATTTATTAAAAAGGGGATTTTTTTTTGAGGCAAATATATTTAAATAAAATACATTAGGATAGTATTTAAACCATTTCCAAATACCAACTTGTGAAACTATTTAATTGCTTGAATTAAATAGTTAGAGGAATGAGAGGGAAATTAATATTAGTAATAATATTAATATATTTGGACGTCTACAATAGGTAATGTAGTATTCTTGGTAAGAGGTCAATTGGAGAGTGTAGTAACATGTAAGCAAGGCATTCATAGCAGCTAAAGCTATTAGGATTAAGTAATATTGAGAGGGAGTGAATTAGTATTACAAAACTTTAATTTCAAACTTAACCATGCAATTACTTAAATAAAGAGAACATACACATAAAGTAAATAGCACATAACACCATGATTTATTCACGAGGAAACCCTAGCCAAGGTAAATTTGTGGTGGATATGCACCCACAAATATTTCACTAAGAGTATAATGTCCCTGTTAGGAGACCTAGCCCTATTAGGAGAATAATATTACATTAGTACTGAAACTTGTTAGGAGCTCACTGCTCTTACAATACAAAACTGTCTTTATAATCATTTATCACAAAGTGAATTTGTTAAAATAATAACATAAATACGAAGAGATACAGGAAATGTTTAACTCAATGAGAAAGAGATAGGAGATTTACCATGAATAATTTGAATGCTAGGAGCATGCACCAAAGATCCAAACAACAAGGAGACAAGATTTTGAAGGAGAAAAGCATGAAAAAACCCCCGTGATATAAAGAATGGGAAAAATATGCCTAAGAATGAGAGGGAAAGAGAGAGTGAGAGCCAAGCTCATACAATAATATTCAAGAAGGAGAATTAACCTAATAACTAGTCTGGAGAGAAGGAGAGACATCTCTTTAATAGAGATGTGAGAAAGGAGTTGCATGGTAACTCCCATATCTAGGTATGCCACATTTCAATAGTCTGTGCCACTTGTGTTATTTCCTCTTAAGGAGGAATCTAAGGGATACCTTGGTTTATCCCATTTAAATAATACAACCAAGGGATAATGAAAAACATAAAAATTATTATCCTCACAAGAGGACAAAATAGGTGTAGGGATTCCATAGGAATCACCTACTTACATAATGCAAGTAAAGATTAATTTCTAACACACCCCTTTAATCTTTACTTGGGGTTTTACAAAAATCTGCAACTGAATTATCCTTCTTGTAGTAGAGGAGGAAAACTTGTGTTTCTTCACTTTGTGTGGATAGTAGGTGATATTGCAATGATAAGTGCTCAGATCTTGAAATAGGATTCCTTTGATTTTCGTAATGCAAGAGTGTAGGTGTTTGTGGATATAGGCCCAAATCTTTGAGTACACGTTGAGATTGATCATAGTTTCTTCTCCAAGAAATATTACCTGAAAAAGGATAATAACCATAAGTGGGTCTCTCATAATTGGGATCTCCCTTTAGATATGAATTAGTAAAATAGGATAAAGTAAAAATAGATTGAGAATCATTAAATACATTATTCATTTCATAAAGAGATTTTGTAAACCAAATGAAATCATCACTAGATGCAGAATCAAAAGTAGAGCTAGTATAGTCACTATCAATAATATTACCATTATCATAATGAGGAAGATTAGAGTTTAGAGGAGGTTGGTCATCCGTAATAACCATTTGAGTGTCACGAACATCATCTCTCGTAATACATGAGGGCAAAGTGACATTGATAAACATATTAATAATTTCATCTTCTTGGTCTAAAGCATAATAAGTATAAGAAACATCATCAACCTGCAATATGTTATCTCGATGAGAAAAATAGAAGGTGAGGGGATCATCCCCAAGGAAAACATCATCACAAGGGTCATCCCAAATAGGAAAGTTATTCAAAGGATACATAAAGTCATAGGGCGGAGTAGAGGTTTGGTAAGTTTGAAATGTATTCTCCAGGACATGCCAAGCCTGATGAGCCTCAGTACAATCGGTGATAAGGTGATATAAGTTTGGATTTAGTGAGAATCCAATTAGACCAAATGCTTCCTTATCTTTGAACTACCAGGAATCTTGGTCAGCTTGAGGAGCGGTGGATGTCGGTTTCAAATTTGGTGAAGTCACAATATCTGAAAGGTGTCGAGTTTTTAGAAAATCAAACATGTGCGGCCTCCAAATAGTATAATTGGAATTTGTAAGTTTAAAATCTAGCATTAATGTAGACATGAATAAATACCAAAATAACTAAAACAAAGCTAAATACAAGTTGCAAGAAAGAATGATGAAACCAAAAAACTAATTTAACGCGATTAGTAAATATCAGTATGCCAAAAATATTAAATGTACAAATAAAATTAAATTTTTGTTAAAGTGATGAAGCAAATTTTAATGACAATTAAATAATAAATTAACAATTGAAATAAGTTTATAAAAATAAACTAGAAATGGGTTTTAAAGGATATAGAAAGATATTAAGTAGAAGAAAAGTATTACAGTTTAAACCTTTTTTGTTAAAATTAAAATTAACGATTAAGCTTTTTTGTTAAGAAAATTTAAAATGAAGATTATAAATTTTTTTTAAAAATGATAAAAAAATTAAATAGATTGTTCAAATAACAGAAAACCTATAATATTAAAAAAAACAATGATAATCCTGCAATTATAAGGATGATGAAACTGCAGTGTTAAAAACAATAAAGAATCTAATGAAAAGAACCCTGCAGAAATCAGAAAATGTTAGAATAGAAAAATAGCCTGCAGATTGTAAAAAAATTATGACGATTCTCCTGCATAAAAAAATGTATGACCTGCAATAGGAAAATGATGATAAATCAGCTACAGAACCACCTAACTGCTGCTACAGTTGTACTACACATGCCAGCCAAAAAGAAACTCAGTTCCATTGCTGCTATAGCTTACAGATTCGTCCACAAAGCAAGAAAATTGCTTCAGAGTTGAAGCAAACCCATGTTTTCAATCACTCTCAGGCATAAGAAGCAAGGGGAACATCTAGCATGTGAAAAGATGGGGAAACACCCATGAAATACTAAACAAATGATGATGGTATACTTAAAAAAAACTGCACTCTCTGCCAAAGGAATCTTACATTTCAAGCTACTGCCCTCGCAATCATGGTATTGTTGTCAGCTGTTTTCCTGCCAGTGCTTCTTCCCCTTAGCGCAACTGACCGCAATAATGAAATCCAATTGCAGAATGCTATTGCAGAGAACAAAACAAGTGCCTCCTATGATGATTTTGACAACCTTGCAATGGGCAATGTTTAGCAAAAGAGTAAACCTTAGTAAATATAGTTAACCCGATAATCCAACTCCAATGTAGTAAATGGACATTTTGGTTGGAAGTCACTGAGTTACTAATAACCCATCTACGATAGTCTCACAATGTAGAACTTCTACTCGAGCTAGAACGTGCCCTTGTAATAAACCATTTTATTGTTTGCTGATTTGTACATGGACTGATTCTGATAGCTTCACAAATTAGATAAACAAAAAGCATCGACAGGCTTGGAGTTCTAGTTCATTATTAATAACAGTATTCGATATCAGTGATTGTTTGTAAGTAGCGACAACGTACGAAGAGGAAAACAACAATCTGTGATTAAGAATAAGTAACAACAACGACTTTATATAGCAAGTCAGTTGCAAGATTAAGAATTAAGAGAAACGATAATCTGCAAGAAACTGAAATATGAGAACCCTGCAAAAAATGTTAATAAGGATAAAGATATAATTGAAATGACCAAAAGATACTAAAAGGAAAAGAATATGCAAGATAAGAGAGGCTGCGCAGAAGAATCAATGAGCTGCGGTGTCTTCCTTCCCTATTTGCTGTGTCTTCCTTCCCTATCAATCGAGGGAGATAAAAAAGTTAAAGGTCTATCATTAGGGCATGGTAGGGGAAAACAGTAGGAGCAAGGCCCAAGCAGTTGTGGAGAACACAATTAGAGCTGTGGGTCATAGCTACAATATTACCAATGATCTACAGTTGTCATATTGTAAGGGAGATGGTTGCCTAATCGACTTTCAACTGGAAGCTGTTATACCTAGAGGTGTTACTGTTCACGATGTGCCCAAGGTGATCAAGTGTGATAAGGGAGAGCATTGCATGAGAAACAACAGTAGAGAAGAGTACAAATGCTACAAAGAGTTATGAAATAGAAGTTGCAATCTGCATAAGGAGCTGTTAAAAGTTTGAAATATAATGCTGATCAATATAATGCAAATCAATATACAAGCTAAACAAAAATACAAAGACTGTAATATGTTATGATATATGGAAATATAATGCTAATAAAAAACAAAGGTTTAACCAATCCAATATACAAAGATTTAACCAATATATAGAGATAGACAGAGATGAATAAATAGAGAACAAAGATCATACACAAAGATATGCTAAGATAAATTTCTAGGATACAAAGATATATGTGTATGTTAAAACCAAAGATAAAAGATAGATGAAGATGAAAGACTTGCAATAAAAACCATTAGATATACAAATTAAAATAAAGAAATCTAGAGCTTAAAGTTAGAAGAGTGGAATGATAAATTGAAAATCCTGCAACACAAATTCAATTTTTTCAATAAGATTAGTTAAAAAAATGTATGCAAAACATAAATTGGGTTTGGCGGTAAACCAGCCAAACCCAAAAAAAACTTTGAATTTTTTCTCAATACTCTCTCAAGAGTCTCTGATATTGGAGTGCTCCAAGATATGGTAGCTCCTTCACCTATAAAATCAATCAAAGATTAAACCAACCTGCTTTGATACCATGTTAAAATAATAACAGAAATACAGAGAGATACAGGAAATGTTTAACTCAATAAGAAAGAGATAGGAGATTTACCATGAATAATTCGAATACTAGGAGCATGCACCAAAGATCCAAACAACAAGGAGACAAGATTTTGAAGGGGGAAAAGCATGAAAAAACCTCCGTGATATAAAGAATGGGAAAAATATGCCTAAGAATGAGAGAGAAAGAGAGAGTGAGAGCCAAGCTCATACAATAGTATTCAAAAAGGAGAATTAACCTAATAACCAGTCTGGAGAGAAGGAGAGACATCTCTTTAAAAGAGATGTGAGAAAGGAGTTGCATGGTAACTCCCATATCTAGGTATGCCACATTTCAATAGTGTGTGCCACTTGTGTTATTTCCTCTTAAGGAGGAATCTAAGGGATACCTTGGTTTATCTCATTTAAATAATGCAACCAAGGGATAATAAAAAACATAAAAAGAATTATCCTCACAAGAGGACAAAATAGGTGTAGGGATTCCATAGGAATCACCTACTTACATAATGAAAGTAAAGATTAATTTCTAACATAATTGTACAAGCATCATCTATGCTTAAGTAGTCCCAGTTGTAGATCGCAACATCTTTTTTATGATTCTGACATTCACAATGCATCTATTCATCACACACACACATCTTCGCATCTCAAAACATCTTCATATATATACTCGATCACATAACATTTTTGGTCAACTCACAAATATATTAGAAAACATTCCCAACACATAATCAAAAAGAAAATAGATATTCAATGATCATATATCCACAAAGGTATAGTAGGACCCAAAAAAAAATACAAGGTAGCACATCTCAAATCCACACATTTCCCCCTTAAACATCGCGACCACTCATCTACTCTATTGCACTGCTATACTTTTTCGCGTAGCTTCATCTAGTTGTAAATCTCTCTAGTCAATTCCAAAATACAAGTAACCTTAACTAAAGGTCTACTACATCCCATAATACATTCGTCTAAGCTTGCATGACTTAATTCCTCATATACTATGCTCGTCAGGAAAAAATGTGCAACTGTAGCCTATCAACTCAACTTGGACTTTTTTCCAAATAGAATATCCAAAATTAGATTGTAATCCAAGTGACCATGCCAACAAGTAGTGTTTCTATAAATGAAAACTTTTATGCTATACTCATCATGCCACTTGCCAACAATCTCCCCATTTGGCATTGAGGGAAACATTTAGTAAAAAATGACTAAGTGCCAAATGCCAATCTATTATCTATACATTCTTTACACTTATTACTCCCCCTTTGACATTAATGGAAAAGGTATACTAAAAAATGTAACTAAATACAAATAAAAAAATGTAGAGAAGCTCATTAAAAAAAACTCATACCTTATGAAGTATATCTTTGAAAGAAGTTTCCAATATCTTTACATATGTTTCCCATGTCTTCTCCAAGGTCTGACCAACATGAATAAGGCCATTTAATGCAAAGGATGAAATCTCAGCATCCTTTAGTACTGTAGACAAAGCTCCATCAAGGGTTTTCTTTTCTATGTCCCTGTCCTCAAGATGCTTCTCCAAAATTTATAGTTTAGGAGTAAGCATACTCCTCAACATAGAAAATATTCCCAGTACTCTTGTCTTCTCATTTTCTAGCACATTGATCTTGTCCAATAAATTGGATACTTCCTTATCCAATTCTGTAACATATTGTGAGAGGACCCATAATTCTTCACCAAGTTATCTAATGTATTCTCATTATTATGGATTATATCCACCACATTCTGTACATGCCTAGAAGGGTTTATGCAATAATTGTATATCTTATTTCCATGCATGATGCAAGACCTAATACCAAATATATTGGTGTCCAATATGCTAACATCCCACTTCAATGACTGACATATGTCATCTAACTTATTCTCCATATATTCCCTCTCAAATTTCATAGCCGCAACCTTCTCCAAAGAAGTAAAGTGAACATCAAAGTCATCAAGGAATTTGTTTAGATTATCCACTATAGCATTTCCCTGAAAAGTGAAAGGTATGGGTAGAATATTGTTGACTCTATGGCCCTATCCAATACCTTTGTCTTTTTCTCTGTCCTCTCTTCTGATCTCTCATTAGCCTTAGAAAAGGCTATGAATGACAACTTCATTAATCCATCCTCATCCATGCCATCGACATAAGTATTCAAAGGTTTATTATCACTTGTAAAAAATATAGTTGAAGAAACAAGAATGGATACATTTATTTCTTGTTCAGCTTCAACCTCAATTTTAGCTTCAACCCCAGTTTCAGCTTCCTTCTTTACCTCAACCATACTTTCCTTAATCTCTTCCTTAGTGCCTTTGTCTTCTTCCTTAGTAGATTCTTTCATTTCTCCCCCAGTCAATTTTCAAAGATTAGTATTGACTATTCTCCATTCATTTCTTCCATCTACGTTAGTAACAATATCAACATTCCCTTTAAAAGGGTCATTAATATCCTGTGAAGTGTCCAAAGACACAGGCACACCTGCTACAAAGAATTCTGGTCGCGTAACTGTACTATAGAAATAATTATTATCACCTTCATCCTTAGATGAGTCAATATGAACTTGTACAGATTTAGAAGACTCTCCTCTCATAATGTTTTTGGGCAGGGTAGCCTTGAGCTTAGAAGGCAGAGGATTTTCTGGTTCATCTTCCATTAATACCTTATCAATAGCATTGTGAGTTTCCTTTGTAACTTCATCATACTTTCTCCCCATAATCTTTATCAATCTTTTTTTTACTCTCAGCATGGGCTTAATATCTTTCATTATATTGTCATTCTCATCAAATGAAACAATAGGTAGAATATCTTCTATATATTTTATCCCCATCCGTTCATCTTTGGTAAGTGCTAACTATTTCCTTACTTCCAATTTATCATATAAGTTCTTAGGAATACTACCTTCTATTTCTAGTAGATTCATCTTAAACATTAGCATGTGACTAATGACAATATCTTCAATCAGAATTTTATCATTTTCATTATACGTCTCATAGTATTTAGGAAATTGATTTAGCTTTCCTTGATCAACTATAATCTTTGTTAGCATCTTTAGATCAGGTTTCAAAAGTTGTCTCTCAGCTAGTTTATCTTGTGCTATTACTTCAGTCTCCTTTTCTATTTTCTCTTCTTCAATCTTGTTTTCTTCTTTCTTCTCCACTCTTGTCCTCTACCTTTTAGGAGGTGAATTTTGTTTATATGATCTTGTTCTCCTTACAAGAATCTCTTCTTCCTTCTCAGTCATGCTTGTTCTCTGCGATAACCTCTTAGGTGGTGTATGGTTGGTATTAGGTACAACGACCATAGTAGAAGGTGAATCAACAACCTCAATATCTTTAGGAAGTTGAAGGGCTGCAAGAGAAGTGCCATCCAACCCAAAAGCTCCATTTTCTCTCTTCTTTCTTCCCTATTTCATCTAATCTTGGCTTATACCTACCTTCTCTACAATATTTTCAAACATATTATTAATCTTTTTTTTCCTCACTGTCTTAGTTTTCTCATCTTTAAATTTAGGAGAATTTCTTCATAAGTGCCCCATCTTTCCTTGGCAGGGTCATTCTCAAAAGATAGAACATGTTCTACTTTCATAGTGATAACTTATGTATTGACCTCATAACCCATAGGGTAACTTCATTTCTTCCTAGGTTTGAATGCTTCAAAACATACACAATTAGTTTCAACCATGAAAAATATTGTATCTTTGTACTTCTAAATAATTTCCTTAGTAATTTTGTTTCTTTCCTTCATTTCCCTTTGAAGAATCTTGAATATGCCAAAGAGTTCTCCATCTACCCATTTACTATTTTGTCTTCTATAACTGTTTCTCACTTGAATAGTTGTGGGTTCATTATCTTTCTATGCCCTAGGGTGCATTCTAGGAAACTTGTGTACTACATGAATGTAGATATGTATCAGTAGTGATCCAAACCTGAATGCTTTCAATTTGCAGTCTCTCTTGATCTTCTTAACATTCTCCAAGAATTACTGTCTCAGTACTTTGCACAAGTTGTATTGAACATTTTCCTTTGCCATCTTATATGCCATCATAATTACACCCACAGAAACAAAATTAGATCAGTTGTGGAATGAATTTTTTATCCCAAATTCATTGAAATAAATCTCACATCTTTTTGAAAGATGTCAACAATTTTCAATGTCCTCTTATCCCACTTAGAATGGGTTAGGGTTTCTACTTGTTGTTAATCTCTAAGATATATTGATGATTAGTGCCCAACACTTAGTCATTTCATTAGGCAGTTTTAGTTGGCTATCACTGTGGCCGAGCTAAAACTATGCAAGGCCGAGCAACATTGCCGAGCAATTTTGAGTATTCCTAGTTACATTTCCGAGCCGAGTTACATTGTCGAGCCGAGTAGAGACAGAGATGTTAAATGCTGAGTGACAGAATAGTCAAGTGCTGAGCAGAACAATTTTTTGTATACTTGTCAGGATTGATAAAAACTTAAAGGATAAGTGATCTGGCTGACTTGTATAAGCTTTTTGGGCCGACATTGTGTACATTTAATATTATCATACAGAGTTAGTTATGCATTTAATTTTTTTATCCTATGCATGACTCATTGTAAGCATTAATTGTTTTACCATCAAGGCATGGATACTAGATCTTGATCATTGATCTAGATCTGACTGTCAAATCTATATAGATATATTAGATTGCTTCAAAATCCTATTTTTAAAAAATATGTAATGTATGTGCAAGAGGCATTTAGAGAAAATGATGAAGTGACTGCATTTTGAAGTGAAGTGCACAAAGGGTAATTTTGTTCAGAAGTAGAGATCAAGCAGAGCATAACACAGTGAACAACAGAGTAAAGGTATATCAGATTATATGATCAGAAGAGATACTGAAAAGAGGAGATCCGTCATCAGCATCAGAGTGCATATCAAAGGATCAATACTTGAGACTTTCTAATCATTGTATCAGGTGAAAATCTCTTAACAGAGTGGTCTTAGCAGGCCTTTATTTATCTCTTAACATAGTGCTTACTTAATTGTAAGTTTAAATCCTTTAACAAGGTAGATTTTAATGATCTAAATCTTTTAACAGAGTAGACCTTTCACAGGGTAGATTACATTTTGTAATAAAAAATTGTAACCTTAACAAGTACACTTTATTACTGCAGTAGTGGAGATTTTTGTGGGTGTCATCCCCACCCCAGTTTTACCTATTTGGGTTTTTGGGTTACCAATTTATTGTGTTATGTGTTACTTATTTCATGGTGTGGATGCTATTTGAGATTACATTAGATTCATTTATGTATGAATGTGTTATCAGTTTCTTTTAAGTGTTTATATTTTTAAGATCTGATTCACCCCCCCCTCTCAGTATCTTGCTTTCCCATTATTGTATTTCCAACACTTGCTTCTTCATGTTTTTCTCCATAGTAGGGATAATGCCAGTATTATCCAATCTAGTCACTTAAAGAATCAAATTATTGGAAATCTTAAAAGGCTACCCTCCTATCCATAGAAAATGGTCATGTAATCTTCTAAGAATGATCTTAATCCACTCTTCCTCATTGAACTCATAGATTTTTGACATTCGCATAATGCTAATAGTTTGTAAATGAGCGAACTCATCCTTCCAGGTTCCATCATTCTCTATCATGTCCTTCATCTCTTTGAAGATTTCAAATACCCCTAAAGTCTCATACTTGCAGTGCATGTATGCCCTAATATCTTCAACATGAAGCATGCCATATGGGGTTTGCTAAAATGCGCCTTCATGATCATCCTTAGTGGATTTGCAATAGCGTTTCTTAAACTTATACCTCGGCTTCTTAATAACACCAAATATCAATGGTCTATCCATAGTAAATAGAGCTTGCAAAAGATCAAAATGCCTTTTACATGATGAAAAATGGTATGCACACTCATCAATCACATAAATTCTCTAGCTTCTTTGATTTCTCCTCTAGTCTCCTTTAGTTCTGCTTGAATGGTGATCAAAATGTTTAAGAAAATGAACTTATACATTGCAATGTTCAAATTGACACATTTTTTATGAGCTTGTAAGTCTTTAAAGATCCATTCATCCATCTTTCTAGCGATCATCCAATATATTGTGTATGACCACGCAATCTCAGATATAGACTCTAAACTAATCATATTTTCTATCTATAAGATTACATTAGCTTATTTTGCATTCAAGAGGATAGATAGATTATTTTTATATTTCTCCAAAGCTCCCCCTATGGCCATTCTTGGCCATTTAGGTTGATGTAGAAACATTAGGCGAGCATTCAGTAACATCTATCTATTCTCTCTAGACCATAGTCCCACTATGTTCCTTCACTTTCTATACTTTACCACTATCCTTGTTACCTTCCTTCACAAAATATCTATCAAACTCATCCATGTATTCTATGAATCTCTTACGAACATCACCAACATTTTTATTCATAACTATAGGTCGTGGTCCTCTATTGTTGATAGCTCCATTATACTTGCAAAATTTTTCTATATGTACTTGATTGTTACATTTATAATATGTAGGAGATGATTTGTTCTGATTAACTTGCAGCCTACAATTCCTTGCGATGTGCCCAAAGTTGTTAAATTTGTAACATGTAATATTAGCTGATGTTTCCTCTCTGATGTAATCTTATTTAAAGCTTGATTGATTAGGTTTTCTATATTCTGCATTTTTGTGCCCATATGCATAGCAATTGAAACAATAACCATAAAAAGACTTATAAGGAGTCTTACCTCTGAAATTTCTCTTCATGTGACCAACTTTGTTACATCCAAAGAGTTTTCTTGTGAAGGGTTTGATCTTCTCTCTAGGTTCCTCTTGTTGTATAGGTTTTTCTTTTTGATTGGGTGTCACATCTATCTTACCTTCAGATTGTCTTTCTTGAAATTTAGAACTTTTAGCTTCATCAAAACCAACTCCAGTCTTGTCATCTTTAGGATTTTTTTGTTCTAGCTATTCATCAATATTTTTGCTTCTTGCTTGATTTTGTAGCTATCCAGTTCAGTCTACATTTTTCCCATATGAACATTAGTGCCTTTCAAATTTTTATAAAATTTTATCTTCTCTCCATTTAGATGATGAATTTATTTAGTCATCTGATTTATGATAGATTTATGTTCCTACTTTAATGCTTCCTTTTCTTGTTCAAGATAATTGATTATATCTAATGAGTTCTTTTAAGATTCCTCCTGTATCTTTTCCACAAGTTCTTGGTTTTGATTCCTAGAAAGTTCAAGTTGTTCCTTGAGACTTTTTATATAACCTTCAACTCTTCTTAGATTTAATTTCAATTTAGCATTATCAGCTTTTTCCTTATCCAATTCTTTTAGTGCTTCTTCAAAATTATCTTTCAAATTACTTGAATCTATCTAGATTTCCCTCAAGCTATTAGGGTTTCTCTCCAAGGGCCACAAGATCTGATACCAATTGTTAGGATTAATTAATACTATGAGGGTGTTAAATCAGTATTACACCACATTAATTTCAAACTTAACCATTCAATTACTGCAATAAAGAGAACATACTCATAAAGTACACAACACATAACACCATGAATTGTTCACAAGGAAACCCTGGACAGGGGAAAAATCTAGTGGAGATGATACCCATAAATATTGCAATAAGAGTATAATTTCCATGTTAGGAGACCTAGCCCTATTAGGAGCTAAATATTAGATTAGTACAAATCCCTGTTAAAGGATAGAAACCCTTTTAGGGGTGATACAACGAGCTCATTGCTCTTACAATGCAAAAGTGTCTTTACAATTATTTATCAAAAAATGAACCGTACAAGCATCTTCTATGCTTAATTAGTCCCATTTATAGCTCACAACATCTTCTCTCTGATTCTAACATCACAATACATCTATTCATCACACAAACATCTTCGCATCTCAAAAAATATTCATATATATACTCGATCACATAAAATTTCCAATTGTCTCACAAATATATTACAAAACATTTCCAACACATAATCAAAAGGAAAATACATAGTCAAAGATCATACATACACAAAGGTAGAGTAGGACCCAAAAAAATCCAAGGTAGCACCTCTCGAATCCACACATTACTCCCTTAAACATCACAAGCACTCATCTTCTCTGTTACACTACTATACTATCTTCACACAACTTCATCCAACTGTAACTCTCTCTAGTCAACTCCAAAATACAAGAAACCTTAACTCAAGGTCTAACAAATCCCATAATACATTCCTTTAATCTTGCATGAATTAATGCCTCATATACCATGCTCGCTAGGAAAAATTGTACAACTATAACCTATCAACTGCTTCCTGAACTTAGTCATTTTTCCAAACAGAATATCTAAAACTAAATTGTACTCCAAGTGACCATGCCAATAAGTAGTGTTTCCATATATGGAAACCTCTATGCTATACTCATTAGGCCCCTTGCCAAAAAAAGCAAGTCAAAACTCCATAAGGGGGATTTATCCCACATTAGCCCTATAAAGTTCTCATTCAGTATTTTTATATGTGGGTTATCACTTATTTAGTAACCAAAATCTAACATTTTTTGTTCATTCTTGCATGTGGAGGCATTTGGATAGTGGCATGGACACGACAACTTGTAAAAAAATTGTGGGCTTGCGGTGACTAGATGACAATGTGGAAGATTCAAAGAAAATCAGAGTGTGAACGTAGTAGAGGGATCAAACCGAGAGCTTTCAAGTAACAATTGTCAGTGGGTCATGACCATTAAAGAAAATCAATAGAAAATGTTGAGAGCTCACGAGTAGTGGTTGTTCCTGGTTCACGAGGTCATAAGCGGTTAAGTGTTGTAAGCTAGAGAGCTGGCGAGGTGCTGCCATGTGCCTAGGATGGAGATGAAAGGTGGTTGTGAGCTCACAAGATAAAATGGAATATTCTTCCAAAGGGGGAGATAAGATTCATTCTTGGGGCCGAATTTTTGCATCTTGCAAATTGTGGATAGTTGTATTGAGCATTTTCCATGATTTGTAGCAGAGTTTCCATCATTACTGAATACCAATTATAGGTTTGCCTTCTCAATTTTGTTGAATTGAAGTATTGATTGTATGTATTTGATGAAATATTGTGTTAATTCCTTTATTCTATGAAGCTTCTATCGGTGTTGGATGCAATATTTTGGTAACTCATATGCAGGTATGTGATTGTGTCTCCTATTTGTATGTTGGAAATTGAGAAAACATCATTGTTTTCCTTTTAAGATATCAAATATCAAGCCTTTTCATAAGAATCTATTTTGCATATAGTATCTAATTGAAGTTGTGAGTAAGTTTGTGTCTTAAGGAAGTGATTTTGTGAGGATTTTTAGCTACAAGTCATATTGGTATTCATTTGATGTATCACCCACTAGTTTTAAGATTTTCATTTGACAAGCAATCTTTCTTACCTTTTTCTCGTCAAATCATTAAGTTTTCAAGTGACTATTAATAAGGAAACGACCTTGTAATCCCATAGATTTTCTCTTTCCATAGGATACCCACAACCTAAGAGTGTCTCAATGTTCCAATAGGATAGCTAGATTTTGCATCTTGCTTAGGCGCAATCCTGATTGACAATAAATACAATATTTTATTATCTAGGTTTATGATTTCACTTTGAAGGTTTGAGGTGGAGAAGTTTAATGGAAGGAGGAAGGATCAAGGAATGGAAAATATTGATGAATTTTATTTACTTTGTGTTGTTTATTATCTAAAAAGGCATAGTATCTAAACGTGTTATAATATCTTATGCACCCAACCCCCTAGTACTAACTTTAAAATAGCCAAAAAATGATAACTACAAGTCTACCTATAGTTGATCATTTTTTAGTTTTTTTGGTTCATAATTGGCCCTTTTGTGCACCACTATAGAGAAATTTGTGCATGACTATTAGGATATTTTTCCATAAGTAGTAATTTTTTGAGTGCATGATAAGCATATTTAAGTAGGTATAAGGCGAAATTTTGAAATGACCACTTTTTAAGTGTTTGACACTTAACGAATTTTAGAAGAATTTTATCAGTACCCACACGCAAAAAAAAAAAAAAAAAAAAGATTTTAAGTAACTAGGTCACATATGGAAATAAATTTTTTTTTGTTGATGAAATAAATGTATATTTTAGACTTTACAGTTGTGTGAATTTAAAAATACCAATTAATCTATGATGATAAGATCTTTAGATGGGTTGGTAACACCTTTGGACACTATGTGACTTTTGATGTTGTTACTCAAGTGGGTTCCAGGTTAGTGTTTTCTTGTTTCTATGTCAATGATGTAATCAATAAGACTCTCCCTAACATCATCACTCTCTAATCTAAATGGGGGAAGTGGACTCAAGATCTAGTTTACGAGAATTCTATGGTGTTTTTCCAAGGGTTTTCTAAACTAGGTCATGTTATAAGTTATTATAAGGCTATTTTGGCCAAGGAGCCTAAGTTGAAAAATAAAAATTCCTCCCCCACACACATTGAGGAGACCCAGCAAGGGGTTGTTTCCTTGGGGGTTAAGGATAATCCCATCATGAAGAGTTTGTTGAACCTATTAAATTTTCCCAATGGCTCCCCAGTGCTAGTGTCTTTTGGAACTAGTGCTCTAGAGGAAGGATAAATTGATGCCACTCCTAAGGAAGACCAATTTTAGCCTAATGTGAATGATAAACCCCCATGTCCATTTGAAAGGCTAGATGAGAAGGAAACCTAAAAGAGTGAAGATCATGGAAATATAGTCTTATTATAGAATTCAAATGATGGTTTGGTTCCTCTAGAGGGTGATACCATGGAGAATGGAACCATTAAGATCTCAAAATAACAAATCATGTTTGATGACCCTTTGGAGGATAAAAATTCCCTCTCCTTGGTGTTTATTGTGAAGAATGGAGCCTAGAAGAAATAAAATGGAGGATCTACCACCTCCTTTATTTTGAGCCTAGTTGTTAAGAAAATATCATTTGAACAAGATGTTGATGATGCTATAATGAAAAATGTTATTGTTACCCAAAATCAAAGAAATCGTAACATTCACCAAGAGGTTAAAATAGTATGGGGGACATTGAGGAAGAGGAACGGTTAACCCAAAAAAGAAGCCTCAAGGTAAGAAGGTGGATGTAGAATTTGAAAGCAAGGCAAGGTGGCCTTTAGTAAGATTAATAAGGCAAAATGAAGTTGCCAATGGTAAGCAATTGACTCTGGATGCCAATTCAAAAACTAAGAAATGAAGTTCCTTTCATGGAACATGAGAGCACAAAATATTCCTCAAAATAAATATGCTTTGAAAAACTATATCATGGAGTTAAAAATTGACGTTCTTCTACTCCAAGAAGTGAAAATAACTACACAAACCTTCTTAATAATTATTGAAAAAATCCAACCAGGCTCTTCCTAATTTATTAGTGAAGCTACATGATCCTCAAGAGGTTGGTGTAACAATGTGGAACCCTAACAAGATTAAAGGTGATGGTTTTTTTTCTTATAATTTCCTTGTTGTAGCCTTCACCCTGGGGAATTGTGTTTGGCACCTTTTTAATGTGCCAATACCTACTCTAGTAGGAAGGTTGTTTGGGATGAGAATACCTATTTTATCCTTAATGATATAAATTTTTTTTGGATGGTGTCTGGTGATATTAACTCTCCCCTATTCCCCTCTAAGAATAAAAGAGGCTTAATTGACTATACTAAAAATGTGACTAATTTATCAAACTTTATTTACAATACTGGTCTTTTTGACATAGAGTTTTTGGGACATCCTTTCACTTTGTCAAAAAATAGGAATGGTGACCACCTTATTTTAAGTTGGTTAGACAGACCTCCTTTAAGCCCCATCCGATTACAGTATGAAATTATGTTGGCATCACACCCAAACTTTAGATATTGTATCCAAAGCTGGTGGAATACCCCTATACAAGAAACATCCATGTAAATAGTCTCTTAGAAGATAGAATTAAGAAGAAAGAAGGTCAAAGGGTGGAATAAATCTACATTTGGTGACATTTTCACCCAGAAAAAGGAGATAAACTCTAAATTGGAAATTATTAAAAATATGATGGTTGTTGGTAACTACTCTAAGACCCTTTATAATGAGGAAGAAGAATAGAGAAGAAGATATAAAGAAAATATGAGTAAGTAGGAGGTCTATGGGAAGTAAAGATCAAGCTTCCAATGGCTTAAAGAAGAGGATATAAATTCTACTTTCTTCCATAGATCAAATAGAAAACATAAAAAGAGGAACATTATAAAGAATTTGTTAGATGACTGCAACCAGGAAATTACTGATGAATCCTAGATTGGAGAGATGGTAGTGCAATATTTTAAACAAATTTATAGTGAAACTGGCGATTTGAGGTCTCAAGCTCTTGAAGATCAACTCCTAAGTTTTCTTCCACATGATTTCTTACAATGCCTCGGTATTGAATGGATTTCCCCTACCTTCCTCTAGGAATTATGGGACATTGTGATTTATGATGTTACAATGGATGCCAAAAATTATTTTAGGATAGGAAAATTTCTCAAAAAATTGAATTAATGTTGGTCCACTAAGAGGGGGGGTGAATTAGAAAAAACAAACTTTAATACTTAAACCTTATCTCACTGATTCACTCAGTAGAACTGGATACAACAATAACCGACTGACCAAATAACTTAGATCATAAACAATAACTCATCTCAGAAAGATATAACAATCATTTAAACATATTTGACATCAAATTTAATGAGGAAACCCAATAAGGGAAAAAAATCTATGGGAATTATGACCCACAATAAAAATGTACCCTTCTGAAGTATACTGGGTTAAAAGCTTATCCTGTTAAAGATTGAAAACACATTTTCCAGATGTGACCCTGTTAGGGGATTTACCTCAGATCTGTTAAGATCTTCACCCTGTTGGAGTGGCCTTGTTAGAGGTCTTTAAACACTTTGATCAAATGTTACCTATTTCTAGGATTTACAAATAGGAAGGTTAAATCCACTCGATTAAGAGATTTTCTCTGTTACAAATGCTAATAAGTAGTAGTATAAACTTGGATATGTTAATGTAGAAACTACCTTTTCTTGGGTCAGACCATTTATGATCAAATGAATACTACAATTACATACTCCATTTGTCTCTGTTATAGACTATAGAATTTGCACTTTCTTCTTCTTTGCTTTGCTCGGTAATTCTGTTCTTTAGCTTCTTCTTCTTCTTGATTCAACTTGCACTATCTGTAACTCATTATTTATTCATTCCTTATATAGACAAAAATTTTCCTCTTAATCTCCTTGATTAGGTTTTCCTTCAATTACGCTCATTCGTTTGATCAACTTCTTCATAAATCTCAGCTCGGTCAACCAGTCACTTTTACGTCGTAACTTGAACTTTTTCTTGGAACTCAAACAATCAAGTTTAACCACTTAATATTTTCCTTAGATCTTCTCATTGAATTTTCATGTTCATAAATCTTCTAAAAAAAATCTATTGTCCTTATAAACATCCATATCATCATATCTTCGTATTAAATTTGACCTTATCAACACTTACAATTAATATCGTGTACTAGGTAAACTTGCTTTGCAACTCAGTAACTGATTTCCCTTTCTTCTCAGTGCCTAACTCATTCTCAGTGCTCGGTAACTATGACCAACTAACACAACTCTATACCGACTAACTTTGTCCAGCTCGGTAGAGTAACTCAATACATATGAAACTTAACTCTTCTCATTCTCCTACTTAATCAATCAAATGTACCAACTTGATAACATCAAATATATAGTAGAAAATAACTATATCAACATTACTTCATCATTTTCTAATCTATATTTTTCACCCATTTAAATTCTCCAACTTAAGATATGGTAACACAATAAAATTAGTAATCAATTGCTTGACATCAATGACAAAATAACAACTGATCTAATCACTTCTACAACCATGTATACTCGGTATCACTCAGTCTTCATTATCTCCATCAGATCTTAAATATCTTCATCAGTTGACTAATAATATCCCTCTTTGGCATTGATGGAAACACTATAGAATTGCTACAACAATTGATGATGAAAACTGTCAAATATACAACTTGACTCCCTTTTAGTTGATAGTTCTTTTTCCACTTTGATCTCTCAAACTAAATCTCCCTCTTAGATAAATATTCTGATTCTGAAACATACATTCTGATTCTCCTTCATGAGTAAATACTAGCAATTCATTCTCTTCCTCTTTCATCCATATCTCCCTTATGGATAAATATCATCAATTCATTCTTTACCTCTTTAACAATAATGCCAAAGATCATACTTCTGAAAACTTGTTTCGGCAATGGATCATACCTAACATGTTCTTATAATTAATTGCATATAGAAATATCACAACTTTAGGAATCTTCCTAAAGTGTGTCATACTAACATCAATTCAAGAATATATATTCTAATAAAGTATAGAATTTATGCAACATGCCTCATGCTTCTTAATGAATATTGGATAGGGGAAGAACCCCTAATTTACCTCTGAGATACTCAAAAGTATCTTTCAGTAGTGGCTTTGTAAAATATTAGGTAGTTGTTCCTTTGAATTGACATACTCCAATATCACATTCTTCTCTTGAACTTGTTCTCTCAAGTAGTGATAATTAATAGAAATATGTTGTGTCTTCGAATGCATAACCAGGTCCTTTGATATATTGATAGCACTTGTATTGTCACAATAAATAGTGACTGGATATTTGATCTCCTCTTGTAGACCTTCAAGTATCTATTTAATCCATACTATATTTGCACAATTCATGGTAGCTACAACATATCCTACCTCGGTAGTAGACAATCAAATACAACTTTGCTTCTTGCTTAGCCATGTGACCAATCTTTCTCCCAAAAAGAATGCTCCTCCACTAGTACTTTTTTGGTCATCAATGTTTCCAGCCCAATCACCATTAGTGTAAAGTTGTTTATCAAATTACCTCCTTTCTTGTAAAGAAAACCAAAATCTTCTGTGCCTTTCAGATATCTAAAAATTCTTTTGACTATAGACATATGTATTTCCTTAGTATTAGAATAAAATTTTGCAACAATCCCAACTATGTGTGCTATATCAGGTCTGCTATGAACAACATACTGCAATTTACCAATCATGAATCAATAAAGAGTACTATCCACCTCTTGTGTCTCATCTTATTTTGACAATTTACAACCTTTAACCATAGGTGTTCCAACAGGCTTGGAATCTTCAATACCAAAATTCTTGAGGATCTCTTTAATATACTTGGCTTGTGTAATGTAGACCCCATCAGTAACTTGTTGTATTTCTAGACCTAGAAAGAAGTTAATATATCCAATCATTTAAATTTAAAACTCTTTCCTCATCTCCTTAGCAAATCCTTTACACAAGGTGTCATTGCCTCCAAAAATAATATCATCAACAACAATTTCAGCAATCAAAACCTTGTTGTCACTATCACACTTCAATTAAACATTACTGTTATCACTTGTTCTTTGAAATCCTATTTTGATTAGATAAGAGTGAAATCTCTCATACCATGCTTAGGGTGCTTGTTTCAAACCATATAAATCTTTATGTAACTTACATACCTTGTTCTTTTTAGTGTTCTTAATGAAACCTTCAGGTTTCTCAATGTAGACTTCTTCTTCAAGTATTTCATTCAAAAATGCATATTTAATCTCCATTTGATATACCTTGAATCCTCTTTGAGTAGCATAAGCTAGAATTATTATAACTCCTTCCAATCTAGCAATAGGTGCAAAAGTATCTCCATAATCAATACCTTCTTCTTGAGCATAACCATTACAAACCAATTTTTCTTTATTTCTGATAACTTTTCCATACTCATTCAACTTGTTTCTGAAAATCCATTTAGCACCAATAACATTTTTATCTTGAGACCTAGGTACTAATGTCCATGTCTTGTTCTTCTCAATTTGATCAAAATCTTCTTTCATTTCTTTCATCCAATCTTTACTTTCCAATGCATCTTTAACTTTCTTTCGATCAAATGCAAATATTAAACATGTACTTTATCCTACCTTTCTTCTATTCATCACTCCAACATATTTATTTACAATAATATTTCTTGGGGAATGGTGCCCTCTCACATACTTTGCTAAAATAGGCTCGGTAGGTCTTGGTGCTTCATCTTCATCATTCTGTTGTGGAACTTCCTGTTCAGCTTCCTCCTCGGTAAGTGCTCTCAATAAGGTATCAAGAACATTAGGTTGTACATATGAAAACTTCTCACAATAATCATGTTCCTTCTTGCTCTCTTCATCATTCTTTTCTGCAAATTCATCAATTCTTACACTTGCACTTTCCACCATTTTGTTAGTAACTTTGTTCAAACATTTGTAGGCTTTACTCCTTGTAGAATATCCTAATAATAATCCTTCTTCTCCTTTTGAATCAAACTATCCTTCTCTATATTCTTCCAAAACATAACATTTTTTTCCAAAAAATTTAAAGTAACTAACATTAGGCTTGCGATCATACCAGATTTTATATGGTGTCTTGTTGGTACCTTTATTCATCTGTACTTGGTTCAATGTGTAAACAACAGTAATGACTTCTTCTCTCCAAAAGTTTTGTGATATTTCTTTTTCAATCATTAGGTTCTTTTAACAATAAACAATAGATCTATTTCTTCTCTCAACAATTCCATTTTGTTGTGGTGTCCTCAGTGCTGACATCTGACTCTTGATTACATTCTCATTACAGAACAGTGTAAACTCATCAGGTGTAAACTCACCTCCTTTGTCAGATCTCAAACATTTCAACTGTCTTCTTGTATCTTTCTCAACTCTTGCCTTGTACCACTTAAACATTTGAAATGGATCATATTTTTCTTTTAAAAACATAACATACATCATTATAAAATAATCATCCACAAACAAAATAAAATATCTATCTCCATAATAACTTTGATTCCTCATGGGTCCACATAAGTCAGTATGCACTAAATCCAGAACTCCTTGTGTAACATAAGTCTTGCTTGAAAATATAGATTTATTCATCTTACCTACTTGAAATTCTTTGCACATAACATTTTTAGGTTTCTTTAATCTCGGTAGTCCTCTAACTGTATTCTTTCTACTTACTTTGATTATGTTGTCAAAATTGACACGACAAAACCTTTTGTGTCATAACCAAACATCTTCAATTTTAGAAAACATGCAACTCTTTATTTATGTATCTAGACAAAGTAAATTACCTTTAGATTGTTGTCTAGTGGCAATCAAATTATCCTTCATATCAAAAAATTTACCTTTCCATGTTGAAATTCTAGTCGGTGACCTATGTTATTCAACTGTACCATGTTCAACATATTATACTTTAATCCATCAACCCAATAAACATCATCAGACCTTGTGTTATTCAGTAGAATTGTAGAACCTTTACCTTTCATATGGTATGGAGCATCATTACCAAATATAAAAAATCCTCCATCATATTTTTCCAAGGAAATAAACTTAAGTGTGTGACTAGTCATGTAATGTGAACAACCACTATCTATAATCCATGTTTCATTTTTACTTACTTGTGATATGAGGGCTTTTGGATCTTCTATCTTTTCTCCATCAGAATCATCTTTAATATCAAGATACACAACTTCCTCACCATCATTTTCATCTGAATAATCTTCACTTAGGTCTTCATTATAAATATGACAAGATTTCTTACCTTTGTTTTTGTAGTCTCTAAATCTCCTGAATTTGTTCTCTCTTTTGTCCTTATCCTTGTTATATTTCTTCTCTTCACTTTCTTTCTCAAGATAGATTGAAGTAATATGATCAATTTTTAGCAATTAAAAATTTTTAAGGGTAACTTACCTCAGTATTTGCCTTTGCCTCGTTGTAGTCTTCTAGCCAAAAAAGCTTCAAATTCTCTCCCATTCTCTTAATCTTCAACATATAGCTATTCTAGACCACTTGTACAACTGTAAAATTTCTCATTCACACTGCTCACATATCCATCACTTTCTCTATATTCCTTAGATATTCCTATCTTTAAAGATGACTTAAATGTAGATTCAATCTTAGATGTAGTAGGCAAACTATTGTCAAAATAATTTATCTCAAATGCAGTCAACTTACCAGTGGTAGCATCAAGTGAAATATTCACTTGGGGAATAGATCTCATCTCTTGTATGTTAGATACATGGATGACATAACTTGGTAGCAAGGTTCTCAAAATTTTTCTTATAACATCTTCCTCAATTATGGTTCCACCAGCTCCTCTGATAGAATTCACAATCTCCTTAAGTCTAGTGTTGTACTCTCATATGTTTTCTCCTTCTTTCATCCTCATTACATCAAATTTTCCTTTCAAAATTTCTATTTTATCCTTCTGAACATATTGATCTTGACCATAGGTCAAAATAATCTTATCCCACATTTCATTAGTTGTAGTACATCTATCAAGTTCATCATATTCCTGGTTGGTGAGTGTAACATCTATTTCAATCATGATTTGTGTGTGCTCTTGATTTTGTCTTGTCTCTTCAAGTGTTATAGGGTAAGTAGTGGGTGCAACATAAGGATTGTCAAGAAAATGAAGTCCATACTCTCCTATACCAGACACATGCATTCTCATTCTAATTTTCCATGTAGAGAAATGATCCATATTCAACTTAGGTGCTTCCCTCTTATACATCTTTAGATCTTTAACTCAAGTCCTTTTAAACTTAACACTTCAAAGTAACTAGCTCTGATACCAATTGTTGGTCCACCAAAAGGGGAGGTGAATCTGACAAAATCAAACTTTAATACTTAAACCTTAGCTCACTGATTCACTCAGTAGAACTAGATACAGTAATAACCGACTCACCAAATAAATTATATCATAAACAATAACTCATCTTAGAAAGATATAAAAATCATTTAAACACATGTAACACCATATTTAATGAGGAAACCTAATAAGGGAAAAACCTCTGTGAGAACTGTGACCCACAATAAAAATGTACCCTTCTAGATGTGACCCTGTTAGGGGATTTACCTTTGATCTATTAAGATCTTCACCCTATTAGGAGTCACCTTGTTATAGGACTTTAAACACTCTGATCAAATGTCTCCTACTCTAGGATTTACAAATAGGATGGTTAAATCCACTCGGTTAAGAGATTGTATTTGTTACACATGCTAATAAGAAACAGTATAAAATTTGATCTATAAATCTAGCAACTACCTTTGATTGGGTCAGATCCTTTATGCTTAAATGAATACTGGTATTACATACTCCATTTGTCTCTGCTCTTGATTATAGAATTTTCACTTTCTGCTTCCCTTCTTTGCTCAGTAACTCTATTCTTCAGCTTCTCGATTCAACTCACCAGAATTCATAACTCATTAGTTCTTCATTCCTTATATAAATTTTTTTTTGCCTCTTAATCTCCTTGGTTAGGTTTTCCTTCAATTTTTCTCAGTCTTTCGATCAACTTCTTCATAAATCTCAACTTGGTTAACCACTCACTTTTACCTCGTAACTTGAACTTTTTCTTTGAACTCAAACAATCAAGTTTAACCGCTTAATCTTTGCCTTAGATCTTCTCATTTAATTTTCATGTTCGTAGATCTTCTAAAAAACTTCCTTTATCCTTATCAACATCCAGATCATCATAAATTCATATTAAATTTGATCTTATCAACACTTACAATCAATATCATGTACTCGGTAAACTTTCTTTGCAACTTGGTAACTAATTTCACTTTCTTCTCGGTGTCTAACTCATTCTCGGTGCTCGGTAACTATGACGAACTAACAAAAATCTATTTTGACTAAATCTATCCAAATCTGTAAACTAAGCCAATGCATATGAAAATTAACTCTTTGCAATCTTAGACTTAATCAATCAAATCTAACAAATTGATAACATCAAATATATTGTAGAAAATGACTATATCAATATTACTTCATCATTGTTTGATATGTATTTGTCACCCATTTAACTTCTCCAACTTAAGATATGGTAGCACAATAAAATCAGTAATCAATTGGTTGACATCAATTACAAACGAAAAACTGATCTAATCATTTATATAACCATGTATACTTGGTATCACTTGGTAAACACTTTCATTTCTCTTGTTCCCAAAATACAAGAGCCAAAAAACATGACCAATTTCATGCCTATTAGTCTTTGCAATAATATTTATAAGGTTTTTTTCTAATATTTTTTTGAAAAGCATTAATCCATTTTGGAGAATTTTATGAACTATAACCAAAATGCTTTTTTCTCTAGAAGACAAATTCTTGATGTGGTGTTGTTCTCTATATTATTTCTTTGCAACTAATGTTTTCTACAACATTTTATCATTTGGGTTTATGATTTTTCTTCCACAACAAGTGGTATTAGAGAAATTACTTTTGTAGTAGCTAGATTAGGATTTGGTGTTGATTTTGCAACATCAAATGGAAAGGGTTTCAAAATGTAAGGTTCGAGGTGGAGAAATTTATTAGAAGAAATATTTTTGAGCTATGGAAGCTCAAGATGCATGATTTTTTGGTGAAACAAGGATTACACAAGGTATCAATAGGAAAGTGAAAGAAAGAAATAAATATCTCTCATGAGGACTAGGAAGATCTAGCATTTGTTATTTTTATTTTTATAGTATGTATCTATATTTCTTGTGAAGAAAGAATGTGTTAAGAATGTGAACACTGAGAGAGGGGGTGAATGGGTGTTTAACAATTCATAATAATTCCGAAAATTGAAACTTAGCCCAATTACTTAAATATTGAAACAGGAATAGAAAAGCATAAAACCATAACACATAACATAGGATATGTTTACGGGGAAACCTTGGCCAGAGGAAAACCCCGGTGGGAATTAGTACCCACAAATAATTGCACTAGTCTTATGAACTTGTGCGAGTTCCTTTGCCCTGTTAGGAGAAGTCATTATAATGCTAAGTAAAATGACTCTTTTAAGAGTCTTAAAAATCCTATTAAAGGTGGATGGCACACTCACAGAGCTCACTTCTTAATAAGAAGAAGGCTATAACCTCCTGATAACAGATACACACAATATCTGAAAGGTGAACTACTATTATGACACTGCTCTCTGATCAGTTCCTTTTATGCACTGATGCTCTAACCTCTAGTAGAGCTCTATCTCATACTGATTGAATACAAATTTCTCTTCTATATATATCTTTTTCTATCTTCCATTCATTCATCACATCAATGTAAAAATGCATGTCTAGTATATATACATGCCTTAATAGATGCGACCGAAACTAAGACTGGGTCAGCCTAAAATCAACATACACAATGCTTCCAAGTTAATTGGCTCAAGCGTGTTTACATGAATGATAATAAAATTATTACAAACATATTAAAATAGGCACATAGCCATTACAAAATAAATTAATACACGCTAATAAAAAACTGTAGTTGGCTCCATGCTTTGTTCTGCTGAACTGCTAGTGACACTTAGACTTGTTGTAACTTCACCATATTGATATATCTGAACATGGGCATATAGACTTAGCATAAAAATGTATCCAAAATTTTATATCCAAAGGAACACACCATGACTCGATCATACTCACGTGTGCTAGTGCTCTGATCAACGGGTATATCTCTGTCTGCACTGTCTTCTATACTTAGCCAAATTATGATCTTTAAAGTTTATGAGGTGACTGTCAAAACTCCATATGACTTTGTAGCCATAATGACAACACAAAGCTAGTAATATATACATAGTAAATTTAACTTGCCAACATAATGGTTAAGTGTTAAATTGTGAAATGTAAATTGCAAGAGAATGTGAATTGTACATTGCAAGAGAAATTAAGATAGCAACTACCATGACGATTGCAATTATTTTAACTAAGAAATAAGAGTACCAATACCTCACCTCATGGATTTTTTCTTGACATTTTTTAAAGGTTTTACCATGTAAATTAGTTTTTCTTGTGTTATCCTATTATTTAATTTTATTCTTTGTATTATTTATTTGTAACTAATTTATGCTACAATATTTTATCATATGGATTTATGATTTCTATTCCAAGGTTTGAGGTGAAGAAATTTAATGGAAGGGATATATTTAAGCAATAGAAGCTCAAGATTCATGATTTTTTGGTGCAAAAAGGACTTCACAAGGTTTTAGTAGGAAAGTTAAAGAAACTAGTAGATATCTTTCATGAGGGCTGGGGAGATCTAGCGTTGGTTCTTTTCTTTTAAATATTGTCAGGGAGGAAACAATAGTAATGAGTAGGTTTCCATGTTGGATGGGCATTTACATCTTGGTTACATGAAGTATTTTGGACTACAAAAAGGATTTCTTATGGTGGGTTCATGGTTTCACTCCTTCATTACATGAAAGAATTGAATGATTAGTTGTTGGTTGCATGAGAGGTTTTGCAATTTTCATGTTTCAAAAAGCTATGTGGGTATTCCTTGGTTTAGAGGTGTTTTGCAGTCAAGTTCCATGGTGGACTCTTGATTGTGTATCATATTTTTGGCATAACATGTGCTCTTGGGAGTGTGGTATCTTCATTGGATCATATGATTTTTTGTTGGAAAATGGTCAACGCTCCCCTCTGAATTCATGACAGGGGACTAACCCACCTCCTATGGATTCTATAAGTCTAGTACTTGTATCGAGCATTGATAGGTCAATATTTTGGTGCAACTACAACCACACTTGTAATAATTGGTATCAGATCTTGGCCTCAGGTTTGAATCCCCTTAGGTAATGCTGCGAGGGAGATTTTTGGAAAAATGATCAGTGCTTCCATCAAGATTCGTGAAAAGGGACTAATGGATTCTACAAGTCTAGTGGTTGTATCATGAATTGATAGGTTGATATTTTGGTGCAATAGGAACCACACTTGTAACATTTTTATTTGGGGATATTTTTAGATCATGATGTTGATCTTGTTTGGGAAGTTCTTGTGGTGTTGAGTACATTGGTCATTTGCTTGAGAGCTTCATGAGAGAGAAGTGTTGCAGTTGGAGCTTAACATGCATTGGTCAATTAAAGGTAATCATTTCTACTTGGATACTTAGATGAGGCTTGGAATCATCTTAGATACATGTGTTGAGATTTATGTAGGAATCCTAAGGATCCTACACCTCAATTGGGCAATAGAAGGTATCAAATAAATTGTTGTAAAGGTGGAGATTGTTTGATTATGAAAAAAATATAGAAATAAAGGTATAAGAAAAGGAAACAAGTAAAGAAACAAAAATAACAAGAAAGCATATCTTTTCTCATATTTTAGAAAGAAAATAAGTTTTACTCTTTGAAATGAAATTGTCAATTTCTTCAAAGGAATAAAGTTGGTTTCTTCTATGTTGAAGAAAGAAATAAAATTGGATTTTACTATGTTGGTGGAAGTTGCATTAAAAAGTTTTTCTAGTATATATCTATGGTTCTTGTGAATGAAAAATGGTATAATTGTAAATTGCAAGAGAATTTGAGTTGAAAATTGCAAGAGAAATTATGATAGTAGCATCTAATTAATGTGGGTTATCAATTCAATTATAGTAGCAACTAACAAGGTTTAGGAAGGGAGAGAGAGGTTCATGCCTTCCTAAGAACAATATATTTCCACCAAAGTGATTGGGAGACATAATATTTTGAGAAAATTTCAATCCAAGATAATAGGTGATCTCCATCAATAAAGTATCTAAATCTCTTAATCCCTTTGGCAGCCCAAATTCTAGTCGAGCAACATTGAAGTAATGCCCGAGGTTTGTCCTTATGTTTCAAGTTCCACCAAATGAATCTTTCACCACAAACCTTATTTTACTCATTAATAATATTATTGTGAGAAACTAAATGCCTAAAAATTTCCCATGCTTTCCATATTGATCTAAATACAATGGAGTCAATTTGATTGATACAGAATCAACTAGAAATCAAGTCACACAGAGGTAAGGATTTCCATATTGTATATTTTTTTGGGATAAAGTTATAAATGTTGTGTCTTATAAGGACCTTCCAAGTTTTATCCCCTAGTAGGGCTTTAAAGATACATTTAGCTACTAGAGATAAGCGTTACAATCTTAAGTCTATTAGACCAAGACCTCCTTTGTCTTTGCTGATGGTGCACCACTTCCATTGGATTGTATGTTGTTTTTTGTTACCTTTACCATTAGAACAAATAAAATCCATTATCTTCTTTTGAATGTGATTGAACAGATGATTATTGAAGAGTTAGGTAGAGGTATAAAATATATTCTATGAGGATAAAATATTCTAGAAAACCTACACCATCCCCACCATTGTTAAGTAATGCTTATTACATTTACTTAACTTTTTATCAATATTTTATTTTATCCACAACCACATCCCTTTAAGAGTAGGTGATAAGAAAATGGAATGCCTAGGTATCTTATTGAATGGTGAGGGGGGCCCTACACTATAGAATACTTAGTGAACTAGTGAGGGAGATTGTTATCCCAAACCAACATAATGAATTTAGATAATGAGTTTTTTCTCCTAGAGGCCTCACACAAAATATCCTTTTTCATAACTAGGTCAGAGAGGTTTTCCTCTTCTAATAAAACCAAGATGGCTATGTCATCTACAAATTCTATCTTATATAATCTATCTTGATTAGGTATATTGACCCCTTTAAATCTAGGGGATAGGAGGTTATCCCTCAACATGTATTTCATTGCATCAACATCAATGACTAAGATAAAAAGTGTTATACGACACCGTTTTGAAATGGATCTGGTAAGATTGATAATATTAGATCTCTTCCCATTAACTTCCACAAAAACATTGGAATATTTCATTAATGTATTCACCATTAAATAGAATGGGCTAGGAAATCCAAGAATTTCCTGTAAGGAAACTCAGGTGTGGAAACAACTTCCTACACTAATATCTAAAGGAAAGTATTGTGCAAATTATTTTAAATCCTTACAATTTCAATTTTGTTAACTACTTTAAAAATGATATTGGAGCCAAATACCATGCATATAGAAAATAGAGAATGACACAATGATTTACCCTCGGGAAAACCTTTCGGTAAAAAACCCCAGCACTCCAAAACCTACAAAATGTATTATCTTCAACACAATAGTTACAACACACTTGAAATGAAAGTTATTTCAGGAGAAAATTGACACTGTAAGACAAATCTAGTAGCACCAGATCATACCAACAATACACTCTTTTCCTATCCTAGTCTACAACCCTAAAAAATGCTTATATCATGCACTTTCCTTTTTAGGGCAACTTCCAAAGATAGCCATATTAGGGTTGCCACATGTCTTGCATGTCTTCACCCATCATTGAATCTTCTAGAGATAACTCTTATGTGTCATAGGAATCCATCATAACCATTTCAGTAATGATCTCCTTACACACAATTCAAGATGCCGACACATCAACATGCCAACTAGGCATGTACACTCACACTTAATTACATTATTTGCAAGAAATACATTTTACAAAAAAAATAATAAGAATAGGAATTATCCAAGGTTGAGACACCTTATTCCTAACATTCTCCCACTTGTCAACACCTTGTAAGAGTAATAGGAACATAACAGGAACTAACCGCTATAGGCCAAAAGGCCCATAGACTCCATACACCATCTAAACTTCATAGTGCCCATTGGTTTTGTTAATGCATTTACAACATTATTCACAGTATCTACCTTCTCCAAATTTACCTTTCCATCTTCCACCATATCTCTCACAAAGTAAAACTGCACATCAATGTGCTTCATTCTGGCATGGAAAGTTGGATTCTTTGCAAGTCAAATAACGCTATGACTGTCACACCAAATAGTAATCTATTCTGCATCAACACCAACATCAAAAAAAATCTCCTAAGACCAATGGCTTCCTTACAAGCATGAGCAGCAGCCATGTACTCAGCTTCTATAGTGGACAAAGAAAACACAGGTTTTTGCTTACTCATCCAACTAATGGCACCACCAATAATAGTGAACACATAAGCAATGGTGGATCTCCTAATGTTAATATCACCTTCCCAATCTGAATCCACAAACCCACAAATACAAACTGAATATGGAGATCCAGAAGAGTTACCATGATAACATATGGAGTAATCTGATGTACCCCTCAAATATCTGAATACTCGCTTAACTGCATCCCAATGTACCCATCCAAGGTTAGCCATAAACCGAATCAAGACTCCCACTACTTGGGAAATGTCTGGTCTAGTACAGACCATAGCATACATAAGACTGCCAACTGCACTAGCATAAGGTACTCTACTCATGTCCTCCACCTCACTAGGAGATTTTGGACAATCATC
>MU224136.1:725072-740473 GCA_018584345.1 Thuja plicata | reverse complement strand
AAAAAACCACTTGGGACTGGAAACCCAACATTTTCACTCTTGTGAAGTGAACTGAGTGAAGAGCCAACCATGTTAAAGGTTACAAACACACTGTTAAGTGTGACCTTGTTACAAGATTTAAAACTAATAGTTTGTCACTTGACATCTGACATTCACTATGCTTTCTTCATGAGAAACCTTTTGATACTCCTTGGGATGTATCTCAATATATAATAAGGATGGTTAAATCCCACTCTGTTAAGAGATTTTCTAAATCAATGGTTAAACTGAAATAGTAAATGATTTGTTCATTAATACAAATTTGAATTATAGATTTTCAAAAATATGTAATTACATAAAACCTCTTCTGATCTATATTCTCTTCAATTTATTTTCTCCCCTCTATCTTCTCGGTGATGTTACTGCTTCTTTGTTTCTCGGTGTCCACAGATTTCTTAGCTCTGTCTTACAGCTTATGTGATTTGATCTGCATGAAGAATTCTATCTTCATCAGGATTCTCCTCAACATCCTCTTACTTTCTTAATGGATAGCTTGTCTCTTATATAGTTCTGATTTCAGTGTTTCAATGTCGTTGTCTTCATTTTTCTTGATGTGATCCACAAATCTCACCATGCATTTGCTTTAAATATTGCTTTAGTTTTATCCCGTAGATTTCTCTTTGACAACTGGGATTAAAAATAGATTTAAATATTTACCTTATCTGATTGATTAAAAAAAAGTAATCAATCAGTTAAGTCTATATTTAGCTCATTTCAGCTAAGTCTTTTGTCATTTCTGAAATTCAATTCTCATCGGTCAACACTTTAGTTTTTCTTGGTCATGACTTCAGTTGCCCTCGGGTATGTCCGTTGGCATTTTCTTTCCATCAGGAAATACTATGAATTTTAGTTCTTCTCATCATTGTTTTGTTTGGTATACACTATGACTCTTCTTGGGGTTCTTTGTCTGTCGGGGTGCACTATCTGTTGGTGTTTATTGTCACTAAGTGTATACTGGCTTTTTATGTTTCCCAATAACATAAACTTTATCTCTTTGATTTCCTTGAAGTCTAGACAAAATGTATATGACCAATCAAATTATATCAAGTTGACATCAATGACAATACAATACATTAACTAATATAATGTCTTGCATTAAATTTTTGCAACTTGGTGATGATCATCTTAACATCTTCAAACATTCAATTAGTTATAGTTCATCGATCTCTCCCTTTGGATTGATGACAACATGCTACTAATACAATATGAAATATATTATTTGTAGCTCCACAATTTCTACCAAAATTATTTTTCTATAACCAATTCAAATATCTGGCTCTCGGTAAGATCTCTTAGTTTAGATTTGATTCTTGTAGAGTACTTTCTTCATCATTCCCTTCACTGGATAGATGTAGCAACTTCCTATTTTGTCTGTCCCTTTGTTGTAGAATATCTTCTCCAAAACTCTCCCTTTGATGGATGGTTGTATCTTTGAATATCTTTATCCTTTGAAGCTTTCTATCCCTTTGGATATTTCTTCTCTTTGATCTTGTATCCCTGATGGATATTCTCTCTCCTTTATATGATCATGGATATCTCTCTACTTACATGTATTTGGGATATTTCATATTGGGTATCTCTCTCCCTTTGACAACAATGCCAAACATATAATATCTCTTTCTCTAATATATTCCTTGAATTTCCTCTCCATTAGTAAATATAGTAACTCTGGTGTTCAGTGCAGATAATTACCTTTCTATGTACTGATATATCATTGCAGTCCATTACTAGCTTGCATCAACAATATTGATCTTCTGATAATGTGTAGGCTGATGCAGCCTCCTAGTCATCTTAGTGACCAGTAGACAAGGGTCAGACCCCTAGTCTCTTCCTTAGGTACTCAAATGTATCTTTAGGAAATGGCTTTGTGAGTATGTCTACTAATTGTTCTTTTCATTGCACATATTCTAGTATCACCACTTTCTTTTGTACTTGTTCCCTCAAGTAATGATACTTGATGGATATGTGATTTGTATTAGCATGCATTATAGGATTCTTTGAGATGTTTATAGCACTAGTATTATCACAATAGATAATCATTGGATCAATAATTTCCATATTCATACCTTTCAACAATTGTTTGATCCATGTAATGTTAGAGCAATTTGTAGTAGTAGCCACATATTATACTTCTGCAGTAGATTAAGATATGCATCCTTGATTTTTACTTATCCATGTGACAAGTTTGTCACCCATAAAGAATGCTCTTTCTATCATCTATGTTTCCAGCCCAATCAACATCAATATAAACTTGTAGCTCAAAGTTTCCTTCTTTATTATACCATAAGCCATAGTCTTTGGTATTCTTTGGATATCTTAGAATTCTCTTGACAGTAGACATATGTGATTCCTTCAGATTAGTAGAGAATCTTGCAACTATTCCAACTGCATGTGCTATATCTGGTCTATTATGTACAACATACATTAGTTTTCCAATCATAGATCTATATAAGGTCTGATTTACCTTTGTTGACTTGTCTTCTTTTGTCAATTTGCATCTAGTTTCCATCGGTGTTCCCACTAGTTTGGAGTCCTCCATTTTGAATATCTTCAACACTTCTTTGATTTATTTGGATTGTGTTTTGTATATGTTTGCATCCTTTTGAAGAATCTTTAGACCAAAAAAGAATTTGATCTCCCCAAACATTGACATATCAAACTCTTTTCTCATTTCATCCGCAAATGATTTTCATAGCATATCATTACCTCCAAATATGATATCATCAATGAATATCTCAGCAATAAAAATCTTATCATTAGTATCTTCATTCAAATATAGATTACAATCTTCACTTGTTCTAATGAATCCAATAATAATGAGATAAGAGTGAAGTCTTTCATACCATGCTCTCAGTGCTTGTTTCAATCCATACAAGGCTTTGTGTAGTCTACATACCATGTTCCTCTTGTTAGGATCAACAAACCCTTTAGGTTGTTCAATGTATACCCCCTCTTCTAGTATTCCATTTAGAAATGCAGATTTTACATCTGTTTGGTATACCTTGAATCCTTTGTAAGAAGCATAAGAAAGTAGAATTCTCATTCCTTCTATCCTCGCAATGGTTGTAAAGGTTTATCCATAGTCAATAACTTCTTCTTGTGCATACCCCATGCATACTAGTCTTGTTTTGTTCCTTATGACTTCTCCATTCTCATTCAGTTTGTTTCTTAATATCCATTTGGTACCAATGACATTTTTTTCACTCGGTCTAGGTACTAATGTCCATGTTTTGTTCTTCTCAATCTATTCTATCTCTTCATTCATTGCACTAACCCATTCTGAATTTTCAAGTGCAGCATTAACACATTTAGGCTCAAAATCACAAATCAGCCATCTTCTGTTCAGTGACTTACTTCTTGTTCTCATTCCAGCTCTTTTGTCTCCTATGATCTAGTTCTTGGATGGTTTTGTATGACATATTTGGCAAGCACGGGTTCAGATCTTTGTTGATCATTATGATCATCATTTTGATCTCCATTGTGATCATCATCACTCGGGTCAACAATCTGATCATTATCCTAATTTTTGGTGTGTGCAGCATGTTGCTCAAGTGCATTGTTCTGATGCTCGGTAGCAATACCCTGTTGCTTGGGCAATGTGTCAGGTTCTTCTATGTAGACAAATCTTTTGTAGTCTTCCAGTTCCTTTCTACTTTCCTCATCAATTTTCTTAGCAAATTCATCAATTTTGACATTTGCACTTTCAATGATTTTGTTAGAAGCTTTGTTAAGACATTTATAAGCTTTTCTTTTGGTAGAAAAACCTAGAAAGATTCCTTCATCACTTTTGGAGTCAAGCTTCCCATTTCCATCATCTTTCAAAATATAACATTGACTTCCAAAAATTCTAAAGTAACTTACATTTGGTGTGTATCCATACCATAGCTCATAAGGTGTCTTATTGGTGTCCTTCTTCAACTGAACTCAGTTTAATGTATAGACAGCAGTACTTACTACTTCCCTCTAGAATATTTGTGTGATGCCTTTCTCTATCATCCGAGTTTTGGTACAATCAACAATTGATTTTTTCCTTCTTTTAGCAATCCCATTTTGTTGTGGTGTTCTCTATGTAGAACCCTATCTTTGAATCCCATGCTCATTTTAAAAGTTAGTGAATTCATCAGAAATAAATTCTCCTCCTCTATCTGATCTTAAACATTTAAGTTCCTTTCCACTTTTTTTTTCAACTATAGCCTTATACCATTTAAACATCTTGAATTCTTCTGATTTCTCTTTTAAGAACATAACAATCATCATCCTAGAATAATCATCAACAAATAGAATGAAGTATCTATCACCATAATAGCTCTTTGTTATCATGTGTCCACATAAGTCAGTATGGACTAGTTCTAGAATAGCATTAGAGCTGTATTTTTTTCTCTTGAAACTAGACTTTGTCATTTTACTTTTTTGACAATTCTTACACATGATATGGTTGGGTTTTGACATGCTTGGTAAACCTCTTACTTTTCTTTTCCTGCTTATCCTAGCCATGTTGTCAAAATTCACATGACATAACCTTTTATGCCACAACCATATGTCTTAATTTCTAGCCAATAAACAAGTGGTCTCAATCTTATCAAGATATAATAGGTTACCTTTTATTTGTTCACCACTACCAATCAACCTTCCTGATTCATTGAAGATCTTTGTCTTTTTTTTCTCAAATGCAACTCGATGTCCTGTGTTATTCGACTGTGAAACACTCAATAGATTATAGTTAAGTCCTTTAACTCAATATGCATCTTCACATCTGATTAGATTATTCAACATGATGGTTCCTTTACCTTCAACTAGACAAGGTGAGTCATTACCCATTCTTACTGATCCACCATTATAATATTCAAAAGTTTCAAACTTTTCCTTGTCTCCAATCATATGTTGAGTACAACCACTATCAATAATCCAGACATAATTATTTCTAACCTTAGATATGGGTGTATTTTATACATACCTTTCTTCTTCATCTGAATCATCCTTCATATCAATATATACTACCTCAACATCTTCATCAGACTCGGTGTCAGTATTCTCATCTTTTTTCTCAACCAAGTAACAAGCTTTCTTGCCTTTGTCCTTGTAGTCTCAGTTATCTCTTCTGTTAGATTGTCAGTTGCTTTGGTAATCTCAGTCATCACCTCTTTCAAAATTCTTTTCATAAGATCTATCATTGTTTCTTTCATCTTTTCTCTTGTTAGGGCATCTTGCAGCAAAGTGTCCAATTTATTTGATATTAAAACAAACCAATGGTAATTTACCTTTGTATCTACCTTTTCCTCTCTGCAATATTCTAACCATTAGTGCTTCAATTTCATCAAGTTCTTGTTCATCACTATCACTATCATTTCTCATAGTGTTTTTATGACTTGATTTACTTATCCTTAGAGAATATTTGAACGCAGACTCAATAGATGGTAAGACACTGTTTTCATATTTATTCATTTCAAATGAAATAAGTCTACAAATAAAACTATCAAGTGTGACATTGTTATTTGTTACTGCTCTCATTTATTGAATAGAAAATACTCTAATAGAATATACAAGTAGTAAGGTTCTTAAAATTTTACTTATCATTATTTCTTCTTCAAGTACACCTCCTACTCCTCGGATAGCATTGGCAACTTCTTTGATTCTACTGCTATATTGAGTGATGTTTTCCCCTTCTTTCATTCTGAGATCATCAAACTTTCCTCTTAGGATTTCTGCCTCAGCTCTTAGCACATTTGTATCTCCTCCATGTACTATCTTGAGTTTGTCCCATATTTTCTTTGCAGTGGTGCATGTCTTGACATCTTCAAAATCAACATCAGAGAGTTAAGAAGCAATTTCTATCATCATAGATTTTTGCTCATATTTCTCTCTTAATTGATCAACTGTCAGAGGTCCTATAGGTAAAACAAATTTAGCATCCAAGTACTATGTGACATCATTTCCAACACCTGATAGGTGGAGTCTTATCATGCTTTTCCATGATGCAAAGTTGTCTTTGTTCAACTTAGGCACATCCCTTTTTCTCATCTTGTGATCTTTAGCTTGAGTCTTGAAACTTCCTTCCAAGCACACTAGCTCTGATACCAATTGTTAGAATAACTGAGGGTGGGGGGGGGTGAATCAGTGGCCTCAAAAATCAATCCATTATTCAACCAAAACTTTATACCACATAAATAAAACCTCTAGTTATCTTTAGTCCTACAAGATGTATGCCTTGTGTAAATATTACATGTATATATTTCTCGGTGATTGTACTTATTATCCTTTCCTTAAGATTTACCAAATAGCAGTTTTATCTTTTCTAAAGCTTTACCAAAATACATTAAATAAAATTAGTGTTTACTAATCAATCCTGTATTAGTAATGTGTAAAGAAAAATATCAAAGCAATGAACCATATAAACATTTGACACATGGATTTTTAACATAGAAACCCTGTTAAGGGAAAAAACCACTTGGGACCGGTAACCCAAAATTTTCACTCTTCTGAAGTGAGCTCGGTGAAGAGCCAACACTGTTAAAGGTTAAAAACACACTCTTAAGTGTGACCTTGTTAGAGAATATAAAACTAACAGTTTGTCACTTGACATCTGGCATTCACTATGTTGTCTTCATGAGAAACCTTTTGATACTCCTTGCGATGCATCCTAATATATAATAAGGATGGTTAAATCCCACTCTGTTAAGACATTTTCTGAATCAATGGTTAAACTGAAACAGTAAATGATCTGTTCATTAATACAACTTTGAATTCCAAATTTGTAGATCTATTGTAATTCCATAATACCTCTTCTGATCTATATTCTCTTTAATTTCTTTAATCCCCTCTATCTTCTCGGTGATGTTGTTGCTTCTCTGTTTCTCGGTGTCCAAAAATTTCTTGGCTTTGTCTTATAGCCTCTGTGATCAAATCTGCATGAATACTTCTATCTTCATCATAATTCTCCTCAGCATCCTCTTAATTTTTTAATGAATATCTTGTCTCTTATATAGACATGATTTCACCATTTCAATTTCCTTGTCTTCATTGTTCTTGACATGATCCACAAATCTCTCCATGCATTTTCTTTAAATCTTACTTTAGTTTTGTCCTATAGATTTCTCTTTGATGACTGGGATAAAAACTAGCTTTAAATATTTACCTTATCTGATAGATAAAAAAAAGTAATCAATCAGTTAAGTCTATATTTATCTCCTTCCAGCTAAGTATTTTGTTGTTTCTTAACTTCTGTTCTCATCGGTCAACACTTCAATTGTGCTCGGTCATGACTTTAGTTGTCCTTGGGTATGTCCATTGGTTTTTTATTTTCGTCGGGCAGTATTGTGAATTTTAGTTCTTCTCTGGGTTGTTTTTCTCGGTATACACTATGACTCTTCTCGGGGTTCTCTGTCCATCAGGGTGCACTGTTTGTCGGTGTTTACCATCACTCTGTGTATATTAGCTTTTTATGTTTCCCGATAACATAAACTTTATCTCTTTCATTTCCTTGAAATCTAGACAATATGTATATGACCAATCAGATTATATCAAGTTGACATCAATGACAATACAATATATTAACTGATTTAATGTCTTGCATTAAGTTTCTGCAGCTCGGTGATGATCAACTTAATATCTTCAAACATTCAATCAGCTATAGTTCATCATATAAACAACATCAGTAGTACCCAAATCTGATATCATCCAACAATATCCCCCTTTGGCATTGATGGAAACATATGAGAAAATCTATCAACCCAAAAATTACTCTCTCTCAATACAATCTTCTCAATATCCTCATCACAAATCTCCCCAAAATAGTAGGGATTTTCACATAGAATCTTTTCCCCTTTGGAAGCAATGGAAAAGGGTGTCATATCTCATCTGTAATCTTCTATAATGTGTATCTTTTTTCAAATATTCATGTCTAAGAGCCAGGTGCAAAAACAAATGTGCTCCATAGTGTTCCTGCGATCACTCCCTCCGAGGAGTAGATCCATACATCAAGTCCAGAAAATGATATAGCTCTGAAAGCCACTGGACTGATGCATGCCAACATCAATCAATTACCACTTGGAGAGGCTCTCACCCCAAGCATGCTTCTAAGATATTAATAATCATATTTTGACAAAGGTTTTTTAAATATATCTTCTATATGTTCCTTTGTGCTAATATACTTCAGTCTAATCTCTTTCTCTACTACCTTATCCCTCAAGAAATGATACTTAATAGAAATATGTTTAGTATTTGAATGCATTACATGATTCTTTTCCATATTCACTGTCCTATTCTTATCACAATGGATAACCACTGCCTCTTCAAAAATTATTCCAATGTCCTTCAACATTTATTTCATCCAATAATTTTGTGTACAATTTATTGCAGTAGCAACATACTCTGATTTAGCAATAGATTGAGCAATACAGTCATGTTTCTTACTTAACCAAGAAACCAACCTTTTCCCAAAAAAATAATACTCCACCACTTGTACTCTTTCTATCATCCACATTACCTACCCAATCAACATCAGTGTAAAACTGTAAAATAAAGTCATCTGATTTTTCATACCACAATCCATATTGTATTGTTCCTTTTAAGTATCAAAAAATTATTTTCATAGAAGAAAGGTGTGTCTCTTTAGGATATGCTTGATATCTTGCCACAATTCCAACTGCATTGGAAATATCTTGTCTAGTGTGAGTTAGATATTGTAGACCACCAATCATCGATCTGTACTTTTTTTTAAAAACACTTTGAGTCTCATCATTACTATTTAGTTTGTATCCAGTCGCCATGGGTGTCACAACAGGTTTACAATCTTCCATTCCAAACTTCTTCAACATTTCCTCAAGATACTTGGTCTGAGATATAAAAATACCATTCTTTCTCTGATTAATTTGCAAACCAAGAAAAAAATTCATCTCTCTAATCATTGAAATTTTAAATTCATTTTACATTTCTTTAGAGAACTTGTCACTCATCTTATCATTGCCTCCAAAAATAATATCATCAACAAAAAGTATAAAGTACCTTTCACCATAATAAGATCTTGTTCTTGTAGGAACACACAGATCTGTATGTACCAGATCCAATGTCCCTTTTTTTGAATAAGGTTTTCTTTTAAAATTGCTTCTAGTTTGCTTCCCCATAACAGACTCTCTACACATAGTGTTAGATGGTTTCACAATCTTAGGTAGATCTCTTACAACATTTGTCATACTTTCCTTCACAATGTTATCAAAGTTAACATGAAAAAATCTTCTATGCCATAACCAACTGTCATCAACCTTCGCAATAAAACAAGAAGCTTCAGGTGTATTCAATTCAAATACATTACCTCTAGATTTAGTACCAAATGAGATCAAGTCTCCTTATTTACTGTTGATAGAACATTTTACATCAATGAATTTCAAATGATAACCTCTATCCACTAGCTACCCAACACTCAACAGATTATGCTTAAGTCCATCAACAAGAAGTACATTGTCAGTATTAGTCTTTCCATCCAAATAAATAGATGCAACTCAAATGATAAGCTTAGGAGTATTGTCACCAAATCTAAAAACACCACCATCATATGTTTTCAGACTCACAAACTTATTTTTATCTCCATTCATATGATGTGAACAACCGCTATCTATAACCCATTCAAATTTCTTTTCAACACAAGATACTAAGGCTTTTTCTTCAGGTATAGGTTCATCATCCTTAATAGAAATAAATCAGATTTCATCATAATCAACATCATCATCAGATACACCTTCACTAGCATAATAACATTCCTTGTCTTTTGAATACTTTTGTTTGTAAAACTTAAGTTTATGCTTTGGAACCCTTGTAGGACATCGAGATGAAAAATGACCAATCTTGTTACATGAAAAATATTTCAAAGGTAACTTTCCTTCAAATTTACCCTTACCTCTCTTTTCTCTTCTAGTGATCAGAGCCACCACTTCATGTAGCTTTCTTTCTTCCTCCTATATCTATTCTCATTCATCAACATAGTCTCCAAGTTCTTCTCTCAAGCCACTATTGCTGGTGCTCGCAATTTCAGATAAGGTCTTTTTGTTTCTATGGACATTCACCTTGAATTCTGACTCTACTTTAGGTAAAGAATCTCCCAGTTCTATGGCCTTAAAATTACTTAGCTTTCCAATCAACATCTCTCTAGTGAAGTTTGGTGTCAAAGGTATAATATCCTCTATAGCTTGTACTTTAGTTTTGTATATAGGTGTGAAAGATCTGAGTATCTTTGCAATCACTTCTTCCTCACTATAAGTGCCTCCAAATTTTATGATGCCAGTAACCACTTCAATAATTCTCTATGCATATGCCCTAATGTTCTGATCATCTCTCATCTTCATTGATTCCATCTTTGTCTTCTAGTTTTGTAGCTTTGTATGTTTAGTAAACTTATCTCTTATATACATTGCTTTGAATATTGTCCAAATCTCATGTGTATAATCCAATTCTTTTACTTCTATGAATTCACCTTCAGAAAGTGCACTGATCAATGATTCCCTTGTGACCATATTGCATGAAAATAGCTTCTTATCATCTTCAGTAGCCTTCTCCAATTCATCCTCAGTAGCTATATTTTCCTTCTTTTTGGTGATCATCTAGTAGTCAATTCTAAAACATAGAAAATGTGTTCTCATATTGTTCTTCCAACTATCAAAGTTTTCAGGATCAAATTTCAAACTATCCTTCCTATAGTAAGTCATCTTTAGGATCACCTCAAGCTATTATTATTTCTCTCTAAGGACTTGTAGCTCTAATACCAATTGTTAGGAATAACAGTCCATAGGCACAATTGAGAGGGGGGTTTGAATCAGTTGTGATACATAATATTAAAATTTAGATACCAAAAATTCAATGAAAATGATAACATGGTAAATGCAAACACAATAACACAATACTTTTTTTTGAGGAAACCTTGTTAAAGGTAAAACCCCAGTGGAAATTAGCACCCACAAATAATGTACTGAGAGTATAGTATCCCTGTTAAAATATTTAGCTTTGTTAGGAGCTTGTTACAACATTACAGTAATGGTCCATGTTAAAGGATACACCCTATTAGGAGTTAAGAGTAACAGTGGGCTCACTACCCAGTCACACTACCCAAAGAAGGTTGAAACCACCCTCAAGGATTAACAATTTAAACAAGTGTATATAGAGAATATACAATCCAGTGAACTGTCTGATAGCAACTGTCTTTGCTTGGTCAGTTTCAATGAAGTATTATAATCAGCAATTATTCTTTACATCCAACAGTCAAACAAGCCTCTTAGCTTCCACACTTCTCTGTCTTTCAATTACCTTCTCATCATACATACATACATCTTTTCAAAAGAAAAGATCTCACATATGTACCCTATTACAATAACTGATTAGGTCAGCCAATTAAGCTTTCCCAATATTAAAAATAATAATTTAACCCTTTGATAAGATACAAAAGGTACCTAAAACAAGTAAACATCAATTACAATACATCATATATACTCCAAGATCCGCAATCCATGCTCACAATTCATAATACAAGCTATATCTATGAAGTCGGCCCCCTAATACATCTCCTCCAGAATACATGCCACAGCTGACGTCACCAACATGTTCACAATAATTGATCAACAGTAAACATTCCTGAATCTACCTTCTGTCATCCCTTAATACCACATACTCTGAAACATATTCGCCTGTAAGATATACCCAAAACATAGAGATCTGTTCTGCCAAGCATCACTATCACAGTCTAGAAACTAGTCTTCACTAAAACATCTACAACATCAACAATATGAAATATTAAGCCAAGTGACCTTAGGAATAAGGTCATCACATATTTGTCTCCATATCCTTATCTTTGATCATCCTAATTCATCCGTACAGTGTTTGTACACTTATGTGAGCCATCATACAATAGTAATAACCAATCTATTTTCTCCACAAAAACATATGTTGACATCAGCAACAAAATATGAATATAAACAGAATCAATAGTACCCAAATGTCATGCCCAAAAATTCGCGCCCAAAAACGTAAAAACTTTTTTTTTTGATGAAATAATAATGTTACTGCCAAGAGGGTCGAAGGGGAATCATGACTAGTGTCAACTTCCCTTAACACTAACGTCTACTAAAGGATTGGTTGCACGAGGTGATGTTAATCATAAATTTGACTAGGATTAATTTTAGGATAATGCTCGAAGAATATAACAAGGTGAGGATTATATGGTGTACGCATGTCAATTTTATTAAATTTTATTAATAGAGTTTGATGATGTGGAGAAAGAGAGAGAGTCCCTGTTCTTTGTTTCCCGGGGTCATTCGAAAAGGCCTGGAACGTTATTAGTTGATGATCTCTATGTTTAATTAACTCTCTAGGGCAAGACACTGCCATAATATTATTTTTATAATAGCCAGTATACTAGCCACATATATTGACCACATAAAATAACATTAAGAGAGTCCAAGATTTACTTAAAAACTTTAATTAAGTTCACCACCCCCCCCTTTATAACAATTTCCAAATAAATTATTAAATTATGGGTTTAATTAAGGGCTAGGATAAATCTATGATTAGTTAGGAATGAACTTCAAATTTTTCAAAAGTTCAATAGATGTTTAATCAAATAATTCCTTTAAATGTCCCGGTTCGCTATATAGTAAGGTGCCCACCTAGGAAATAAATAATGATGTTTAATATATTGTCTGTTATGACCATTTATACTCTATTGGTAAATATTTACTAAAATAAAAGTTTATAAGGAAATTCAACTATTAAGTTTCTAATATAAAATAGTTGGGTGATAAAAAGCATGGAATTAAATTATTAACTTTTCCACAAATACTTAACTAGAAATAACCATTTTAAATTCCTTGCACATCTTCACTTTTTAATTTGTCTCATTAAACAATTATAAGTCTCTCCCCTTAAGACACTTTAATCTAAATTTAAATTGACTAGGGAACAAAAAAAAATTACTTTAAATAAAGTTTTTCAAATATAACCCTTTTCTTTTCCCCCTCTTTTGAAAATCCCTAACCCTAATTCAAAATTAGGGTTAGGGTCAAATATGAGAGAGGCTAAAAGTTCATTTCTTTAGTTTTCTCTTTCTTTTATCTCTCCCTTACAAACCTTAGTTTTCTTTCTTTTCTTTTCTCTTCTTTTTTTTTTTTGCTTTTGCAGGTATGACAGCCATGGTTATGGAGCTTTTTGAATGTATGTGTATACATTTGAGTATATATACATATATACATTGTAGTATATTTATATATATACTCAAAAATATATATATTATTATATATTTATATTTCATGCGGATTGCGACCGAAATAGTCTGCGATCGAACATGTTTTATTTTTTTATGGGATGCAGAGATTTGTTTTGGAGGGGCGGCGGGTTTTAATCCCAACCGTGCCCCCCTATTTTCAAAGTTTTGGTGCAATGGCCATGGTGGTTTAAATGGGGCTGGGTAGCTGTGGGTGGCGCTGCCCCCACCGCCCACCACAGCGGCGACATTGCCGTCGACTATGGTGGCAGCGGTGGTGGCCGCGCCCACCATGCTGCCCCAATGTATATATGAACCCGCGGGGGGGTTTGGGGTTGGCTTTGGCCGCCCCTCCCCCCTCCCTTTTTTTTTAAATTATTTAATTTATTTTATAATTTTTTTTTTTAAAACTATATATATATACTCTATTCATTTAGATTAAATTTTTAGTTTAAATTTTAAATACAGAAAAATAAATAAGTTTGTAGTTTTAGATATATATTAGCATCAGTTTTTGTTTTTTGAACATATTAGCAGTAATATTATGAAATCAGATTTAACATATGTCTATTTTATTTTTTTATTAAGTTGAAATTTGAATGACTACATTTGAGAAAAACACAAGAATTTGAAAGAAGGAAATTTTGTTTTAAAACTTTAGATTTATCAAAATACAATCTAATGGTATCCTTTTCTCTTATAAGGAAAAAGCTCTCACACAATAGAATAAAATTTATACAAATAAGCTATACAACAAAAAAAAAACTTTTGACTCCTTTCATAATGCAAGTGAAAATATACTCAAACAAGGAATTTCAAGAAAACCATTTCTTGTTTATTGCTATCATACTCTTTTACAAAAATGATTTCTTCTTACTAACAAGTAAAAATTGTTTCTTTCTTATTGCTAACAAGATTTTATTACAAGGAAAACAAATGATTTCTTCCTACTACAAGTAAAATTAACTTTCAGCCTTAAAGGCTCTTTACATTGTACTCTTACTTTTCTTTCCACATGGCTAACATAAGCCTCATAGACTTTACATAAAGATAACATGGTGTTGAGAAGCAAACATCTGTATTTTCTTTCCTTCTAGTCTCTACCCAAACTTTAAATGTGACTTCAAACCCTTCAAATCTGCATATCAAACAAGAACATGGGAAAGACTTGAAACCATGGGGCAGCTCTCCACCCATCGTAGGCCTCTTATGAGGCCACCCCTGAGCTTGGAGAACCAAACAAAGGTGGGTAAAAATACTCATACAACATCACAAACAGAGAACTTAAAAACATTTACTTAAAACTCCCAAATCCAAGGCTATTACATAGGAATCCTTCAAGCATCCCACTTGGGGTGAAGTGGACCAAGTACCCATGGGAGAAGGCCATCCCAACATAAAAATTTCAGCCTTCACATGGCTATCCAAAATATTCTCACATTCACATTTGCAACAAGAACAATGTCAAACCCTTATGACCCCCAATGTAGCACTATGAGGGAGGCTCCATGGAGCCCATACTCCATGCTTTTTCCCTCTCCTCCTTGAGGAGAGACTCTACACCAAGGGCTGTCATACACCTCCACCCCAAAGACTACTCTTCCCTCCCATGGGTGAGTGAGTCTTGATACTCCCATTTACAAAAAAAAATATACAAAGGAAAAACAAGGAAAATCTTTGCAACAACATTCAACAATACATTAACAACAAGATTCATGGCTTTTACAACATACTCCTATCATAACAAAAAACATATACAATAACATATGTTATTGCATGAGAGGAAAAGAGTGCATGAAAATATACCAACCTAAGATCCAAACTCAAGGAAGAAAGTTGAAGAAGAGCTCCCTTTTAGCCAAATCCTTCCTTCCAAGATCTTCAATTCTAGCAAAGTCCCTAAAATTAGGGAGTGGGTGTTCAAACTCTCCCAACTTGGAGAGTCCCCACTAAAAGCCCTGTGGAATGATCATGGGGAGAAGAAAATTTCTCTCATTGGTCCCTCTACCCTACACTCTTACACCTTACCAAATATGGAACTAAGAAAGGAGCTTCCAAAAAGGTGAATCATGTCATAACACTAATATGGAATGGTGTTCTACCCAAGTCAAGACTCACAAGAGTT
>MU224136.1:700338-723943 GCA_018584345.1 Thuja plicata | reverse complement strand
ATCATAAATATATTTTCTCAAAATAGAAACATGAAACACATCATGGATGCATGACAGGCTAGGTGGCAGGGCTAGACGGTAAGCAACTAGTCCTATCCTCTCCAATATCTCAAATGGTCCCACAAATCAAGGTGCAAGCTTAGAGCCCTTTCCAAAATGGATTGGACTCTTGTGAGGGTGCACTCTCAAGAAGACCCTATCTTTGACCATGAATACCTGATCTGTCCTCTTTGCATCAACATATTTCTTCTATCAATCCTACACCTCTAGGAGACACTACCTAATTAAGGCTACCTACTGCTCCATCTATAGGACTAGCTAGGGTCCAATGGTAACTCTATCCTCAATCCTATCCCAACTTAGAGGTGTCCTGCAAGGTCTACCATAAAGTGCCTGATACGGTGGCATACCCAAAGATGAATGATGCCCATTATTATAGGCAAACTCTACTAAGTGCAAATACTCCTCCCACTTGACCTGATGATCCATAACATACATGTGAAGCATATCTTCTAGAACCTAATTCACTCTCTCAGTCTAACCATCTGTCTCTAGGTGGTAAGTTGTGCTAAACTTGAGCCTGGTGCCCAAAGTTGCCTGTAATTCTCTCCAAAAATATTATGTGAAGAGAGAATCCCTGTCAGAAATGATCTTCTGAGGAATGCCATGCAGTCTGACTATATCCCTCAAGAAGACCTGAGCCACTGCTGGGGCTATAAATGTGGTATGAACAGGTGAGAAGTGTGCCACTTTGGTCAATTTGTCAACTGTCACCATGATAGCATCGTGGTGATGAGATGACATAGGGAGACCAACAATAAAATCCATGGATATAACATCCCACTTCCACATAGGTACCTCATGAGGCTGAAGGAGCCCTCTAGGATGACCATTCTTGGCCTTCACCTTCTGGCATTCAAGACACTGGGCTACTAACTCTGCAATGTGTTGTCTCATACCCGACCAATGATAGAGCTATCTCAAATCAGCATGCATCTTCTTAACTCCAGGATGCGCCACATAGGGGGCTCTATGAGCCTCTAGCATGATGATATTACACAAATCCCTAGAAGAAGGTACATAAATGCATCCTCTATGATGTAGTATCCCATTGGACTCCAAGGAATACTCTAAAAATCTACCCACAAGGGGTCTCTGAGACCGGATCAACTGACAAACCTCTAAATATAAGGCATCCTCCTACAAATGGTGTAGCATATGATCCTTCAAGTCTGAACTAGTGATCATGGATGATATTTCATGTCGCCTCCTACTCAAGGCATCAGCGACCACATTCTCCTTTCCTTTGATATAATAGACATCAAAGTCATACTCGCATAAGAACTCCATCCACCTCCTCTACCTAGCATTAAGGTTTGGCTGAGTGAATATATACTGCAAACTCTAATGGTCTGAATGAAGCTCAAACCGATGTCCCAAGAGAAAGTGTCACTATCGCACTAAAGCATGCACTACTACCGCAAGCTCAAGGTCATGGGTAGGGTAGTTGAGCTTGTGAGTCTTAAGTTTCCTAGACTCATGTGCTATAACTCACCCATCCTGCATAAGTACTGCCCCCAAACCATCCAAGGAAGCATCTGTGCAGACTAAAGGCTCTAGCACTGCTAAAATAGGTGCACTAGTAAGTGCTTTCTTGAGTTCCTGAAAGGCCCTCTCGCACTTTTCTGTCCAATCAAACTTCCTTCCCTTTCGCTAAAGGGATGTGATAGGATGAGCCACTCTAGAGAAACCCTGTACAAACTGCCTATAATACCCTGCTAGACCCATGAAACTTTTGACCTTAGTCATGGAAGTAGGTGCTGGCCAATTCATAATGGCATCAATCTTAGATGGGTCCACTAAGATTCCATCACCTGAGATAATATGGCCTAAATATCAGACCTCTATTCTAAAAAAGGAATATTTTGATAAGCTGCCATACAACTGATTATCCCTCAAGCACTGTAATACTTGTCTCAAATGCTCCTTGTGTTCCTTCTCATTACGAGAATAAATCAGTATGTCATCAAGGAACACAACTACAAATTTGTCAAGGAAAGTGTGGAATACCCCATTCATGAGGCTCATGAACATAGCAGGGGCATTTGTAAGACCAAAAGGCACAACAGTGAACTCATAATGTCCGTATCTAGTCCAAAAAGTTGCCTTGTGGATATCACTCTCCACGATTCTCAACTGATGGTACCCTGATTAAAGATCTATCTTGGAAAACACATGGGCACCCTGCAATTGATCGAACAAGTCCTCAATCCTAGGCAGTGGGTATCGATTCTTAATGGTTAACTTGTTTAACTTCCTGTAATCCATACATAGTCTAAGTGATCCATCCTTATTTTTGACAAAGATAAATGGTGCACCCCAAGGAGAGATGCTAGGTCATATGTGCCCCTTCTCAAGGAGCTCCTCAAGTTGAATCTTGAGCTCATTTAGCTCATTAGGAGATATTCTGTAAGGTGCCCTAGATACTTATGCAACACCTGGCACAAGGTCTATATGGAAATCAACTGCTCTATGGGGAGGCATACCAGGTAATTCTGAAGGAAACACAGCTGCAAATTCCTATAACATGGGATGATCATCTAGTGTAGTTTCCTTTTTTGCTTCCTCATCCCTATCACTGATTGTGATGGCAAATAACTGGCACCCTTTTCGCATGCACCGCCTAAGCTACATAGTGGAAATCATACGAATGGATACTGCCCTCAGAACCTGAGGGATTACTATAGCATTACCATTGTCATCTATACATTCTACCTTCTTCTATCAGTAGTCTATCTTGGCCTTGTGTGTAAAAAGCCAATCCATGCCAATTACTATCCCATAGGATCCAAGAGGAGTGATACACTGATTTGAAATGGTGGTCATGGAACCAATCTATATCTGGAAATCCTTAACTAAGGAAGTGACGGGAACTCTAGAACCTAAGGCTAACTCTACCTCCCAACTAACTTCCTGTCTAGCTACCACTCACCTGTAACGCTCCACAACCAATGGAGAAACAAAAGAATCTGTAGCACCTGAATCAAATAGAATAGTAACTCTGTTACCTCCAATCATACCTGTAGTCTCAATGACAGTAGCCTAATGTTCTGCCTGGAATTTGTTAACCGCTGCAAAAACTCTATGGGATCTACCCATATCACCAACAATGGGCTCTGATGTTGCGGTACATTGTCCACCCCCTTGAGGGCATTCTCTAGACAAGTTCCCCACATGGCCCTTGAGTCTAAAACTGGGTACCCTGAGGTCTAGAATACTGTGATCCCCCTGTCCTACTAGAACCACTATAACCACCCCTAGAGGACTGCTGAGTCCTAGATGGGGGAGCCGATGATGCCTGTGACCTCTAGTCCTTACTAGGAGCCTGTAACTGCCACTGTTTGGGCTTGGAGCCCTGTTGCCCTTGAGGGGCCTTCTAATTCTATCCCTGATATGACTACTGCTAAGACGGAGGGGATTTGTAAGATCCCAAGGAATGCTTGTTATTGTTCTGATTTTTGTTGTTATTCCCTTTCCAATGTGTTTTCTGATACCCTAAATTTTGTGGTGTGGTGTTTTGGTTCTGTGACTGATCTCATGTATCCTGTCCCCTACCCTGAATTTCCTCAGCAATCAAGGCCTTTTCCACAGCCTCTTGAAGGTTTTCGGGTGTTGCCATGCACATTAAACCTGATATGGATGCATTCAACCCTCTAACAAAGTGGTTGACCTTGATATTTTTATCTCTCATGTAGTCAACATAAGGTAGAAGTTCCAAGAACTTGCACTCATACTATGTGACAGTGAGCCCTCTCTACTGAAGGTCATGAAACTCATCAATCTATCATTGCCTATAGTGCTCAGATAGGTAATGATCCCTGAATCTCTCTAAAAAGGTGTCCCAAGTAAGGGTATCCATAGATAGATTACCCTTTAACTCTTCTGTCCTCCACCAAATAGCTGCTGATCCTCTCAAAAAATGGATAGCAAAGCATGCCCTCATATTTCCCCCATAAGGGTGCAATCCAAAACATCTCTCGAGGCTCAAAAGGAAAGCCTCAACCTCACTCCCACCTATGGCTCCTAAAAAAGGTGGTGGGTTAAGATGAATAAGTTCCCTGATGTGGTCCCCTATGTCACAGGGTACCCTCTCGAATGCTGGAACAACTACCTCTGGAGGTGGAATATGTACTGACTCACCCTCGTGGTCAGCCTGGTCCTCCATAATCCTAGGTGGGGGACTCCTACTGCGCTCACGTGTTTCACCCCTGAGTCCTGCGTGCTGATTATCCTGTGGTATCCTGTCTAAAATGATCCCGACTAGATTCTGAAGTGCATTCAATATTTCTTGGTTGGGGTTTGGGGGTTGTTCGGGAGGAGGCCTCTGCTCCTCATCATTACCCCCTACATTCTGTTCTAACTAGAATCGTGCCAAAGGGGCACGTCTATAGTTTCACCCACAGGCGTGAGCTTGCTGCGTTACTGGAGGCATCCTACACACATAGGAAGGTGGTATAAGTTTGAAGAATATGGTGAAAGTTGTTGCATAATTTTTCTTACTAAAATGTTAAAATAATTTTTTTAAAGTTTTAAGAAACATAGTGGGTTTAAGGTTCCAGTGTTTGAAACGTGGCTTTGATACCAAGTGTCATGCCCAAAAATTCATGCCCAAAAACCTAACAACTTTTTTTTTTTTTGATGAAATAATATAGTAATTTTATTGCCAAGAGGGTCGAAGGGGAATCATGACTAGTGTCAACCTCCCTTAACCCTAACATCTACTAAAGGATTGGTTGCACGAGGTGACGCTAATCATAAATTTCACTAGGATTAATTTTAGGATAATGCTCAAAGAATATAACAAGGTGAGGATTATATGGTGTAAGCATGTCAATTTTATTAAATTTTATTAATAGAGTTTGATGATGTGGAGAAAGAGAGAGAGTCCCTGTTCTCCATCTCCCAGGGTCATTCGAAAAGGCCTGGTACATTATTAGTTGATGATCTCTATGTTTAATTAACTCTCTAGGGTAGGACACTACCATAATATTATTTTTATAATAGCCAGTATACTGGCCACATATATTGACGACATAAAAATAACATTAAGAGAGTCCAAGATTTACTTAAAAAATTTAATTAGGTTTAGCCCCCCTCCCTAAATAAATTATTAAATTATGGGTTTAATTAAGGATTAGGATAAATCTATGATTAGTTAGGAATGAACTTTAAATTTTTCAAAAGTTCAATAGACGTTTAATCAAATAATTCCTTTAAATGTCCCGGTTCGCTATATAGTAAGGTGCTCACCTAGGAAATAAATAATGATGTTTAATATATTGTCTGTTATGACCATTTATACTCTATTGGTAAATATTTACTAAAATAAAATTTCATAAGGAAATTCAACTATTAAGTTTCTAATATAAAATAGTTGGGTGATAAAAAGCATGGAATTAAATTATTAACTTTTCCACAAATACTTAACTAGAAATAACCATTTTAAATTCCTTGCACATCTTCACTTTTTAATTTGTCTCTTTAAACAATTATAAGCCTCTCCCCTTAAAACACTTTAATCTAAATTTAAATTAACTAGGGAACAAAAAAAAATTATTTTAAATAAAGTTTTTCAAATATAAGCCTTTTCTTTTCCCCCTCTTTTGAAAATCCCTAACCCTAATTCAAAATTAGGGTTAGGGTCAAATATGAGAGAGGCTAAAAGTTTATTTCTTTAGTGTTCTCTTTCTTTTATCTCTCCCTTACAAACCCTAGTTTTCTTTCTCTTCTCTTATTTTTTTTTTTCTTTTGCAGGTATGGCAGCCATGGTTATGGAGCTTTTTGAATGTATGTGTATACATATATATACATTGTAGTATATATATATATATACTCTCAAACATATATATCTTATTATATATTTATATTTCATACGGATTGCGGCCGAAATAGTCTACAGTCGAACGTTTTATTTTTTTTATGGGATGCAGAGATTTGTTTTGGAGGGGTGGCAAGTTTTAATCCCAACCGCGCCCCCCTGTTTTCAAAGTTTTGGTGCAATGGCCATGGTAGTTTAAATGGGGCTAGGCAGCCGTGGGTGGCGTTGCCCTCACTGCCCACCACAGTGGCGGCATTGCCGTTGACTGTGGTGGTAGCGGTGGTGGCCACGCCCACCACGCTGCCCCACTGTATATATGAACCCGCGGGGGGGTTTGGGGTTGGCTTCGGCCACCCCTCCCTGCTCCCTTTTTTTTAATTTATTTAATTTATTTTATAATTTTTTATTTTTTTTTAAACTATATTTATATATATATATATAGTCTATTCATTTAGATTAAATTTTTAGTTTAAATTTTAAATACAGAAAAATAAATAAGTTTGTAGTTTTAGTTATATATATATATACATCACTTTTTTTTTTGAACATATTAGCAGTAATATTATGAAATCAGATTTAACATATGTCTATTTTATTTTTTTATTAAGTTGAAATCTGAATGACTACATTTGAGAAAAACACAAAAATTTGAAAGAAGGAAATTTTCTTTTAAAACTTTCAGATTTATCAAAATACAATCTAATGGTATCCTTTTCTCTTATAAGGAAAAAGCTCTCACACAATAGAATAAAATTTATACAAATAAGCTATACAACCAGAAAATTTTTTTTGACTCCTTTCATAATGCAAGTGAAAATATACTCAAACAAGAAATTTCAAGAAAACCATTTCTTGTTTATTGCTATCATACTCTTTTACAAAAATGATGATTTCTTACTAACAAGTAAAAATTGTTTCTTTCTTATTGCTAACAAGATTTTATTACAAGAAAAAGAAATGATTTCTTCCTACTACAAGTAAAATTAACTTTCAGCCTTAAAGGCTTTTTACATTGTACTCTTACTTTTCTTGCCACATGACTAACATAAGCCTCATAAACTTTACATAAAGATAACATGGTGTTGAGAAGCAAACATCTGTATTTTCTTTCCTTCTAGTCTCTACCCAAACTTTAAATGTGACTTCAAACCCTTCAAATCTGCATATCAAACAAGAACATGGGAAAGACTTGAAACCATGGGGCAGCTCTCCACCCATCGTAGGCCTCTTATGAGGCCACCCCTGAGCTTGGAGAACCAAACAAAGGTGGGTAAAAATACTCATACAACATCACAAACAGAGAACTTAAAAACATTTACTTAAAACTCCCAAATCCAAGGCTATTACATAGGAATCCTTCAAGCATCCCACTTGGGGTGAAGTGGACCAAGTACCCATGGGAGAAGGCCATCCCAACATAAAAATTTCAGCCTTCACATGGCTATCCAAAATATTCTCACATTCACATTTGCAACAAGAACAATGTCAAACCCTTATGACCCCCAATGTAGCACTATGAGGGAGGCTCCATGGAGCCCATACTCCATGCTTTTTCCCTCTCCTCCTTGAGGAGAGACTCTACACCAAGGGCTGTCATACACCTCCACCCCAAAGACTACTCTTCCCTCCCATGGGTGAGTGAGTCTTGATACTCCCATTTACAAAAAAAAATATACAAAGGAAAAACAAGGAAAATCTTTGCAACAACATTCAACAATACATTAACAACAAGATTCATGGCTTTTACAACATACTCCTATCATAACAAAAAACATATACAATAACATATGTTATTGCATGAGAGGAAAAGAGTGCATGAAAATATACCAACCTAAGATCCAAACTCAAGGAAGAAAGTTGAAGAAGAGCTCCCTTTTAGCCAAATCCTTCCTTCCAAGATCTTCAATTCTAGCAAAGTCCCTAAAATTAGGGAGTGGGTGTTCAAACTCTCCCAACTTGGAGAGTCCCCACTAAAAGCCCTGTGGAATGATCATGGGGAGAAGAAAATTTCTCTCATTGGTCCCTCTACCCTACACTCTTACACCTTACCAAATATGGAACTAAGAAAGGAGCTTCCAAAAAGGTGAATCATGTCATAACACTAATATGGAATGGTGTTCTACCCAAGTCAAGACTCACAAGAGTTTATTTTCGTCCAACTTGGGAAATCAAATTTTTGGAAGGGTCACATGGTCAAATGGGGGCTATCCTAGGTTTAAAAGGACCCTTGACTATTGGTATAAAAAGTGGGCTACCTAAAAATGACCCCAAAACACCCCTGGACACTCCACAACCCCTCTAAAAGTCCATTCTAAGAGTAATTTAGAAAATTCAATGAGGTGACCACACTCCCATCTCCCAACCCAAGGTATGCATATGGGGATTCACCAATGTACTAATATAGGTAGGTGGACAACCATTCCCAAGTTGACATGTCATGGCCTTAAGTACAAACACAAGTGTCAAATGACACACACAAAAATTTACACATCACTAGGCCACATCATATCCACTTAGGCAACTCTCAAGAATAAAGAATTTAAGAAATACATTTAAAGATTACACTTTCACACCCATTCAATTACTTTTACGAATAAAATTATAGAACAATGAGGTCTTGTCTCTCATCAGACGCAACCTTGGTTCAACTAAGTTTACATATCCCTTTGTTTGGTTCCCCGAATAAAATACCAGGGTTTCTTACTTACACACTCAATTCAAATATCAGTAGTCTGAGAAAATAAATATGCTTCATAAGGAGATAAGCAATATTCAGAATACGAGGACATCATCAATTTACTAAGTTATTACTAAAGATCACAAGATTACATAATTCTTATTTTAAGCATTTATCATAAGGTAAAATTCACATTGCAATAAATTAAAATTCAACATCTATATCCAATAAATCCAAATCTCATCAATAACCATAACATAATCATAATGAGTTTCTGAATCAATAGTCTCAAAATAAATGTCTATAATAGAAAACATAATAAAGTCCATAAGGTGTATCATAAGGCATCATATGTCCATGCATCCAAAATAATTAAATTTGGGACATAAAGCATAAAGTCCATAACGTCTATAATGCATCAAAAGTAAAGTATCATATGCTAAATCTATCATAAGCAGGAAACTGGAAAACTACGATGGGGTTCGGGGTGAGGCCTCACACCAAATATGATATCATCCAACAAGTTTATGTGTCCCAACCATCTAACTACCTAACTACCCTCAAAACTAACTGAAAATAGTTACAAACTGACTGTCCTATAAGTTGGCAACTAAAAAAGATGCCTAAAATATTGTCATGTTGACAACTAAGTTGTCAACTTGACAACTAGACCCAAATAATCCCTAATATATTTGATAAAGGTCTTTTAATGACCTTTAACAATTAAGACACCCTACACCTACCTATTTAAACCTTTACATTAGTCCTTATAGGCTATATTTTCCAATCTTGGGACTTTGGAAAATTAACAAAATGGCTTTATTAGCCCCCTTACAACATCATTATGATCTTACTGATCCCATTGACATTACAGAAATACCTTGGAAGTCCTATTTGTTTTCATCTCCTTTGTGATATTCATGAGGGTCTCATGGTCAACCTAGTGTCTCCTTTGTGATCTTCATGAGGGTCTCATGGTCAACCTAGTGACCCCCTTGGTAGTCATCCAAGATTTAGGTGCTCTGCACCACTCAATTTTCAAGGAAAAAAAAAGAATAGAAGCCCCTAATCTCTAAATCTAGAATTGACATCACTCTTTTCTTGTGTTATTAATCTGATTTAACTTGAGGTGGCTTTGTTTTCTAATGTACCATTGCAAAATTAGGGAGAGATTAGATCCTATTAGGTGATCCCCATTTTGTCCTGTACATTTTGGTGATCCCAACTCATAACATTTCCATTTTGATTTGGTGCTAGATTTACTTTGTATGCATTGTATTAATTATGATTTACATTGTTGCTTTTAGATAACACTTGTTACATTATTTTAATCTCCTTTCTATGCATTTTGATATCTAGGTCTATTTTGTGAAATTATACATTTAAATATCTAAATTTTTGTTAGATCTACTTTACTTTTATTCTTAATGTGTTTCTTAGATTTACTTTGCAATTAATTTAGCTTCACCTTTTTAATTAAGTATTAGATCTCCTTTGTGAATTTATTTTGATCTATCTTCTATTCATTTAGTGCATGTTTTTTTAATATATTGAATCATATCTATAACATTCTTATTGGGAGAAATCATATAATTATAGGCTCCTTTAATCCTGAGTCCTCTTTCATTCCTATGAATATTAAGGAGACCAACATGCATAATAATGATCTCCCTCCACCTCTTAAGAATAACTATTCCCATTCTACCCATGATGAGGATGAGAGCTTAAGAATTAGATCTAGTCAAATCAAAAATATTTCTCATGACTTTGACAAATTTGAACAATGGTTAGGTCAAGACAGTCCCAACCCTTAGGTTGTTTCTATAGTTGGTGGTTTGAAAAACCTAATTCATAAAGATGAACATGGAATATATTTCTACATGCTCTTTCACAACTTGTTCATAACAATGTCAATCCACTTAAATATTATGCTCAATAACTTAGCTATGCTCAACCAAATATTAGTGTTGATCCTTTTAATCTGATTCATACCTCAATACCTAGTGTTTCTACCTTTATCACACCTATCATAACCATTTCCTTTCAACCTTCCTATTCTACACATGTTCTTATTCCTAACACTAGTGTTCCCTCTAGTATTCCATGTGTTTCTCTTCCTTCATCCATGACCACTTATAACATTGTGTCTTTTTTCCTATTCCAATGTTCCTTCCATTTCACATAATTCTCCTAATGTTTCCCACATATCTCCTTCTAGTATTTCCATCAAATCTACAATCAATAGCCTTGCTCAAACTATTTCTTTTTACAAAAAAAAATTTATTCAATGACTCAATCCAAGTTTAACATTCCTACTTGTGATATTTCTATTCCTTTATCCTTGTATATAGTTTGTGTTGTCATTCATCAATAGATGAATATTCCTAATTTAGACAATTACAACGGTAAATTAAATCCCTTAACCCATGTAAGACCTTTCAAACATTGTGTAGTGACTTTTCTCACGATCAAAGCTTCATGGCTAAGCTATTTAATAGAACTTTTTGAGATAAGGCCTTTCAATGTTATTGCTCCTTGCCTCCTTATTTCATTGATTCCTTTCAAAAGAATTATATTATCTTCATTCAATAATTTTAAAACAATATTGGTCCTAAGATATCCTTGACTGATTTTATGTATTGTAAACAAGGTCCTAAAGAAAAGGTTATGTTATGCCCTGCATCCCCGTCCCTACATTTTGTGTGCAAAATGTTGGGTCCCCCTTTTTGCTTTGGTTTTGTTTTTTTTTCTTTCTCCGGGGTTTTCTTCCCCAGTGTGTGTTGTCTTCCTGGTTTTTGTCTTTTCCCCTCTGGGATCCTGAATTCTGGAGGTTGCCTGTTGTTGTCTCGCCAGATTCCAGACTCTGAGATTATTTGCTGTGATGTCCTTAAGTCTTAAGAACATCGTCGTAAGAAATCCCCGGGCCCAGAGTCCGGAGGTTGTGCCTAACCTAAAATCTTTAGAAGGAGGAGAATTACTTTTTACCGCAGATATAAATAGACTTGCCTGTCATTTTCACACTTACCGCGATTAAAATCTTTGAGCACTAAGAGAGAAATAGAGCGTTTTTCAGAGCGATTAACAGAGTTTACAGATAATTTACAGTAATCAAAGCTTAAACACCTTATGTTGTTCTCAGACATACGCAGGTGCTTCGTGGTGCTAGTCTTGATGAGCTAACGGTTCGAGTTGTTGAAGAGTTCTTTCGGTAATCCCTTCCTCCACCTTTTGCATTTTCAGGTTGGTGCTTCTGCTTCCCTTCTCTTTGTTTTGTTTTCATTTTCTGGTTTTCGTTGGTTCCGTCTGGTTTTCATTTTTTGTTTCATTTCATTTCCGTCATCTATTCTTTTCCTACTTCTAGTTTTCCTCCCGTTGGTGGGTTGGCTCTGCCAGAAGGTTGTCCACCTTCTGTGCAGGGGTTGTTGCTGTAAATAGCTTGTAAATAATGTAAGTAATTGTATATTTTGTTTTTAGCTTCGTCTGGTTTTTCTCGCGGGAGTTGCCCATGTGTATATTGATGTATATTCATGTATATATGTGCTTTTCTGTAAATAACCCTTTGTATATCTCCCCATTTTCATGTATATATCCTTCGGCTCTGTGTGTATCCTTCTGGGTGGCTTGACAAGCTGGTCGAGTCACCCTTGCTTCTAGTTTTCACCTTTGAGCTTGCTTCGAGGCAGAAAACCACCTGTTTGAAACTTGCCTCTCGGCTGGTTTAAAACAGGTAGTTTTCTCTCTCCTCCATCAAGGCTATCAGATCCTCATTTATTTACCATGTGCGCAATTACTTCCAGCCAAGTGTCTTTCCCTTTTCGCGCGTTCGGCCAGTCAGCTCCGCCGTTGGTGCCATCACATCTATTTAATGCCAACCCACATGGTGCCCACGTGGACTTGACAAATTGCCTTTTTGTCCTTTCCCACTAACGGTCATTTCTCCAGGCCTCTGGCCTCTTTTTACCACCACATATCTGTCGTCCTTACCAAGTGTGATAGAATCCCCGAACCCGAACATGTGACAAAATTATTAAGTTAACAATGTGTTTTGCTTTTGGATATCAGTGTAAAACTAACTTTTTAGAAAAAGCAAACGACGCGGTGGTAAGTTCTCCGGACCCCGGAGTAATTGTTTTATTTCGATAAAATGTTCTGACGGTCACTTTGTCTCATAGGTCCGGACCTCAACTTACAAACATGTCTGAAGCATCTGCCTCATCTCCTCCCAGAAGTTCAGAGTTACCGACCACAACAGAGACCAGGGCAGCAGCAAAGTCAAAATTGGAAAAGGCCCTGGCCAAGCTGCCCCTCACCATGAAGTTCATGCAGGATGAGGAGATTGTGGGCTCAAAGATTTAGTCCAAGGTAAAACTGATGACCGACGCCAATGTCAGGACTTGGGCAGAAATGCAGGCCCTGGTAAAGATAATGTACATTCAGCGACAGGCTGAAGACAAACTTGCAATCAACATCGGAGGTTCCAGGATCCTCTGAGCAGCTTGTTTCCCATGCACTATGCAGTGCCCAGAGCTTATCTTAGCATTGAAGGCCAACTACAACTCTTCTATCTGGGCTGTCATGCTCGCAGCCACCGAGCCCATGGGATTCCCCACTCCACTGGTGTCCTGGACCCGGTCACTTTCCAAGCAGGCCTGGGCATCCCATAATTTGATAGGGCCACGGTGGTCACAAGGACCGATGCCTTGAAACAGTTCAATCAACTAGAGGATGCTGCCCGGGCATACATAAACATCAACTGGATCAAGGTCCCAAACGAGGGACTCAAGGAGAATGAGAATAGATATCCCCCGCTCTGAATTTAAGGAGATCATCTAGATGGGGATGATAGCATTGGCCTAGGTATTTGGGCAGCCCTCCGCCTAAGAATTTGCAAAGTGGATGTACTATTTCCTCCTCAGCATCTCCACTAAGGGAGAGTTCTTTGACTGGGCAACCATTATCTCTAATCATGTTGACTCCCAGTTCTTGCAGTTGAACGAGAAGAAGAAGTTCTATATGACTTCTTATGTTTTTTGGGCTTTGGCCCAACAAAGGCTCCACTCCAATGGCCTGCTTACAAATGGCATTCTCAGGATTGGCCCAGGACAAAAGGCACCGTGGGACTATTTCTCACAGATCCAATAGGAGGCCAGCTTCCCTAGTTACTGCCGGGTAAACGAATCCTTCGTTTACTATCATCTACTTACACCCACCCGGTACGCCAGATACCGCCTATCCACTGAGTGGATGAAGTTGGTTAGTAGTTATGGGCACTACTATATCCAATTCCAATAGCAAACATACATTAGGGTCGCTGGCTTCTCTGGGAAACCCTACTTGTTGCCCAAACATTGTGGGGAGAAGATCGTGCTGCTGGAATATTGTAGACAGATGATAGAATTGCACGCCTTCTTGGCCCATAAGAAGGTCCCAAATGTTTCATTCCCAATCTCCTGTGGGAACTACACCTGCAGTCTGGCCGCCGCGAAGGAGGCAGACAATGAGCTAAAATGCTACAACTTGCAGAAATTTCACCTAGCGCGAAAAAACTTTGATCTGCATGGCAGAATTGCCACGGCACTACCCTGGGCTTCGGAGCCCCACCAAGCACACATGGAAGACTTCTGAGCCGATCGCCAAAATGACATGGATGTGCGCAACCGGCACTACGATAGAATGACTGCCAGAATGAGGCAGGAGCTAAAGCTCTGGAGATTCCCAGCGGGTTTCTTAGATGATGCCCCCACCACAGATCCCCAGTACAAGGTGAAGGGGATTGACAAAATGGCGCTGCCAACAATGAATTGGGCCACCCAAGAGGATCAAATAATTGAGGACTTCACTCGGGAAATCATCGAGTGAAGTCACGCATATTTTAAGAGGGTGTGCGCCGGGAGTGTGCGCCTAGCCTCCAAACTAGTATCAAAACCAACACCGCAGCCGATACTAAAATTGACTCCGGGGGCCAGAACTTCTTCACAGGCTGGGACTCCTGCACAAGGCGCAGACAAAGGAAAGGGGATAGATACAACTCCCCCCGCGCAGCAAGACCCCATTCAAGAGAAGATTAAGCAATCTATAGCCACCTCCCAGCAAATGAGGGAGCAGTTGATGACAACGCTGGCCACTCCCCCGCTCATGTCCGGACTGATTCGTCCCTCATCCTCCCCGTCACCCCGAGGAAGAGAAAGCATATCCAAAAGCCAAAGGCAGAACCAAAGCCAAGGGCATCCCTCCCTAAGGAAATAGATATCCTCTCTTCTAGTTCCCCGAAACCGGAGAAAGAGGCAGAACAAACAGAGGACCCAGCCAGTCCCCCTCCAGAGGAGGAATTTGATTTATTTGCAACCAATGAGTTTGAAAACCTGTAAGGGGGCGATACAAAAGCGGAGACAGAAGTCCCAGAGCAGGAGCAAGAGACTGTGGATCCGGAAGACTTGGAACAAGAAGCTGTGGAACAAGTGGAGCCGCAAACATAAGAAAAGAGGCCAGAACCAGAGTTTACCTCTGGGGCTCCAGAAACACAAGGTCCAGGAGCGGAACAACAACAAGTAATTGAACAAAAGGCATCCGCTGGGGAACCCGGACCCAAAATTTTAGGAGCAACCTTAACCCCAGCCGCCTCGTTCCTAAGGCCACTCCTGGGGGCAACCTTCGGGCAGGTAATCACAGCGGCCCAAACTCTGAACCTCGGCCTGATACCTCCCCTAATTCCCACAGACAAAGAAGAAGAAGAGAAGCTCAAAGAAGAAATCACCGAGGAAGCCCACCAGGGTCCAGACCCATCAATTAACATCCAGGACCAGGCTGAGGGGATGGAAATTGAGAATGTTGTTGCAGAGGAAGTGCCGGCAGGGAGAGAAATAGGTGAATCACAGGCCGAAAAGGAGCAGCCGCCACCGGACACCAAGAGAGAATCTAAGGAACAGACTCTGGCAGGAAGGCCACCTCTCCCACCTCCATGGCTGGTGGAAAGTAGGAAAAGGAAAGCCCAATCCGCTCTGGCAGTCCCTATCTCCCTAGACGAAATGATGGCCTTAGCTCAGGCCCTGCCTAAAGAGAAGAAGGCCCGAACAGTTCACACCCTATGAACTAGGCCGGGCAGAGAAACAGTTGTAGTAGTGGAAATGCCTCCCCCAGACACTGATGAAGCGACCACGGACCCTGCAAACTACAATATCACATAGGTGTCCTTGGGAAAAAGAGGGAAGCAGGGCGAAGTAGACCTACTGAAGGAGGCAGCAAGGGCAGTTGAAGCCTGGTATGAAAAAGAGGCCCAAAGGCTCAAGGTAGAAAAAGAAAAGAGCGCAAACCTTATTGGGTTGCTAACAGAGCTGGCCAGACCCATCAGTGCCGCCTCTCCAGAGACCTTGATATCAGAGGAATTACCGCAAAGTGACATAGACTCCCTGCGAGTAATGAAAAAGAAAGCCCAAGTAGTCGATGAATGGGTCACTTCACAGATAGGAAACACCTAGGGTTTCCTAGTGTCCACTCTCCCAGACATATATGCAGCATGACAAGTTATTCTCCAGGCACAAGCACTGATTGAGCAATGGGAGAGTGACGCCGAGAATTACCAGGCATGGAAGGCAGAGTTAGAAGAGATCCTCACCCTGGGAGAAGATATAATTTCCAAATCTAGAATTCTGGGTGAGGAATCATTTGATTTTGTAAGGACTCAACACTCCAGATTGGACCTCATATTGGAGGTAACCAAGCAACTGGTAGAGTCCTTTCAAGAAAAGGTGAATAAAGTGAAGTATTCTTTCAATTTGTGTAAATCTTTTGTAACAAAAACTTTTAGGGTAGATCCCCTTAATACAAATACTTATACCCCCGAGGAGTCAGTTTTGGGGAGTTTTGATGAGATGATGAACTCCCGGTATCAATCCCCGGAGGGGATGGATGGGGCCAAGATGGTAAAATTGACCGAAATGGTGCTTAAGGGCCATGACGCCATAAGGATGGCAGATGAGTTCAGAAATAATATGCCAGACCTAGGGGAACAGGTTGAAACGGCCAAATATAGGAGGGCCAGCCTAAAAAAGATCGACGAAGATGGCATTTTCTGCATCCTTCAGGCCTTCAACGATAATCAGCAGTCTTGAATGTTCCCCGAGAATCAGGGAAACTTGAGTGGCAAATATTCTTTATTCTTGTGGGAATGTAAGTTCCCAGATCCCGGAGTCCCAGATCCAAAATTTTGTATTCTTTAAAATGATCTGTGTCCCGGTCCCCGAGGCTAACCGGTCATTTTCAGAGGTGGTTAATAAAAGTTGTCAGAAGGTAGTTGGCCACATCAAGAGGCATTGGCTCGGAAGTTGGTTTCTGACAGGGTGGTCTTCTCGAGGCACCATTCAAAAATACATCTGGCACATTGGAGACAGGGTGCTGCATTTCCCATTTATGAGGCATGTAGCCTCGGTCCCCGGGGGACCTACTTTTTACTCCCTTCTCTCTGGCTCTCTTCTCGAGACTGATTCTTCTGATGTATATTCTTGTCTTCTTCTTCTGATGTGGCAGACCTATTCTATCTCCAGGTCTTTTGTAGGGTGGCACAGGTAGTACCGACCCCCAGATAGTATATTTTATTGAAACATGATGTAAATAGGGTTAGGGTTAAAGAGTTGTATAAATAGACAAATCGACCCATTTCCAAGGGTCGGTGAAATTGATGATTTTGTTGTCCATAAGAAATACCAAAGCAACTCTTTAAGTTGCAGAGCTCAATGCTTCTTTGTTCTGTTCTTGTTAGTTAGATGCTCTCTTGGAGCCACCATTGTATCGCACACCAGTGCTTGCTGGACCAGATATTAATGAAGAAGGAAGGATTCTTGGCAATGATGTTGTTATCATCCCTGCTTCTAAGTTAATGGTATTTCATGTTTTAATGTTCTGTATGTCCTTTACTCTGAAGTGTTGAAGTAGATTTACGACCTCTTTATTTCCGCTACTGATAAAATGCTAACTGATGGTTGTGTATTTCTTCGGTACTTAGTGTAGTCTTTCAGAGTATTGTTGATGTTCTAGATATTTTAGCATGACTGTAGTTAGATGAACATTTCTAACCCTGCAAGATCTTTTTCATTTTATTTGCTAAGTATAGAATGCTCCGGGAAACCCTTACCAAACTGAACCTCTGGGAGAATGAGTTGAAGTAACCAGCTATCCCCCTTGAAAATAGTCACCTCTCCCAATTGAGCCCCGCACCGTCGTGACCTGACACCCAGGTGCTTGAAGGCCTGGAGGATTTATTTCCCCTGGACAACCTTTACAGGCGGAGTTGGCCAATTTCCCCGGAACCCGTGACAACTTATGACTGTTGGCGGACCCGGTCAGCAAAACCCTGTCAACAAAAACTAGCACTAGAAGGAGGGCATGACCTCATCCCCTTCCAGAGATTTTGATTTTACACCTTCTGAGGGTTCCCCGAGTTGTAGTTTTAGGAGACAAGCCTTTAGTGGGATTGGGTCTTTTTTCCCAGCTAAATTTGAAAGAATCCTTAGGTCAGCCCTGAATCCTGGAAGATTTGTCAAACTTGAGCCTCCTGCTCGAAAGAAGCGGATGTCAAAAGTCCTACCAGCCACTATTGTCTGGGGATCTACCACATCCTTGAATACTCAAACTCCCCAGACAGTCCCGGGAACCAGTGCCCAGACTACCCGACATATAGTTCCCCCAATGGCTGCCTATTTTAGAAACACTGGGTCCCCAATGGGCACTTTTCTGGGCGCCACTAACGATTTACCCTCCCACCCGAAGAAGATTTTCCCATGATACGAGAACTTAGGCTCACAGACCGCATAAGAACACTTACAGGCATATAAAAATGCCATGAATCGACACCGGATCTAGCATGAAGATTTTGTGACCTGCATGTTCCCCCTGTCCCTAGGACAAAGCGAGTTGAACTGGTACCTTAACCTTCCTGCCAACTCCATAAACATTTGGCAGGATATGGAGGACACCTTCCTGGCTGACTTCCGTGTGCATGTGGACCCAGCTTTGTCCCACAGCCAGTTCATCTCTATCAGAAAGGAACCCCATGAACCCCTTGCAGCATTCAATCATAGGTTCCAGCGTGCCTTGAAACGGTGCACGGGCCCCTTCATTCCATCTCCAGATGTGACCATACAGACCTACCTTAATGCGATGGACCCCTTTGTTGCCACTCTCCTTTGGAGAACTACCACCCCAGGTGACCGAGACACTTTGGCAAAAGTCTATAACCTAGCCCTAGAATTGTCTCGTGGTCTCAACAAATCCCCGAGTGGGATTGGACAGAACACACCTTTCAACATGATCCCTGGCGGTACTGTCTACGCCAGGGGATACAACCCCAATTTGGCAATGGGTGCCCCTTCAATGGCGGTGAATCCTTTGCCTCCTGTGATGGACCAATAGGCGCGATATGTTTACCCAGCCCAGACCCAGATAACTTCAGGTCTGGAAGTCTTCCCTTGGAACTAGCCTCAGCAGACACAACAAACTTAGACACAACCATCCGGAGTGCCATTCTTCTAGTCGTCCGCGGTTGGAGGATTGCAGCCCTCGACTCTGGCTAACACTGCTGCCTTCCCGGGAAGCCAACAACAACTACAGTCATCACATTGTGATGCTAACACTCAGTTGACCACCGAGGTCAAATCCCTCTGGTGAATGTTGTCCACTCTGACTATGGACATGGGTCAACTGAAAGCGGGGTCCTATGCCTCCCAGAACTCAAATTCCCAGAGGGGAAACATCTTCTCCAACCAACAAAACAACAATGCTGGAGGAAGAAACTTTAACAATGGGCCTAGGCCTAATCAACAATAGTGGAACAACAACGCTAACATCGGAGGCCCACCTCCGAACCAAAACACCAACCAAAATGGTGCTGGACCATCCCATTTTACGCCAGTCGCAGACTTCCAGCTCATGACTAATTGGTGTCGGCTGCATGATACCGGTTCACACAATGAGGTGACTTGTGCCACTTTGGAGAAAGTCATCATGATCTCCCAGCTAGACAGACAGCAATCACACGATACCACTCCCCTAGAGCCCCCTGTCCAAAAGCAAACCCACAGTTCCTTCACCTGTGACACCATCTTCTTAAGAACTTCCGGGGAAGATGAAGAAGAATCTAAATTGCAAGGATTCTTTGATGAATCCATCCTGCCCTTTGAGGCCAACGCCTTTACCAACCCACGGGCTCCATACAATACCTAGAGCCAGGCTGGTAAGGGACCAGCTTACACGCCTATACCTCCTACCAAAGATACTCCCCCTCCCCGGAACAACGCGACTGATCGACCCGTCCCTCCGAAAGGTCCTAGCCCTAACCAAGTGAAAGACCTCGCCAAGGAAGACCACCCATTCCCAGGAGGAAGATTTGATATCACGAAGGCGTTAGAGAAGACCACCACCCCCATGTCCTTAATGGAGGTTTTACTAAATTATCCCGAGCAAAAGAAGTCATTTCTTAAGCTCTTAGGAAACCTGGAGACCATTAGCCACCCACCCAAGACCGTCTCCTTTGAAGATGCTAACGCAGCTGTCTTCCGGGGAAATAGTGAGGATCCTCCCTTCCTACTAGGCCTGAACATTTACGGCAAGAACATACACAACTTCCTAGTAGATTCTGGAGCTTCGGGTAACATCATGCCCCTGTCCATTTGTGAGAAGCTCAGACTCCACCCCACCCCGTCTAATGGCGCAGTAATCCAACTGGATAAGACTGCTGTGAAAATGGTGGGGGAATTGAAGAACGTCTGGATACACCTTATCCAGGACCCCAGGATAACCAATATCATTGACATCCAAGTGGTGGAAATACCAGAAACCTACGGGATGTTACTAAGTTGGAATTGGTCTAAGTCCTTAAATGGATACTTTTCGACCGACTTCACCCACTTATGGTTTCCATGGGAAGGAGAATCAAACCAGATCTGGGTTGAAAGTGAACCCCAGATGAAACAGGCCCTTACCAAAGTCAGGAGGGTCAATGAAGTCCTTTTCTCCAAGGTTTCTTCGGGGGTGTACTGACCTCTTGAAATTTTAACATTCGATTTCATCCCCGGAGAAGATCCCATCGTGCTGCAAAGAGCGCAGGACTTGGAAGAAAAGCTGAGAGTTGAAGTTAACTCTCAAGGCACTGAGGCAACCCTCTCCACACTCCTTTCTAGCACTTGGTGCCGGGTTCATTACCAAAAACATTCAGAGCATGAGTGTGAGCCATGTCTCTCAGTCTCTAACTGGCAACTTGATACCTTCCAGAGTAAACACACAACCGATTTCCTGGGACCCAGTACTTCTATGGGATGCACTCCTTTAGTGTCTCTCCCCTGGGAATCGCAAATCCAAACGCCTCCGGGGATAAACTCCACTTCCATGTCGGTAGTTCGGGGAGAGATCCCTAAGTCTCCTAGCAACAATCCAAAGAAAAATCCCCCTCCCCAACCCCAGAATACAAGCAATGACTTATGGACCCTGAAGTTCGATGGGTCTCGATCCAAACAAGGCTATGGGGTTGGGGTAGAACTAATCAACCCATGAGGAAAATCCTTCCTCGCGTCCTATAAGCTACAGTTTAATTGTACGAATAATGTCACAGAGTACGAGGCCTTGGTCCTTAGACTTTTATTTGCACTAAGGAAAGGAATCACCTATCTCTGGGCTCTGGGTGATTCAGAGTTGATTGTCAAGCAAGTCCGGAGTCAATACACATGTCATGAAAAAAGGCTGGCCACTTACCGCAACTGGGCTTGGAGCCTTATCGAGGATTTTGATGCCTTTGGCATCGACCTTATTCCCCGACGCTGGAACTATGTTCCGGACGCCCTTGCCGTTTCTTCCAGCACACTTGAGCCGATGGCTGGCTCACGACTCTGGAAATTTTTAGTTGAGATGGTCCCCACCCCTTCCATCCTAGACAACGTCACCCACTTTCAGGTGTTTGAGGATGATCAACATATCTTGGCCTTCATGGTGAATGTTGGTGTCTTTGAGGATCAGATAGTGGAAGAGCGAGACCACGATGATACTGGGCAGGGTGACGAAGATGATGGGATCATGGACCTGCCCACTAACACCATCCCTAAGGGGATGGTCGCACTAGAATGAATCTTTGACTCTGACCCCCGGGCCCATGAGAAGGTGTCATCCTCCTTTGAGGGAGGGAAGTTTGAAAAGGTTAACATCAGCCAGCCCGGTGAGGAAAAGATCATCCACATTGGTACCTCCTGTTCCCCTGAGGAAAAGGAGAAGATTCTCACGATTCTCTGAGAATACATTGATGTAATTGCCTGGGGTTATGAAGACTTAAAGACGTATGATACATCCATCATGACCCATACTATTCCTCTAAAACCTGATGCTAAGCCTTTTCGGCAAAAGAAAAGACCAATCAACCCCCTGATAGAGCCTTTGATTCGCCAGGAGGTAGAAAAGTTGCTGTCAGCTCGAATTATCTTCCCAATCTGACATACTACCTGGGTTGCCAATCTGGTCCCGGTGTGAAAGAAGAGCGGTGAGATCCGCCTTTGCGTGGATTTCCAAAATCTAAACAAGGCCTCCAAAAAAGATAATCACCCTCTCCCCTCATTGGACAAGGTGTTAAAAATAGTGAACGGATCTCAGATGATGTCTTTCTTGGATGGCTATTCAGGATACAACCAGGTCATGGTCAAATATGAGGATAGAGAGAAAACAACGTTTACCACCAAGTGGGGAATGTTTGCATATAGAAGAATGCCCTTCGGTTTGATCAACGCGGGGGCTATGTTTCAGAAGGCCATGGACATTGCATTTGAGGGCCTTGTAAACCGATGCATAATCATCTACATGGATGATTTGACCATCTTTTCCTGGGACAGGCGTGATCACGCTGCTCATCTCGCTCAGATCTACGAGAGATGTAGCCGGTATGGGATATCCCTCAACCCCAAGAAATGCATATTCAGGGTCACGGAAGGGAAGCTGCTAGGGCATATTGTCTCTGAGAAGGGTATATCCATAGACCCTGATAGAGTCAAAGCATTGCTGAATTTATAGATGCCTGACAGCAAAAAGGAAATGCGATCCTTCTTCGGGAAAATTAACTTTGTGCGACGATTCATCACAGGATTCGCAGAAATCGTCAAACCACTCAATGAAATGATGAAAAAGGATACCAAAATTGAGTGGAGTCCTGAAGCAAAGCAGGCGTTCACCCAGATCAAGCAGACCATAATCGAGGCTCCTGTCCTGGCTAGTCCAGACTACTCCCTCCCATTTTACATTTATTCATTTGCTTCGCCGCATTCTGCCGCGTCAGTGTTGACCCAAAAAGTTGAAGGGGAAGAATGACCAATAGCTTTCATGAGCTCCCCCTTTAAGAACGCTGAAGTCCGGTATTCACCACTAGAAAAATAGGCCTTTGCTCTAGTTTGCGCTGTGAAGAAATTCTGGCATTATATTCTCTAGAGCAAAGTGCATGCTATTATTCTGGACCAGGCCGTCAAATCTCTGCTGATGCAGAGTGAGTTGGGCAAGAGATGGGGGAAATGGATGGCCATCCTCCAGGAGTATGACTTAGAGATGCAGCCTATGAAGATAGTCGGAGGCCAGGGACTAAGTCAGGCAATGGCAGAAGAGACTCCCCACATAGAATGTCAGACTTATACAGTGGAGTCCATTACTCAAGACCCATGGTATACTGATCTGGTGTACCTCCTGCTAAACAACAAGTGCCCGAAGGGGTTACCTCCCAACAAATGCCGCGCCCTGTAGATGAAAAGCACCCACTTCATGATCAAAAACTCTGCGCTTTACTGCCAAAACTATGAGGGAGTGTACCTCCGGTGCCTTGACAGAGATCAAGCTGTGAAGATAATTGATGAATTTCATAGACAGTTTGGAACCGGGCATGGCTCAGTTGATGCCACTGCCCACCAGATACTCTGGGCCAGGTACTATTGGCCCTGCATATTCAAAGACGTCTACGCTCATATTAGGAAATGCCATACTTGTCAGACAACAGCACATTGTGAGCGTAACCCAGCCATGCCTCTACAACCAGTCTACGA
>MU224136.1:672549-700138 GCA_018584345.1 Thuja plicata | reverse complement strand
GGCATTTTCTTCAGCACAGTTACTCAAATGGACCTACAATCGAAAGATCACACTGAAGTTTTCTAGCAACTATTACCCCTAGGGAAACGGTGTTGCTGAGTCAACAAACAAGAATCTACTTGAGGTGATCAAACATCTGTTAGAACAAAATCTCTGGGATTGGCATAAAAAGTTAAGATTTGCCCTCTAGGCGGATCGTATTCGCATCAAAGCTACCCTGGGAACATCCCCATTTCACCTAGTTTATGGTCAGAGCCCGGTATTCCCAGTCAACTTACAAATCCCAGTTTTACAGTTTATGCAGGAATTTAACAATAGGGACAACATTGTGGAGGTTCGACTTCTGAATCTAGTGCGAATGGAAGAACAGCGAGACGCGGCCCTTGAACATTTTGCGCATCACCAAGCAGTGGTAAAATGATGGTTTGACACAAGAGCCCAATACAAAGCCTTTTAGATCTCGGATCTGGTCCTGTTGTGGGACAAGGCCTGGGAAAAGAAAGGAAAGCACACCAAGTTCCAACGGCTCTGGCTTGGACCATACTTGATCTCAGAAATCTACGGGGCAAATACTTACCACCTTAACACCTTAACTGGAGAACCTGTTGCATTGCCTATCAATAGGCAGTTTCTCAAACACTACTTTGAGTAAGGGTAAGTGTGTCCAAATTTGTATTATATGTAAATATTCGCTTGTAAATATCACTTCTGAGTGTCTTGTTGCGAGATGCCCCGCCTTGTAAATAGTCCGGTCGGCTGTTCTCCGGGACGGCCCCTCTTTTTTTTTTTTTTTTGCTTTTTGCTTTGTTTTCTTTTTGCTTTCAGTTTCCTTTTGGTCTGGGTGTTTTGCTCTATCTTGTAGGAATTTGGAATGCTTCGCATAACTTTGGCCTCTGGTGCAATGCCTCCGGCATGGTGAACTTTAGAATCTATCTTCAGCACGGTGGAATCAACCCGGTCTCCGGGATTGTTTTGAAGGTTATGGCACATTTTTGAGTAATCTCCATTAAGTGTTGTCTCCAGGAGTCTGGCAATCAGTGAACATAAAATAATGTAAGGAACAAGTAATCGGACTCCCCGGGGGTAGATCGGTCGTATTGGTTGGTTGATCCACGTATGAAAATCTAACGAAATTCTTCCCGGATCTAGAGCTTTGTTCTCTCTTCAAAAGCCTAAACATAGGTGGATAGGTGAAAGAAGTACCACCATTTGAATTTAGCTAAGCTTAGGCTCAATGGTGAAAGAAGTACCGCCTTCCCCACCTAGAAACAAAAAAAAAATGAGGAAAAGCAGGGTTAAACTCCGGTCTCCGGAGGAAGCGAGCAAATTGATGACTGGTTCGATGTAATTAGTACCTCTTCTCTATTCCTCCCAGAGGTCATCGACTTGATTTCCTTCCAAAGCACACATGACACCACTGATGAAGAGCTATGGACTGACTCCTGCATGGTCGGGTTCTCTCAGATATGTTTCTCTCTGCTTGTTGAACACTTCGGGAGGTGGATTTATTCTGGCTGTGCTAACCAGAGATCCTATGGTTCTCAAATGCGTTAAGGAATTTGTCCCAGATAGTCACCATTTGTTATGCCCTGCATCCCTATCCCTACATTTTGTGTGCAAAATGTTGGGTCCCCCTTTTTGCTTTGGTTTTGTTTTGTTTTCTTTCTCTGGGGTTTTCTTCCCCGGTGTGTGTTGTCTTCCTGGCTTTTGTCTTTTCCCCTCTGGGATCCCAGATCCTAGAGGTTGCCTATTGTTGTCTCACCGGATTTCAGACTCTGGGATTCTTTGCTGTGATGTCCTTAAGTCTTAAGAACATCATCGTAAGAAATCCCTGGGCCCGGAGTCCGGAGGTTGCGCCTGACCTAAAATCTCCGGAAGGAGGAGGATTACTTTTTACCGCAGATATAAATAGACTTGCCTGTCATTTTCACACTTACTACGATTAAAATCTTCGAGCACTAAGAGAGAAATAGAGCATTTTTCAGAGTGATTAACAGAGTTTACAGAGAATTTACAGTAATCAAAGCTTAAACACCTTCTGTTGTTCTCAGACATACACAGGTGCTTTGCGATGCTGATCTTGACAAGCTAATGGTTTGAGTTGTTGCAGAGTTCTTTCGGTAATCCCTTCCTCCACCTTCTATGTTTTCAGGTTGGTGCTTCTGCTTCCCTTCTCTTTGTTTTGTTTTCATTTTCTAGTTTTCGTTGGTTCCGTCTGGTTTTCATTTTTTGTTTCATTTCATTTTCGTCGTCTGTTCTTTTCCTGCTTCTGGTTTTTCGCCCGTTGGTGGGTTGGCTCTGCCAGAAGGTTGTCCACCTTCTATGTAGGGGTTGTTGTTGTAAATATCTTGTAAATAATGTAAGTAATTGTATATTTTTTTTTATCTTTTTCTGGTTTTTCCTGTGGGAGTCGCCCGTGTGTATATTGATGTATATTCATGTATATATGTGCTTTTCTATAAATACCCCTTTGTATATCTCCCTATTTCCATGTATATATCCTTTAACTCTATGTGTATCCTTCCAGGTGGCTTGACAAGCTGGTCGAGTCACCCTTGCTTCTAGTTTTCGCCTTCAAGCTTTCTTCGAGGTAGAAAACCACCTGTTTGAACCTCAGCTCTCAGCCAGTTTCAAACAGGTAGTTTTCTCTCTCCTCCATCAAGGCTATCAGATCCTCATTTATTTTCCATGTGCACAATTACTTGTATCTAAGTGGCTTTCCCTTTTCACGCATTCGGCCAGTCAGCTCCGCCGTCGGTGCCATCACATCTATTTAATGCCAACCCACGTGGCACCCACGTGGACTCGACAACTTGCCTTTTTGTCCTTTCCCACTAACGGTCATTTCTCTAGGCCTCTGGCCTCTTTTTACCACCACATATCCGCCGTCCTTACCAAGTGTGATAGAATCCCCGGACCCGGACATGTGACAAAATTCTTAAGTTAACAATGTGTTTTGCTTTTGGATATCGGTGTAAAACTAAATTTTTAGGAAAAGCAAATGACGCGGTGGTAAGTTCTCCGGACCCCAGAGTAATTGTTTTGTTTCGGTAAAATGTTCTGACAGTCGCTTTGTCTCGCAGGTCCGGACCTCAAGTTACAAACATGTCTGAAGCATCTGCCTCATCTCCTCCCGAAAGTCTAGAGTTATCGACCACAACAGAGACCAGGGTAGCAACAAAGTCAAAATTGGAAAAGGCCTTGGCCAAGCTGCCCCTCACCATGAAGTTCATGCAGGATGAGGAGATTTTGGGCTCAAAGATTGAGTCCAAGGTAAAACTGATGACCGACACCAATGTCGGGACTTGGGCAGAAATGTAGGCCCTGGTAAAGATAATGCACATTCAGTGACAGGCTGAAGAAAAACTTGCAATCAACATCAGAGGTTCCGGGATCCTCTGGGCAGCTTGTTTCCCATGCTCCGTGCAGTCCCCGGAGCTTATTTTAGCATTGAAGGCCAACTACAACTCTTCTGTCTGGGCTTTCATGCTCGCAGCCACCGAGCCCATGGGATTCCCCACTCCACTGGTGTCCCTGGACCTGGTCACTTTCCAAGCAGGCCTGGGTATCCCATAATTTGATAGGGCCACGGTGGTCACAAGGACCGATGCCTTGAAATAGTTCAATCAGCTGGAGGATGCTACCCGGGCGTACATAAACATCAACTAGCTCAAGGTCCCGAAGAGGGACTCAAGGAGAATGAGAATAGATATCCCCCGCTCTGAATTTAAGGAGAGCATCCAGATGGGGATGATAGCATTGGCCCAGGTATTTGGGCAGCCCTCCGCCCAAGAATTTGCAAAGTGGATGTACTATTTCCTCCTCGGCATCTCCACTAAGGGAGAGTTCTTTGATTGGAAAACCATTATCTCCAATCATGTTGACTCTCATTTCTTGCAGTTGAACGAGAAGAAGAAGTTCTATATGACTTCTTATGTTTTCTGGGCTTTGGCCCAACAAAGGCCCCACTCCAATGGCCTGCTTACAAATGGCATTCTCAGGATTGGCCCAGGACAAAAGGCACCGTGGGAATATTTCCCACAGATCCAATGGGAGGCCAGCTTCCCCAGTAACTACCAGGTAAATGACTCCTTCATTTACTACCATCTGCTTACACCCACCTGGGACGCCGGATACCACCTATCCACTGAGGCGATGAAGTTGGTTAGTAGTTATGGGCACTAATATATCCAATTCTAGCAGCACACATACATTAGGGTCACCGACTTCTCCGGGAAACCCTACTTTTTTCCCAAACATTGTGGGGACAAGATCGTGCTGCTGGAATATTGCAGACAGATGATAGAATTGCACGCCTTCTTGGCCCACAAGAAGGTCCCAAATGTTTCATTCCCAATCTCCTGTGGGAACTACACCTGCAGTCTGGCCACCGCGAAGGAGGCAGACAATGAGCTAAAATTCTACAACTTGCAAGAATTTTACCTAGCGCGAAAAAACTTTGATCCGCATGGCAGAATTGCCATGGCAATGCCCCAGGCTTCAGAGCCCCACCAGACACACATGGAAGACTTCTGGGCCGATCGCCAAGATGAAATGGATGTGCGAAGTTAGCACTACGATAGAATGACTGTCGGAATGATGTAGGAGCTAAAGCTCCAGAGATTCCCAGCGGGTTTCTTAGATGACGCCCCCACCACAGATCCCCAGTACAAGGTGAAGGGGATTGATAAAATGGCGCTGCCTGCAATGAATTGGGCCACCCAAGAGGATCACACAATTGAGGACTTCACTCAGGAAATCGTCGAGCAAAGTCACACATATTTTAAGAGGGTGTGCTCTGGGAGTGTGTGCCTAGCCTCCAAACCGGTATCAAAACCAACACTACAGCTGGTACTAAAATTGACTCTGGGGGCCGAAACTTCTTCACAGGTCGGGTGTCCTACACAAGGCATCGACAAAGGAAAGGGGATAGATACAACTCCCCCTGCGCAGCAAGTCCCCATTCAAGAGCAGATTAAGCAATCTATAGCTGCCTCCCAGCAAATCAGGGAGCAGTTGATGACAAGGTTGGCCACTCCCCCGCTCATGTCCAGACCGATTTGTCCCTCATCCTCCCCGTCGCTAGTAGCCTTAATGACGAAGGCAACTGGGGTAGATCCTATGGAAGCGGCGGTGATTTCCAATGCGGGGCCGCCTTTAGTCACCCGGAGGAAGAGAAAGCATATTCAAAAGCCAAAGGCAGAACCAAAGCTGAGTGAATCCCTCCCTAAGGAAGTAGAGATCCTCTCTTCTAGTTCCCCGGAACTGGAGAAAGGGGCAGAACAAACAGAGGACCCAGCCAGTCCCCCTCCAGAGGAGGAATTTGATTTATTTGCAACCGATGAGTTCAAAAACCTACAAGGGGGTGATACACAAGCGGAGACAGAAGTCCTAGAGCAGGAGCAAGAGGCTATGGATCCTGAAGACTTGGAACAAGAAGCTACAGAACAAGTGGAGCCGCAAACAGAAGAAAAGAGGCCAGAATCGGAGATTACCTCTGGGGCTCCAGAAACACAAGGTCCGAGAGTGGACCAACAGCAAGTAATTGAACAAAAGGCATCTGCTAGGGAACCTAGACCCAGAATTTCGGGAGCAACCGTAACCCCAGCCACCTCGTTCCCAAGGCCACTCCCGAGGCAACCTTCAGGCAGGTAATCACAGCGGCCCAAACTCTAAACCTCGACCCGATACCTCCCCTACTTCCCATAGACGAAGAAGAAGAAGAGCAGCTCGAAGAAGAAATCACCGAGGAAGCCGACCAGGGTCCAGACCCATCGATTAACATCTAGGACCAGGCTGAGGGGATGGAAATTGAGAATGTTGCTGCAGAGGAAGTGCCGGCAGGGAGAGAAATAGGTGAATCACAGGCCGGAAAGGAGCAGCCGCCATCAGACACCGGGAGAGAATTTGAGGAACAGACTCTGGCAGGAAGGCCACCTCTCCCACCTCCATGGCTGGTGGAAAGCAGAAAAAGGAAAGCCCAATCCGCTCCGGCAGTCCCTATCTCCCTAGCCAAAATGATGGCCTTAGCTCAGGCCTCGCCTAAAGCGAAGAAGGCCCAGACAGTTCACACCCTATGAACTGGGCCAGGCGGAGAAACAGTTGCAGTAGTGGCAACGCCTCCCCCAGATGCCGATGAAGCGACCGTGGACCCTGCAGACTACAATATCGTAGAGGTGTCCTTGGAAAAAAGAGGGAAGCAGGGCGAAGTAGACCTACTAAAGGAGGCAGCAAGGGCAGTTGAAGCCCAGTATGAAAAAGAGGCCCAGAGGCTCAAGGCAGAAAAAGAAAAGAGTGCAAACCTTATTGGGTTGCTAACAGAGCTGGCCAGACCCATCAGTGCCGCCCCTCCAGAGACCTCCACATCAGAGGAATTACCGTAGAGTGACATAGACTCCCTACGAGTAATGAAAAAGAAATCCCAAGAAGTCGATGAATGGGTCACTTCGCAGATAGGAAACACCTGGGGTTTGCTGGTGTCCACTCTCCCAGACATATATGTAGCCTGGCAGGTTATTCTCCAGGCAGAAGCGCTGATTGAGCAATGGGAGAGTGACACCGAGAATTACCAGGCGTGGAAGGCAAAGCTAGAAGAGCTCCTCACCCTGGGAGAAGATATAATTTATAAATCCAAAATTCTGGGTGAGGAATCATTTGATTTTGTAAGGACTCAGCACTCCAGACTGGACCTCACATTGGAGGTAACCAAGCAACTGGTAGAGTCCTTACAAGAAAAGGTGAATAAAGTGAAGTATTCTTTCAATTTGTGTAAATCTTTTGTAACAAAAGATTCTGGGGTAGATCCCCTTAATGCAAATACTTATACCCCCGAGGAGTCAGTTTTGGGGAGTTTTGATGAGATGATGAACTCCCAGTATCAATCCCCAGAGGGGATGGATGGGGCCAAGATGGTAAAATTGACCAAAATGGTGCTTAAGGGCCATGACACCACAAGGATGGCAGATGAGTTCAGAAATAATATGCCGGACCTAGGGGAACAGGTTGAAACAGCCAAATATAAGAGGGCCAGCCTGAAAAAGATCGACGAAGATGACATTTTTCGCATCCTTCAGGCCTTCAACGATAATCAGCAGTCTTGAATGTTCCCTGGGAATCGGGGAAACTTGAGTGGCAAATATTCTTTATTCTTGTGGGAACGTAAGTTCCCGGATCCCGGATCCAAAATTTTGTATTCTTTAAAATGATCTGTGTCTCGGTCCCCAAGGCCGACCGGTCATTTTCAGAGGTGGTTAATAAAAGCTGTCAGAAGGTAGTTGGCCACATCAAGAGGCATTGGCTCGGCAGTTGGTTTCTGACAGGGTGGTCTTCTCAAGGCGCCGTTCAAAAATACATGTGGCACGTTGGAGACAGGGCACCGTATTTCCCATTTATGAGGCATGTAGCCTTGGTCCCCGGGGGACCTACTTTCTACTCCCTTCTCTTTGGTTCTCTTCTCGAGACCAATTCTTCTGATGTATATTCTTGTCTTCTTCTTCTAACGTGGCAGACCTATTCCGTCTCCAGGTCTTTTGTAGGGTGGCGCAGGTAGTACCGGCCCACAGATAGTATATTTTATTGAAACATGATTTAAATAGGGTTAGGGTTAAAGAGTTGTATAAATAGGCAAATTGACCCATTTCCAAGGGTCGACGAAATTGATGATTTTGTTTTCCATAAGAAATATCAAAGCAACTCTTTAATTTGCAAAGCTCAATGCTTCTTTGTTTTGTTCTTGTTAGTTAGATGCTCCCTTGGAGCCACCATTGTATCGCGCACCAGTGCTTGCTGGACCAGATATTAATGAAGAAGGAAGGATTCTTGGCAATGATGTTGTTATCATCCCTGCTTCTGAGTTAATGGTATTTCATGTTTTAATGTTCTGTATGTCCTTTACTCTGAAGTGTTGAAGTAGATTAACGACCTCTTTATTTCTGCTACTGATAAAATGCTAACTGATGGTTGTGTATTTATTCGGTATTTAGTGTAGTCTTTCAGAGTATTGTTGATGTTCCAGACATTTTAGCATGACTATAGTTAGATGAACGTTTCTAACCCTACAGGATATTTTTCGTTTTATTTTCTAAGTATAGAATGCTCCGAGAAACCCTTACCAAACTGAACCTCCGGGAGAATGAGTTGAAGTAACCAGCTATCCCCCTCAAAAATAGTCACCTCTCCCAACCGAGCCCCGCATTGTCGTGACCTGAAACCCAGGTGCTTGAAGGCCTGGAGGATTTATTTCCCCCGAACAACCTTTACAGGCGGAGTTGGCCGATTTCCCTGGAACCCGATGACAACTTATGACTATTGGCGGACCCGGTCAGCAAAACCCCATCAACAGGTTACTAATTTAATTGGTAGATTTAAATATTTTCATGTTCAAATTCTTGTTTTATACCTGATATTGATGTGCAATGCATGTTTATTATTAATTTACAAAAGATATTAGGGACAAGATTTTTTCTAAATTCCCTTCCTTTACTCAATTATGTGCAGTGCTTCATAATTATCAGCTTCAAGTGAGTCAATTTGATAGCACCACTCCAATAGCTCTAGTTGATAAGGGTGATGCCGCATCACACTCCTTTCAAAAGTTTCAAAATCCAAAGGGCTTCATCAAGACCAATTATTCATATAATTATGTATATGAGCAAGTGGTAGTAGCATCCAAAGGTGTGGTTACTTTTTTATCTTACTTTAAACCTACTCATACTTTTACTTGGCTTAATGAATCTTTGCATAATGTGATGATGAAAGGTCTTAATGCTAACATGTTAACACTTCCTCCCATTAACCCAAATTATCCTAAAAAACCTCAATCCAAATACTTCAATCCCAAAACTTTCTATCAATATCACCATCAACCTGGTCATGACACTAAAATATATTTATGTTTGAAATCCATCATCCAAGACTAGGGAAACAAATTTTTATCCCCTCCCAAACAAAACTTGAAAATATATATTGATCCTAATAAGTCTTTTTTCATCTTTCAATACCTCAAGATTCCATTGACCTTGACTTATTTTTAACGTCTATACCTCAACCCACTCACCCTCACAAAGATAATCTCTTCCAATCCTATAAAAAATACAAATCCAAAATATTTGTGATCTTAGCAATCGTTAGGATATTCCATATCCTTTCCCTGGACATGGATTTCCTCCTACACTACCTACACCTTACACCTCCTCTTCATGTTTTTTTTTCTAACTCCCATAACATAAAAACCATTTACCCATCCTATCTCTCAACCTAGTGGGGTTCCTTCAATTCTTCCTCCAAAGAGGAAAAGGATTTTATGTTGATTGATCCCAAACCAAATCAAATCTCCAAAAATACTAAACATAACCTTTGTGCCCATGATTTTTGTTGTAAATGTCATGTAAGAGCTTGTGATCCTGCTTTCCAAATACTTTCCTCCCCTAAAGCACCTATTAATTATTTGATTCTCTTTGATCAACCTATGCATATCCCAAGGGAGGAAGTCAATTTTAAAAAGATAAAATTGAACAAACATGATAATTTTATTTGCATCTTGGATTCTATCATGATTAATTTGGATAATGAAGATACTTTAGATGATGATGCCTTTGATGCAACTAACTATGATATTCATAGTACTTATTCTGATGAAATATATGATCATATTGATGTTAATAATGATTTTCTATCTATCTTTTCACAAAAATTATCTCTTAGTCCTAGTGATGAACAAAGTGACTCATCTCTACAACTTGGTCCTTGTTTGGAATTGTCTAGTCTTATATCTATTGCTCCTAATGTTTCTCCTCTTGTGTGCTTTCCACCTTCCCTAAACACCATAGACCAAGATGGGGGGGCATGAAATATGCTTGACTAGCTCCTCTTTTATGGTGGACTTTATGTGTTTTCTTATTTGTCGTCATTTTCTTCCCCCTTGATGTGTTACTTGTTATATATTTTGTCTAGATATCTTTAGATGACCCGTGTTTATCTATTGGTGCAACATGATAAAGGAATCAACCTATTGTAACATTCATCTATATGTATCTCTCTTCTTCTATATGTTGTTATATGTTATGTTGTACATGTGGCAGTTTTCATAAATGTGCTTTTGTGTTGTCTAATTTGGGATGATTAAAAATGGTAGCTACCTATTATTTTTAGTCTCTATGATGCCGACCTAAAAAGACTCTTGTTTGTAACTCTTATGTGACATTATTTAATTTTTCTTTTATTTATTCTACCTTGGGGGAGTGATAAAATTTCATTTTGATATAATATATACATGTGTTATCATATGATCATACTGACCCCAAATTTAGTAGATCTCTTTCATGCTCTCTTTTGTCATGTGTTTCATTTCTCTTGGTTTTTCCTTTCTTAGGGGAATATCATAGTGGAAACATATTTTTCTAGATGCATGTAGGCTCCTTTATATCTATTTCTCACATTAAGGCATTTACAATTTATTTAAAGTGGGAGCATACACTCTTCTCATTGTTTCTCACTTCGCACACACACAATGATCCAATGTTTCTTATCAAGGATCCTTCGACTTATCTCACTTTAATTGGTCCTTTGACTCATTGTACAGACTTGGTCCTTTGACTAACTTCTTTTTGGATACTTAGAATAATCCTCTTTGATGGGTTGACTTGAAACTACGTAGATTTCTATACTTTCAATGCCATCTTTTGTAGCATCTTTTCCTTTGCATGATCCACGATAAGACAACTCCTTACTAGGCTAGTGGTCATGCCCTATTTTTCTCTTTCTTTCCATCTTGAGTCATGCATCTTTTATTTTGGTTATAGATTTGATGAAGACTTAAGTCATTTGGGGGCTTGATGATTCTTTGTCTCCTTGACCTTGATAAGACCATTCATATACATCGATCTAATTTACTATAAGCATGAGTTTGTCTCATACTCCTGCTAAAGTGGGGACTAAATGTACCATCCTATAAATTTAGCACCCATTATTGGTGGCTCTAATTAGGACCTATAGCCCCTCTTTTGTGATTTTGAGGTCTTTTTTCCCATTTTGCTTAATCCTGACAATGTGTAATTCATAATTGGAGCCTTTGTTCATCATTTCGATGTCCTTGGAAAAAATTGGGAAAAAAAATTGAATGGTGCACAATGTTTCAAATGTTATGCACCTAGGTGCACAACATTCTAGGATATTTGCACCCATTTATTTTTTTCCAGATTGGGTTCAAAGAAAAATATCAGTATTTTGAATTCATTTCTTCTCTGGTGGTCAGTCTGGCTTAGTTTTAGATCTCAAAATAAGGGGAAAGTATATAAACCCCATATCTCTCTCCTCATTTTATATCCATAAATTATATGAAAGAAATAATATCATCATCATGCTTAATCTATCAAGTGCAAGAAATTGTTAGGATTTAAGAGCATTCAAGAAAGTAAGGTATCTTAGTGGAGCTCTTAAACAAACAAAGAAGATCTCTCTTTCTCCATCATTATTGTCTCTCTCCTTGCAACTGTGATCAATTATTTCAAGAAAAATCAAGGTATAGAGGTGATTTCATTAGATCTATGCATATGCAAAGGCATTCTTGATCTTGTATCTCTCCTAAAAGGTCTACATTTACAATAAGGCAACAAACATCAAGAATTCATCATGGATTTAAGTGATAAAAATTTTTATCAATGAGGGTACATGCTAGGAACTTGTAGTTATAGATCTAAGCTTCGCAAGTCCCAACATAGGTCTCTACCAAATCTGGGACAAACTCATTAGGTACAAAATGTTTTATTTGTTTTGCAAGTAGGTGAAGAATCTTTTAGCCATTCTATACCCTCAAAAATAGGCTCAAAATTTTCAGGACAAAGAGTAGGCAACTTACAAGGCCCAGATCTCAAAGTAAAACAAATTATAGGACTTTGACAGTTGAAAAAAAATAATAGAATAACATCTCCTTCTCTTCTCCAAGGTTCAAAAATTTAAATTTTCATTTCCTCTTTAGCATTTGCAAATTTAGATTACTCAATTTGTCCTCCTTAATTTCCAATCAATAAAAAGAATAGAAGCCTCTAAGTACCAAATCCATAATTGTCATCACTCTATCCTTTATTTTGGTGTTGATAAAATTTGAATTGAGGTGGATTCATATTCTAATATACAATTTTGAAAATGGGGAGAGCTTATATCCTATTAGGTTATTCATATTTTCTTCTATACAGTTCCTAATATCCTCCCTCACTCTCTTCTTTCCTTGCTCATCATCCGCAAAGGAGAAAATATTGTTGTAAAACTAATTAAATGACATATAAATATATAACTTATCAGTGATTTTTGTATCCCCTTCCTAAATACAACCAATTCTTTCTTTTTCCTCCTTTTTTTTTCAGGATTTGGAAAAATAACTTGGAACCCTTTTCGCCATGCTCTAACCAGTTCTTTCTAGCCCTTGTCTTGAGGCCTTGAATCCTTACATTTTGAATTTTTCTCAAGGAATATTTTTCCTAGTTGAAGGCCACTCTATCTTCTACATTAGAATGATCATTTTCTCTGCATCCCTTAGAACTTATGAAACTTTAATGAAACTCTATTTCTATTATCTTATAATCTTTAGCTTTTTGTCTCCCCTCTGTTCGAAAAAGGTTCCTCCAAATTTTCAAATTTTGATTCCACCAATTCATGGCATCAATCAAGTCATTGTTCCCCTATTAAACTATCTAATTATAAATACAACTTTGGCCATATCTCCATCCAAAAAAAATATAGTATTCAAAGAGAAACTCTCTTTTTTGTTAGGGGGAATTAAGGGAGAGTTGGAAAGAGAAATCATAGTTTGTATAGGATGATAATAAAATAATGTGTTGGGGATAACCTTCACACTTCCTCCATTTCAATTATTCCTAAATTTAAATGTCTTCTTTTTGGTATAAAATACATCTGATCTACAATATATTCTTCTAACTCCCTACTAGAAATTGCACCAAGTGAACTGAATATCCTTGAATTCACTCTTTCTCCCAGCCATTAGATAAAACAATCATTATTTTTTGACCATTCTATACCAGAATAAATCTTCCTGTCACTTCCATTCAAACTTCTTTCCATATATCTTATCAGCGGGTCCTTCAATCATATTGAAATCTCCCCCAATCACCCAAGGAACATCCTATAATAGAAACATTAATTTATTAACAACATAAATAGAACAGATCATCATCTCCTTGTCCTTGTGCTTTAGAATCACCCACACTAGCCTATTTTCATTTTAGTGACCCTATCCAAAATACCCCGTTCTAGGATAACTATGTAGAAACATAGTCCAATTGTATAACTTCTAGCCCAACTTCACAACAAACTGGTCCAAGTGCACAAAAAATGAGTCCAAGTGTACAACACTTGAGCCTAAGTGCGTAGAGACAACATCCAACTATGCAGAATTTGTGTTTTGGAAAGTATTTGCATTATAGGGTTTTAGGTTATACTAGAGGCTATGTTGATCAATTTGAGATGTATTATTTTTATAAATGTTCTGTATGGTGATGATGTTCTCATATTATTTGGATTTGATGCATTTTGAATTTCATGAAATGATTTTATTTCAGTTTAGGGTTTAGGGGTTGTCCAATGGATAAGGGGCAATGATTATATTCCTAAACCTAAATTTTATGTTTTAAATTGATTATGGAACTTTATTATGAGATCCTTACGATTCTTGGTTCATTTATAAATATTGTTTGATGCAATTTGATGTGTTTTGAATCCATATGAGTGCCTAATTGAGGTTTAGGGTTTTCCAGTGGAATAGGGGCAATAAGTGGTTTCCTAAACCTAAAAAGTGTAATATTTTTATGTTCTTTTGGAAGTCATGGCATGTTCTCATGATAAGATTTATATATTTTATGCATTTGATATAATTTTATTTGGGTAAAGAATGTACCTATAGTAGGTGTGTGGCTCTCAATGGGCTTTGGGCCCCTGAGTGGCTGTCAAGGTAACTCGTTGATGAGTTATTTTAATCAAGTGATAACCTAAATAAATGAACTATAAATGGGTGGATTACACATTAAAAAGATTAATTTGATTCCTCTCCCATTCTTCTAGTGCTAATATAGATTAGGGCTGGGAGTGGGATTAGGTATCTTTGAGATGGCACAATCCAGCAACCTTGCCCTGATGAAAGGTGTTTGGTTCTACATGTACCTACTTGGGGGTCAGGGTCTATATTTGATTTCCAGAGTAATCCAAGGGGTGAGGGCTATGAGATGATTCTCACCTAGCTTGTAGCCTAGAGTCTTTACACCTTTTTTTTTTTTTTTTTTCCTCTAGTAGTCTTTTTTTGACTTGGTGTTTACTTGTATTTTCATGCCTATTTTTGGGAAGGGTTTTACCACATTGTCTTACATACCTAGTTGGTTGTTCTCATGTGATCCTTTGTCTCTATCTCTTGGCTCAGGGGATTGAGCCTATGGGTTCCATGTGGTTGGGTGGTTAATCTTTTATTGAGGTACTATTTGTGATTATGTGGATGAACCTTGCACTTGTTCATTTTAGATTTGTAACTTAAAGATTTCATCTTGTACTCAGCATGATGATGAGATGCACTAATAAATTTGGTGTTATTTTTCAATGGAAACTTCCGACGGAGGATGCACTTTTTTGTGAAATTGGGTTTTTTTTTAATTTCTCCTTGACGAAGTCAGAATTCTGACACTACTTAAGTAGACCGCCAAAATTGTGACTTCTACAGGCTATACATAAAAAAAAGGTGAAAACCAAATCATGTTTATTTTTAAGTCCATTGCGGGAGAAAAGGAGTGCAAAGTCATGTTTTCATTTTTATGTTAATGAAGTTTTGTCACTGGAGCAAAGGAATAAGCGCGAAGTCATTCATAGCCAAATTGAGGTAGGTTTTTTTAAAAAATTGCTAAGCATTCCTTTCTTTGCATTTGCAGGCTAAGCTATGGATAATGTAAGATTTTACTAATGAAATTTAGTTCTGGATGCCATTGAAAAAACATTTTTATGTTATTTCTCATGACTATTTGCGAAAAACATCTGCACTCATTATAGCACATAATTGATTTATTGTAAAGTTTTTAGAAAATTTCAAGAAAGAACAATTGGGCTAATTCAATCAACAACCCCTACCTTCAAGATCGAGTATTCCATAGCTAACTAGTTGGAATGATAGAAAAATGGATAAATCAATAGGCAAGTTGATGTCTTGCATTATTTTCTTTGTGATTATAATGGTGCTCATGTTATATCTTGTTCGGGATTCCATTCTCAGCCCCAACGGATCCAAGCTAGTTGCAAACTCTAACTATAACAAAAAAATAAACATTAATTTACAAAAACAACCACTACAAACCCTAACTATAATAAAAAACCCTCCACCACTCATGTCAAGGGCTTTTTTGAAGGATTTTAAAAGAGTTGATAATGAAAGCAATCATTGTTGGGGAATATATGTCTAAATTGAACATGTATATATTGAAGGATAGGAGGAGGGAATCTCAATGAAAAATCATTCCTAGATCATAACCATATATATATATATATATATATATATATAGTTACTTTAGGAGATGAACTCAATTATGTAAGTGTTGTTGGAAGTATCATTATATATCTTGTAATGGTAACAATTGCAATGAAATATGTTTCATTAAATGAAGGTTGGCTCCACAGATAGATTGGGGATAAATAATTGGGTGCTTGTAAAACCCATGTTCCCTATAGATAGTAGGGTACCCAAATTTGGAAATACCATGATATGCATTATTACATAAGGTTCAATGTGGGAAGGAATTAATGTAGATTTGCAAGATTTGATTGGAGGCAATACATTATTTCCAAACCCCCCTATCCACTTGATCCATTAACCTCAACTTCTAAGAAATGTTAATGTTATAGCTTTGGTTATTTAAATCAAATTGCATTGAGTTATTGATGCTATCACATTGCGTTAAACTTGCTAAGTGTTGTTTCCATTATTGGTATCGAATATTCTAGTTCTTATTGTCGACGCCATAATGGCAAACACATACTTATCAATGTTGACCAATTACTATTAGTTTTAAAAAGATAAAGATATATCATGTATAACATAATAACTAGAGTCTAGTAGTAGCATTCATTTTTCAATAATTCAAATGAAAAATGTCAAAATATGCTCCAAAATTTTCTCTTCTTTTCAAATTTATGTATCAGAAGTTATATCAAATAATTGTCCTTATTTTGATCGTGTAGTTTTTGACTTTTATATGGGAATGATATTTGTTTGGAGCTCCATCTTTTTTCATGAAGGGTGGGTGTTCATTGTAAATTCATCTTAGAGCACATTACATAGAACTATTATCAATACAATGGAAACATAACACCGAGCATATATCAATTATCAATTACAGATGAACATCTCATTCATTAAAGCTCATGAAAATTCATTCCTATATATATATATATATATATATATATATATATATATATATATATATGTTCTTTATGAGATGGAATCAATTATGTAAGTGTAGTTGGAAGTATCATTATATATCTTGTAATAGTAACAGTTGCAATGAAAGATGTTTCATTAAATGAAGGTTGGCTCCATAGATGGACCCACCCACTCTCAAGACATATCAATGGTCATTAAATCTTCATTAACTGATACCTCTTCCACTATAATCCACATACTAAACACAATCCCCTCCATCAATGATCACCCAATCTTGATCCTCTTGCATTTACTTATGACTGTCCTCATACAGTCCTTCAACACACCCTTCTATAGACTCATGTTTTGAGAATATCTCTTTCCTTTGGAGTCCCCTAAATGCTAACAACATGGAGAAACCTTAAAAATTTCTTCAAATGACCCAAACCTTGACCCAACTTGGTCTACAATCACTAACACTTCTCGCTATTCTTAAAGACGGTAGGTCTACAACTCTTACCCCATTCCTTATGACAGTCATGTTGAATAACTGCTCAAGTTGTGTCCCTATACCTACCATGGAGTAAACTTTAAAAAAACTAAAAGAATATATAGGTTCTTTACACAAACCCTCCTATCCACTTGATCCATTAAACTCAACTTCTAAGCAAAAAAAAACTTATCAAGTCACTATGCTAACTGTGACAGTCCATATAAAACTCTACAATTTTGGTTTTCTAGCCCTTACCTTGGGAAATTTTCCTCCTCCAAGACCTTGAACATAGTGTATATTTCCTTCTCCTCTACTCTCTCAAGCCTCCATGGCCATATAACTCATCAAATTTGTAGACAAATATGATCCTTAAGACTGAGATAGTCTATACGCTGCTCTTTGTGATTACCTTGTCACTTCATTTCTCCAAACCCGAGCCCAATCACTTCATGATCTTGTGCAAACACAAAATAGATATTTTAAATTGTCCCACACGTCCTCCCCTCTATTATATTAACTTATTGGATGTAGAAAAATGGAAAACTACATTGAATTGAGTCTCTGGATAACCTAGTGAGGGTTTAAGATAGTTTTCAATAGAATGGAGATATCTTTTGCTAAAATCAACCAAATACAACCAATAAAAGGCAACTTGATACAATTTATAAATATTCCAAATCAACACTTTATCAAAGAGACATCAATACCATCATTAAAATCACCAAACAAGATGATTGTACGATAGATAAAATAAATAAGTGTAGAGAAATCTACTTTCTTGATCCACAAAACTATTACATCAATCTCCTGTCCTCATTTTGGGATTTTACAACATTTATAGACTTTTAAAAGTCATTAGAACCTACAACCAACCATAACCAACCTCTGTGCTGACCACAAGCTACATGTTTAGTCGGTCTATTACATTATTTTAATATTGTTAAGTTGACAAAAAAGTTGTCAACACAACAACTTACATATACTCTTCATTTGAATACCATCCTATTACATTTAAATGGTCCTTTATTGACCTTATAAACTTAAATCATGACAAAACCCTTAATCTATTGTATTAACCCACCATTTGCCCTTATAGACCATATAAGCCATATTAACAACATTTTAATCAAATTACATTTCAAATGACATTATTAGCCAATTACATCACATAATTACCATATAGGCCTTTTTATTCTTCATGTCCCTTTGGATCATCAAGTGAACCATGATGTTCATTTGAACCTCCTGGTTCTCTTGCACCACATTTTTGATAAAGCAAGTCTTTAAACAATGTTTGTTCTTGTTATAGGCAATCAAGACTCCATCAAGAAATGGAAACTTATCCAAAATGGAAATTGATATTATAGTATATTATCCACAAGTTAAACCCCCAAGAATCTATGATAGGGTTCCTGAAACTAGCATTGAAGTTCTAGAGAAAATCTTCTATTCAACTGCCAACTCTAGCTTGATTCTGATCATCAGTAGAATCAATAAGTTGATCTATCATTTCTTCATTTAATTTCCTCATGAATTGGGGCCAAAGGATTCAACCATGATGTATTTTGATGGTTAGGTTTTAGAAAGACAACATAATACTATGCTAGGTTTTCTAGATTTTTGAAAATCTCAACAATTATTCTCTAGAAGCATAATCTTTAGCTCGCAAATGTACCATATGAGAAAATAAGACATTGATCAATATTACCCATGACCAACACATGATAATGAAGGCTAATGAGATATTTTTAGGCTAACACCATAATAAAATTTTTTGCTAAATCAAGCACTTCACTAATAACAAATCTATAAGAAAACCTTCCATGCCCCTTAAAAGGGATAGATTTATCTATAATTTGATAATTAATTTATAAAGATGAAATAATGAAATTGCTAATGGATATAACCAAGAATGAAATATGCAACAAATGGAGAGGTGCCAAATGAAATGGCACAAATATATCACCAATCTACAACTCTCAAGATCTCCAAATCAGCTGATGAAAACTTCTCAAATATCAGTGAAGAAGTCACTTGATGTTGGCTCTAAAACTATGTATGAGTGATCAATCTCCCAAGACCTCCAAACAACTATAAATATTCACAATGGAGAGAAAACATATTTCCTGAGAAATGGATGAATTGTATTGAGATTATTATATAATGTGCATGAGTATGCTTCTATAGGAAAGGAAATAGGAAATGAGAGCACACAACAATGACATATGGCTCAATGAGATGCAAGAGTAGGTGAGAGTAGTTAGAACTCAACCACCCAACATGGTGCAGGAGAACTTAGAGCCTAGGAGAATCTTAATTCATGTTTTCTTAGATCTAAATATTACCATCTTAATTTCTCTATGATTGATAGTGTTTATACATTGAGTAAAGAGTATTTTGGTATTTGAATGATTGCATTTGATTAAATATTGCAAGAGTTAATTGTATTTTGGTAAAGACTTCTAAAAATCCTCTAATAGGGTAACCCGGTGAAATAAAAATGTGATTTCTCCTAGATTCTATGTAGAAAAAGCCTCTCATCTTGAGCAGTGATGAGGAGGGGGATGTATACTAACTATCCTAGTGTGTGGTCAGAGCACCATGCAACATGGAGCAAGTGCTCAACTACAGTGAAGAGTGACTTCTATTCTATCACAGAGAGGACAGTGATAGTGCAGTTGGTAGGAGTGTCCTTCATACATATGTCTAGAGAGTTGTGTGGAGGAGGAAAGTATTTGAGAAGGTAAGGGGGGTGTGTCTCAAAATTTTTGAAGAGGTTAGGGAGCAAGGGATCCTTTGCAAAGGATGTTTATAGTGACTGTTCCAAAGGAGTTCTCTAGACTATCAAAATAGGACAGTGAATTGGAAATCTATTTTGGTTAATGATAGTATTGTGTTTAATGGTTCAGATGGTTGGGTTGTAGAGGATAGAGAGGTATAGTGGTGTTAAGGTGTCTCAACTAATTTAGGGGTGAGGGGACACAAAAATAGGGATCTCAAGGAACTAACCTTTTGAACAAGTGTTATTGAATCTCTTAGTATACAGAGGTGAGGAATTTTTCTAAGGAAGTTGAGAGTTTGACATGTCGAGGGAGTAAGAGTTGGTGATCTAATATAAACTACAAGAGGTCCAAAATTTGTATGGGCATTGGGAAAGTCCAAGTCTAGAGGTGTTGATCCAATCAAGGATATTGAGTTGGTCATATTGAAGGTAGTTTGAAGAGTGAGTGGGGATAGTCACAAATTTTAGAAGAAAGGATCAGAATTCATGATAAAGTCCATGGTTGGAATAGAGCCTATGATGGTAGGAGTGGAGTCCAAAGTTGGAGTTAAGGAAATTGAGAGAACCTTTCACAAGGAAAGAGTCCCATTTTCAATTTGGTGCCCAATTTGATTGCTGATAATTTTTGAGTGATTGGAAGTGCTTCAGTATTTTGCATGCCTTTGTTACTAAATAATCAAAGAATAATCAATGCTTAATACAAATTCAACCCATATTCTATTAAGGGTCCTTTACAGAAAACATAAAGTAAAGGTAAGGAATACAAAAAATATACAATGATTATGATGACTGCATAGTGTACTTCATGTTATCTACACTGTTATTTTGAGCATATGTATCATTTTTTAAGCTAACATAAGATATTTGAATTACATATGCAGGAACCTGAACCCCTTTCACAAGCATCATACACAGTCTCATGGATTGATAGATATAAGTCAATACACCCTATAGAGATAGTTTATTTAATATATTTATTAATAGTAAGATTAATGAATTATAAGATATCTCTCCCATTTGCAAAATATCTCTCTGATTACCAACTATCTCTCTCATTTGACGGAGTGTAGGTACCAGCAAATAGGTATTTTTTCATGTGTCTTCCTCGAGTGAGAGAAATATAGGAATAGAAGACAAAAGTGAAACATGTAGTAGGTCAACTAGGGGTCAAAAGACTAGAAGGAAATTGAATTATTGCATGAAATTTTTCCTTGCTCAAGGGTGGTCATGTTCTTATGATGATGAGACCAAAGGCGACATGGGGGTTCCCTTGAGGTACCAACATCTATAGAAATAGTGGGTACCGAGTGAACTTCATCCAATAAACACTAATTTTTGTGTTAACAAGAGGATATATCGCATAAAACCATCACCATTACATGGTTTGGGCCTATTTTCCATGGACGACATAAAGGTCTCTTACAACAAAGTTGTTGAATTGATGGAGTTTGTCAGACCTTGTTATGATTACAAAAATTGGATGCATATTGTTAATATAAAAAATGTATGTGTAGGTATGCACTTTCAACAAATTATAGACAACAGAAAGACAATAATCAAAGTAAAAGAGTGGCTACATACATTGACAAAAGGCCAAAACAAATAGGGAATATTGCATGTTTTATAAATAGCACGTGACCTGGGTCAACTATTAAGCAATCCAATTGCATATTTGAGGCGTGCAAGGGAAATCATGTATTCATATGTGCGATAAATTCAATACATGCAGGGGAAGAGATGCTTATTGATTACAATTTCAATCGCATAGATAAAACAACACTACTATAATGGGCGTGAAGGTACGTATTGTGCACCATTTAAACCAACCTTCAATCAATGACTCCAAAACACCATTTTATTGTTAAGTTTATATTTGATCTTTGTCACATGGACACATGGAACAGCCACATAGAAGAGATACTGATGATACTCCCAAATTTTCTACCCAGTAGGTAAACCTCATTGTATGCATACAAATTAGATAGAAGAAAAATGTTATTTTATTATGTTCTTTTCTTGACTATTTTGGAGTAATTTTGATAGTGCTAATAATATTGTTGTCACAGATGAATGGTTAAAGAAAGGGAAAGGAACCTGCAGTCCCTCATGACACTAATTAATTTTTTCCTAATTTTTGATATGCGGTCATTGATTTTATGAACCCCAAACATAGAATATTCGACCTATGCAACGTTGAACTTTTCTTGTCGAAGTGATCGACAACCAATATTGTGGTCATAATACTAAGGACATAATCATCGAAAGAAATGAACTGTGTGGTCAAGAGTTGTAGTCGACCTACATGACAACCCATTCCATCATTGGTTGAACTTATGACCAATGTACGATGCAAACAATAATAAAAATGATAGCAATGTTATATAGGTGATGTTGTCATCGTGGAAAAAATATAAAGTGTATGTCAGAATATCGATGATAGTAAAACTCTCTCTCATTGTATAAGAAACCATCTACCATCAAAATATCCATGACCTTTTTTTAAAATAAACTTTTATGCGCTTATATTTTGGTTCAATTATTGGAAAGTTCTAAATAGTGACTCCCCAATACCTGATAATAGAGGTAACATACCCCGATGGGATAGCTTTATTAACAGTTAAAGCAATAGACAAAGTTCCTATCGACATAACGAAAGAGTGATAGTCATGCAATCCCGATCTTTGATGGACTGATCGGTGATGGATATGCTGATGAAAGACAAGTTTAATGTAATATTGCTCTTATATTTTGGTTCAATTATTGGAAAGTGCTAAATAGTGACTCCCTGATACCTGATAACCGAGGTAATATACCCCAATGGGATAGCTTCGACAATGGTTATAGCGATAGAGGAAGTTTCTATTGGCATAATGGAAGAGTGATAGTCATGTGATCCTGATCTCCAATGGACTGATCGGTGATGGATATGTCAATGAAAGACAAGTTTAATGTAATATTGCACTTATATTTTGGTACATAGAAAGTGATAAATAGTGACTCCCTGATACCTGATAATCGAGGTAAATACCCCAATGGGATAGCTTCAAGAATGGTTACAGCGATAGACAAAGTTCCTATTGGCATAACAAAAGATTGATAGTCATGCAATCGTGATCTCTGATGGACTCATCGGTGATGGATAAGCCAATGAAAGACAATTTTAATGTAATATTGCAGAGACATATACCAATGGTGCTAAAGTTTTGACAGAATAGAATCACCAATTTTGAGCCATTGTCAAATCATATTTAAAGTTTCCATGAAAATGACATTAAATAGGGGTTCTATATACAATTGGACACACACAAATAAAAGAAAATTTGTAATTGTGAAGTCAGTGAAGATATCAGAATTATTAATTACAAAGTTGTGAGTGATTCGACTGTGAGATTGTTGAGGATGGATCCATTGACATCAGAGTCTTATGGTAAAAGGAAGGGTTCTAAGACTATAAAATAGAAAGAGAAGAAGTATAAAATAGAGAGGCCAAGAAGACTTAACCAAGAATTAACTGATCAAACAGAAGCATTGGGACCAAAATCTCCAAGGTCAAAGTTCAATGTACCTGACAGGGACAAGCTGGAAGACAAATACAAGAATATAGGTGATATATGGACTAGGAGAAGAGGATATGACTTGTTCCTTTTCCATTATCTACAAAAGGACAAGGAGGTCACTATGTGCAACCCCTAGAGGACAAATCTAGGTAAACTAGTGGTTCCAAATGTATTTGTCAATGTTGAGGTTCTGAAATTTTTAGCAAAAAATTACAAACCAGAAGAAAGGTGCATCAGGGACCGTGAGGGTGAAGTTTTTCTGAAAGTTTCTGTAGAAAGTATCGAAGAGGTTTTCAGTTTGGAATTGGGTTTTAATAAGAAATTATCATTTATAGAATTGGCTAATGAGTGCAGGGTGGCTGATACAACTTGTAAGGTTTGGAAATTGGCTATGCATAAGAACAAAAGTAGATCCCTAGCTATGGAAGATGGCCCTCCATACAATGTTAACCTTTTCAGGAGTTACCTTGAAATTAAATATATGACATGTGGTCAGATAGGAGGGTTTGAGGTGCCAGATCTGATGACGAAAGGACCCATGGAATTGGTTACTTATGTGCAGATATATGAACCTTGGCCATATGATTATGCTTCATACATTACAGAGTGTATTCATGATGGTTTTATAAATTTGAATGGTGAGTACCCTATTTTTAGACAATATTCTCTGTTGATGCATATGATAATGTTTTATGGACATAGGAAGGATATATGGCCAAAAAAACTACGGTTAAACTTGCATAATAAATTTTTTGAAGGAGAAATGTAGCCAGTTTAACTATGGACATCTCTATGGGATTAACGATTCAAGTATTCTGATTATGTGAAATTTGAGGAGTGGATCGTGAGGCCTATCTACCACTTGTTTGGACACCCATGTGATTTGTCTATTTCCATGGAAATTAGAAATTTTCTAATGCCTAAAGACTTTGATGATAGGAAGCTTGTAGATCACAATTGGGGAAACTTGTATGTATATGAAGATTTCACTTATTTTAGGGTGTATGGCTTTGAAGAAGAACCCTACTGGTTACCCAAATTTTTTTGTGATAGAATAGCATACCTGGAAATTATGAGGCAATTAAGTATGTCAAGTAACAAACATTTTGGTGGGTCATTACATAAATAGAAATTTATGCCAGGAACATTACCTTTTGGTGATTTTGTCATTGTTTCAACTAGGGACTATGAGATTATTGATAGGAAATTGAAGGAAGAGTATCACATGTATCATCATTCTGCCAGAAAAAGTTATGATCCTAAGCTTTATATTCATAATTATAGGAAAGGGAAAAATCTTAGTGACTATAAACATGAGGCTATGGAAGTAGAGGATATATTCAATAATTTGGAAGAGGATAAAGCAAGGGAAGCCATAGAAGATTATAACATAAAATTGATGGAGAAAAGACAATAATTTGTATAGATGCTTGATGAAAGACCGGATGCTGGAGAAGAAGAAACCATGGAGAATACTGTGAATAGACATTTCACTGCCAATGTAATAGAGATTCCAGATGACACTGACAAAACTATCACTGAAATGGGGGTACACCAAGATGCCTAAATTGATGCTTAAAATTTTTTGGTCTCTGAAAAATAGTTTGTGAAGTCTAAAGAATTTATTTCCTATGTTTATAATGTAAAAGGTAAGAAATTAAGGGAGTCTATCCCCACATTGAACGCTAATGATGAGGTAGAACTCGTGCAAAAAATAAAGGCAAAGGTTGAAGAGGAAATGAAGACAATGAATCAAACAAAAGGAAGATAAATGCTCATTGAAGCAGGTGTCATTTTATTTCTAGGATGGGATATGAGCGCTTCTTTCATTTTTGACAGTATGCTTAAATCTAATAAAAGGGATTTCAAGTTGGATGTGAAAGAAGTTGAAGATGTTTTCATAAGATCCAGATTTGTTGAGGATGAGGAGACAATGTTGCTATGGGCTCTATACCCTCCACATCAAAGTCCAAAGAATTTGAATGTAGATAGGGCCTTTGGTCATATGATGAAATTGAAAGTGGGAGAGGTTGACCCTATGTCCATTGCCAACATGAACATAGATATTTCTAAATTGACAAAAGTACAAATCTAGATATTGATGTTTGAAAGGGACCAATACAAAACTTTGTATGAAGAAAGTTATAAAAGCAGTGGCCAGACATTACCTATGTTACCTCCACCTGATGGTGGGAAATGACAAAAAAATATGAAGAATTACAACAAGAGAATGCAAAAATAAATAAGCAACTGAAGAATGTGAGGAACGATACTGCTACTTTATTGGTAAAATGCAAATTGGATTGCTTGTTGACAGAACTCACCAAAATGTGGGAATCTCACTTGGTCAGCTACATAATGAATATTGAGTATGATCAAAGTAAACAAAAATTGGATAAACTATTGAATGAGAGTTCAGAGCTTGTGGTGATAGAAAATATCAAAGAAAGGATCAAAGTACATAATAGGTTCATGGAGGATATATATGAAGAATAAAATGATTTTCAAAGCCCTATGAAGAAGGGAGTTCCCCTATTTTTTAACATTAAGAAGGAGATCATAGGTATGGAAGACTGTCTTGCAGATTGCCAGACAGTCCTTAGTGTTTCCCTTAATTCTATCTCAAATGATAACTTTGAACTCAAGGAGACACAGGCCCAATTGGAGTAGATTATACAGCTCAAGTTCTTGGTCAAAAATGTTATCATGAATGTAGACACAAACTTTTTGAAGGATTATGTGGAGCACATGGATGCATGCATAAAACTTTGTGGAGAATATCACTTGTTCCTTTTATGATTCACAATTTAGTTACTAGGTAGTTTCATTTTGTTAAGAATTATTATGAAAGGTTGCATCCTTTCATTTTTCACTACATTGTTGTCTATAAGTATATGAAAAAAGCTGGGAAAGATTATGATGAAGAGTTTTTATGCATTTTGGTTCTGTTGAATGATTATATATAATATAAGGACTGTTATTTTCAAAATCTCATAGTGATATATTTCCATATGTTCTCTGAATTAGTTCTTTGAATTAATCTTACGATTAGCTTCAATATGGTAGTTTGATGTTGTATTTTAATTGAATTGCATATTGAATAAATCAATTCATCTTTATTTCAGAAGTTAAATTTAATTGATATAAATTGTAGTTTTTGTTAAAATATATGCTCATTTGAACATTATTGAAAGTGATAGTTTCTTACTGTCTTCAAGGTTATACGTAGGATTCAGACTGAAGTAAGAAAATATTTTAAATTTGAGAGGTTTAGGCACTAGTCTAGAATCAATACAATCAATTCATAGCATTAATCATAAGAATTAACCATATTAGCATTTGCAATCAATTTGTTACATTTAATTCCTCAATTTCAAATACATAACACAATTTATTACTTTTAATTTTATAGATTATTACAAAATACAGATATTTTCTATAAAAAACCTTAGAACCAACAAATGTGGTTAAGGCATAGGTCTACCCGCCTTGGTTTTGCAGAGCCAAAAGTGCAGGGTTAAAAAATTTTCGTGCTCCACCCAATGAGACACACCTCGATGCAATGATTACTGAGCTACACAAATTGACCCAACATTAACACATAGCTCATTCCCAAATAATACTACTATAGAAATTCCTTGGTCTCTGATTCATCCTTTACTGCAAATCAGAATCTACTTTAGTGATGGGGTGATCCCACAATAGTAGGTTACACTTTTCGGGAGGAAGGATTTCACCCTGAAAATCATGGCCCACGAAAAAACAAATCATACTTTCGATCAGAACAAGCTAGAACTTTCGATCAGAAGTGAGTAACTTATGATCAAAAGTACCAAAAATGGGTACTTTCGAACGAAAGTAGGTAAGTAATTTCGATCGAAAGTACTTACCTACTTTCGATCGAAAGTAGGTTTGGTATTTTTAGTGGCGTATATACAACCCACCAAAACAAACATTTTCACTGTTTTGGCTAGGTTGAAACTGTGAGGGCTTCCGAATTACCGAGCGTCGTCAACAGGTTTTTCACATTTCTATTTGCATTTTTTAATTGTTTTTTAATATATACTGTTTGTGTATATGCATGTATATATTTTTTTATATACATTGTTTGTATACATGCATATATGTATATATATATGTGTGTGTGTGTGTATGCATGTATATATGTGTATATATGCATATATGTGTATATATATATGCATGCATGTATGTATATATAATATATGCATGTATATACATATATGCATTGAATGTGCACACACACAGATATACACACACACACACACACACACACATATATGTATGTATGTGTATATATATATACACACATACATACATACATACATATATATATA
>MU224136.1:631709-652637 GCA_018584345.1 Thuja plicata | reverse complement strand
AATATAAATTTGTAAATCTAATTATAAACTTATCTTCTACATTATAATAATATTTGAAAGTTCCACTTTTTGGTTGTTGTTCTATTATATTTTCAATTACCATTTTGATCAATGTATTAAAATTCTTTAGTCTATTCAAATATACAACTAGAACTGTTTCAAGACATATAAAACACATTTTAATTATTAATTTATTAAATAGATAAATAAGAAGAATATCCTAATTCAAGATGGAGTTAATTTGTGAAGTATAAAATAATATATTTTTTAAATTAAAAAACAAAAAAATATCTATCATAAATTAAATAATAAAATATTATTTAATTGATGGATAAATGAATAGCGATAAAATATTATTATTAAATGGTAGATAAAATCAATTAATAATTAATAGGTGATATAACTATTATTCACATACATATACTATTATTTTTCTAATTCTAAAAAAAATTATAATTTTATAAGAAAGAAGACAATATATAGTTAGTAATCAATTAAAAATAAAATAAACAAAATCTAAACCCAAATGTGAAAATAAGGATGGAAGCGAAAGAGTGACAACTTTAATGTGGTAAATGTGGTTTAGTTTGCTTGACTTGTGGTTTACTTGGAAAAAGATTGTATCCACACATTATCACACTCGTTAAAGGTCAGGTCACACCTTATAATCATACACGACATGATTATAATCGTATTCTAGACACGATGGCTCTAAGGATTGGGAAATGACGATTATTTTCTTATTATTTTCTTCAGTGTGTAAGAAACTTTTAACTCTCTTCTCACGAAGAATTGAATAAAAGAGTATATTTCCATAAAGGTTTTGTTTTGTATGTTGACTCTAATTTAAATAAATATATATTTATATATTTAATGTGGTTTGAACCACTTTGGTTTACTTGAAAAGATATTTGTCTGTATTTACACCTCATAATCGTACAAGGGTGATGGTTGTTGTTCCTTCCAACCTTGCAATTATATTTCCATCAAGGTTTTGTTTTGTATGTTGACTCTAATATAAATGAATATATATTTATATATTTAATCTGGTTTGAGCCACTTTGGTTTACTTGAAAAGATATTTGTCTGTATTTACACCTCATAATCGTACAAGGGTGATGACTATTGTTCCTTCCAACCTTGCAATTATATTTCCATCAAGGTTTTGTTTTGTATGTTGACTCTAATTTAAATGAATATATATTTATATATTTAATGTGGTTTGAGCCACTTTGGTTTACTTGAAAATATATTTGTCTATATTTACACCTCATAATCGTACAAGGGTGATGGTTGTTGTTCCTTCCAACCTTGCAATTATATTTCCATCAAGGTTTTGTTTTGTATGTTGACTCTAATTTAAATAAATATATATTTATATATTTAATGTGGTTTGAGCCACCTCCAAATAGTTTATATGAGTCACAATCAATTGACGGGTGAAATCCCCCTTCCATTACCCAACTCTTATCTCTGGAACAACTTTATCTGAGTAACAATCAATTGACAGGTTAAATCCCCCTTGCATTGCCCAACTCTTATCTCTGGAAGTGCTTGATCTAAGAACCAACAAATTAGAAGGTGTCATCCCTCTCAACATTTCCCATCTTTTAGAACTATACAGCCTTGACCTGCACTCCAACCGGTTAACTAGGGTTTTCTCATAATCACACCTTCATAATCTTAGCCAGCTCACCTACTTGTACATTTTTGATAATCCTCTGATTGTCAATTTCATTCAAACATGGATTCAAAAATTCCCTTTGATAATGTTGGGATTAAGTTCATGTAAGATGGAAGGCAGGTTTCCAACATTCCTAATCATTCTAGCTCATTCTAATTACCAAAAAGAGAGCCAGACATATATAAGTTAACATATACTTCTAGCTACACCTGACTGCTATATCTAGAATAGAAAAAGTATCTAGAGCTAAAATAGTCTATGAAAGTGGAATATACAAACAGTGGTATACAAAATTATATCAGATCTCTGTCAAACTGGCACAGTCAAGCAAAGTCTTCCTCTTTGTAGGGTACCCAAGTTACCCAATCATGTGTTCCTTTCATCCACTTAAGCACCTCAACTTTCCTTATATGTTATTCATGTGAGTGTGCCAGGGGCATTGCAGCTAGAATGCCTGGGCCTGGTATTACAGAGATGGGGAAAACATTAATGACCAGTTTGTCATCTTTGTTGAGTCCTTGAACCTCTGCCATGAAGTTTTGTAGGGAAGCTCTAAATGGTTCCAGCTCATGGGATTCCTTTGTCTAGGTGTAGCCATGTGATACTTCCCATGCTCCAAGTCTGACCATCCCATTCTTGAACAGGTCCTCCAGCTTCTTTCTTTTGATTTTAATTACAGCTGTGACATGCACAACAATTTCATGAAATACGAGTCTCTTGAGAGACTTAGAAAGGCTTCTGTTATAACCACCAAAAACAATATCATTTCTCTTTTTCTATATGTTCCACATAATTAAATTAGAGATAAGTGCAAAAAAACTATTAAAAGGCTACCTCAAACCATTAATATGACCTGAGATAATATCTAAGATAGAGATAGCATATAACTGAGGAAAATCGAAGAGTTTCCAGATTTCAATAGCAAACATACAACTAAAGAACACATGACTAACTAATTCAGGGAGAGGGAAAAAGGAACAAATATACTATGATCTCCATTAGGCAGTCTAAATGGAAACCTGTGTAAGATAAGACGCCACAAAAAGCACTTAATTTTGGGATCAACCAAAGAGGTCTAGAGGTTATTAAAGATCTTTCTCCACTTGTCTGATTCAAGGTTAAGGTTCTAGCAGGTGTTGAGATGTGGAAAGATGGGGTATTCTTTGGTAAGGAGACCATAGATATTCTTGGAGCTAGATATGGTAATCAAGGTCACATATGTCCATCGATACTGGAGATGGAAGTCACTATCCACATACAACTGCTTGTGTAGGAAGATGTTGTCACAAGACTCCTTTAACACTGAGTAGGTCCTAAACTGAGAACTAGGAAGATCAAATATACTTTTCAAATCTCCCCATTCAACTAGTTGATCATCCTGTAATATATCTGCTAAGTAAGAGATGCCCTTCCCATTCCACTTCCTGGCTGACCAACCTTGCAAAAGTGCCAGTGGCTTATCCCTAATTTTGAAGTTCCACCAAATGGATCTATTACCAAAAGTTTTTCCATGGCAGTGGAATATGTTGTTTCCAGAAATAAAATGTTTGACCAAGTTCCATGCTTTCCAGATATTTGAACATAACCAATCCTTGAACTATTATATCTACCTCACCTACTATGATGTCATTCATAGTTAGGTTCCTCCATAATTTCCCTTTCTTGTGATACCCCATAAATATGTTATTTCTATCCAGGGCTTTCCATGGTTCCTCACCTTCCAAGGCTCTTGTGATCCACTTAGTTTCCAATGATATGCCTTGTATTCTGAGATCTTCGAGGCCTACACCTCCTTGTTTCTTAATTTTAGTGCACCATTCCCACTTGATTGCATGACTTTTTTTGTTTCCTCTGCCATCTGACCATAAGTAGTCCCTGATAGTCTTATGGATATGGTTGAACTGGTATTGATTGAATAGCCAAACTGAGGAGAAATATAAGGTCTAGGATGACATCACCTTTTGGCACACTTGAAATCTGCCTACCATAGAAAGATATTGGTTGTCCCATTTGTTAAGTTTTTTATCCACTTTCTCCTTGACCATCTCCCACATGGCTTTAAGGTTAGGATTTAGGGAGAAGGGGATGCCAAGGTATTTGACCTAAAAATATAGACCTTCCCATCTGAAGTTCCATCTAGAGAGCCAATCAGGAGGTTCTCTTGTCCACCCCAACAACAAGGATTTATCCATAGAGATCTTACTGCCAGAGGCTGAGCAAAAAAGAATCATCTTATCCATGAAGAAGGTTAGATTTTCTGGCTCTAATTTTAGAAGAAAGGTTGTATTGTCAGAAAATTGAATGTTTTTGATCTCCTTTTCCTAAGGTAGTAGAAAACCTCTGACTCTTCGTATGATAGTATGGTCAGAAATGAGATGTCCAACTACTTCTGCTACTTTTATAAACAATGTAGGGGCCAAAGGGCACCCCTGCCTTATAAACCTATTCAGTTCAAAGCATTTTGATCTAGTGCCATTTAACTCCACTCTTGTCTGTGTTGGAAATAATGGGAAGTATGTACTGAGAGGGGAGGGATGAATCAGTACCTCTAAAACTTTTAGTTAAATAACCTTTAACCTTTGTAATCAGATTGTTGCATTACCGATCCTATCTGTTGTTCTTTCTTTATGCATGTAATATCAATTCATAACCTTAATTGATTGTAGACATTCATAGAAACATTCTTGAAAGTAATTGACACATAACACAAGATATGATAACACAAAAAATTCCTGTTAAAAAGTAAAAATTACGGTGGGGATGGCACCCACAAAAACTTCACTATCTGTAGATTGGAAGGGGTCAGTTAAGGTTTACAATTTGATCACTTCTGATGATCTAACCTATTAAGAGTATTGTATAGACACTGTTAAGGTCTACTCTGTTAAGAGCTTTAGCAACACTATTTAGTGTCCACTCAGTTAAGAGATTTACAATAGGATTGTTAATCCACCTTTCTTGAAAGGATTCTTCTATTTTCTACACTTGTTAGAATGCAGAAAAAATACTCATTGACCTAAATGTATGCAATCTAGTATTTTTGATTATAGATCCATTAAAGTTTACATGTACAATGTATCACCTAATCTGATTGATTAATACCTAAGTTGCTTGGTAGCCTTGATTCTTGGTTCTTGATAACCAAATTCATCTTTTCCTTTTTTTCTTCTTTAAACTCTCAGTCTAATCCATAGATGTTCTCCTTGGCTACAATAATCCTCACATCCTTCTCAAAATAATGATTGTACATCTATTTATACAATAGATTTAACCTAATAAAGTTTCACGTAAAACAATAATAACTCTATGATGAAAGGTTTACAACTTGACCTTGATCTCCTAGTTTGCATGTTTTTAATCAGTTAGACTAATTTAAAAAAATTACAATTACATTGCTTGTCTCTCAAGAAATTGTTTTAAAAAAAATCAAAAATCTAAATATAGAATATGAGTGCTTTATCTGATGTGAAACTCAGATCCACATATCTCAGGATATAACTGACTTTCGGTGTCTGATGCTTGAGTTTCTCTAAAAGTCCTTCTGTGTTCCTTATTGAACTGTCTCTTGGGTTTCCTTTCTCTGTCAGGTTCCTCTCTTTTCTTCTCTTTCAATTTGCAATTTATTCAGCTCATTGGGTTCCACTTTCGGTTTACACTATAAAACTTGTGTCATTGGGTTTCTCTATACTTAGCACTTTCGATTTAAACTAAAATCTGACTTTCAGTGTAGTGTAACTGATAGTTCATAAGAATTTTTTTCTCTTTGTATACTAATGGAAAAACTTATGTCATCAATCTCCTCCTTTGACATTAGTATCAAAAACTGATATGTGTATAATACTATACTATGTAGTATGTACACCATATGTTTACTTTGTCATATATGACTCCCCCTAAGTATATGTTGGTATAGTAAAATTATATCTATGTACACTTTATATTGTTCTTCCTTTTCACCTTGTTTTTACCCTTTGTTCTATACATATGATAATCTTCCCCCTTATTATATATATCATATTCCCCTTTTTTGATATTAAGGGAAAAGGTGTATACCTATAACTTATCAAAATTATGAGATTGTGAGTTCTTCAAATCCTGCATCATTTTCTCCCATTTTTCTTTTAAATTCTCAAGAGACATGTGCTCAAGTGTTATTCGGGCATGCATGTCGTAGATGTTGTTTGCTATAGACATCTCGGGGGTGGCAATTAGTTTTTTTGCCAAACTTATGTACTGTTGCAGAAGTGTGAGGCTCGGTAAAAGTTGAGACTGTATTTTGGTAACCTCTTCTTTGAATTGTGATTCTGCTTCCCAAAGTTCTTTCCTTAACCTTTTTATCTCTATTATCTTCTCATAATGAAATTTAATTGCACTGTCATCTTTGGTTAGACCTTGTGCACTGGTATTTAGATCTGAATCTATTTTTGCTATCTTTTCTCTATTTTCCTTAGTGAATTTATCCAAAGTGCACAATTTTTGTATTAAGGAAATAGCTTCAGTGATGATTGGATCTAATTCATTGGCTAGTTCTGAAAGCTTTACCTTATTTTCTACCACTTCCTAGCTAATCTTTTCCATCAATTTACATTGGAACTTATGTTCTTCTCATTCCTTAATTGCCTTTTCTGCATCCACATTCTATGTTGTGATAGCTTCAGTGAGAATGACAAGTTGATCCAGAATGGGGGCATTGTGATCAACATGAATGTCAGGAACTATTTGGCTTAAGATGTATCTTGTTGTTTTGAGCACTAGAGAATCTTTGTGTTCTTTTCTAAACTTTTCCTGCATTGCTTTCCTTTGACATATCTCTCCATATTCTATAAGAGATTCATAGTCCAATGTGGTTGTATCACACTTTGGTATTTCAATAATTTAATCGATTGTGACCTCCAAATTATTCTTCTTGGTTTTCTTCTTCTCTTGTGATGCACCTATATGAAAAAGCATAGCCATCTTCTCTGCTTGGTCTGAAGTGCTAGAGGATTATTTTGGTGGTGTTGTACCTTTTACCTGCTGCTCAGGGTTTGCCTTTTGGTTGTGTGTGGATGTCTCCTCATCAACCTTCGATGTAGCTGCAACATCTCCTTTGGTTTTCTTAGGAGTGGTATCAAATGCCTTATCTTTTTTACCTTTCTCCTTTTGCACTTCTTCTGTATTTTTCATTTGTGCATCCTTTTTGGTATGATCTATATTTGTAACATTTTGATATCCTCCGATAACATTCTGGTAGATGAAGATGAATTGATTGTCTTTCTTTTCTCCTTCGCCTACATCATCGGGTATGGTTGCATCGGGCTCGGGGGTCTTCTCCTTCTGTGAGATTATATTGATTACCTAAATAAATAATGGTATTTGGCCTGATATATCTACCTTTGCAGCATCTATAGTAGTATCTTGTTCATTGGACTGATCTGATGTAACTATTATATCTTCATCTATCTTTACCTTATTGGAAGGATCATCGGTGATGTCAATAACAGTATTATCTGGCCATGTTTCATCAACAACATCCATGTCCTTGTTGGTATTTGTGTTTAATGCTTCATCACTGACATCTTCAGTATCATTTATTAAAATATGTTTAGGGCTCTATTTTGTCTAATATTCTTCATTGTGTGGTTTATCGGTAAGAGCTATTTGTGACTCAGGACTTGTATCCTTTTTAGGTATATCAAGTATCTTTTTCCATTCAGCCTCACTCTTCCTGTCTAGCTCAATTATATTTCCTTGAAGCACTTCATAGGCTCTTAGCTTTGGTGAGAAAATTTTGGAGTGTTTCTTCATCATTTCTTCAATTTCCTCCATTTTAGATTCTGATGGCATAACATAAACTAGGGCTCTTTCCCTTATCTGTTTCTCTTCTTTTAATGCATATGTCCATCTTTCTAACAATCTTTTTAAGATTTCTTTTGGCATTTTATCTAATAATTGAATTGGTAAATATTTCAATACACACATTGTATTTATGATAGCCTCTTCTAACTTATTCTAGTCCTCGAGGTCCAGAGTTAACCATTTTATAATTTTGGGGTCGTTCATTGATCCATGCTTGATTATTGATGCACACACACCTCATCAATTATAGTTGGAGCTTTATTCTTCTCTATTTGTTCATCCTTCAATGTCTTCCCTAGTCTTGAGGAACTTACTTATTTTTATTTTTACCCCTTTTTCCCTGTTTGAGGCTTTCTTTTATAGGTCCTTACTTGACCATTCTTGATCAGTGAAGGAATTGCATCCTTTGTTGTGTGACTCCTAGTCCTAGATGCAACAGTAGTCCTAGGATTCTTTACTGGTGGTGGAGGTGGTGAATCAGACTCTGTGTGTTCTGAGTCACTCACCTTCTTAGCTTCACCAACGGGTAACTGACCCTCAGTTTCTTCTGTATGTTTTGTTTCTTCCTCAATCACCGACAACTTTTTCTCCAAAGTCTTAACCATTTTATCTTTCTTTCTATCAATATTTTTCACAACTAAGCCAGTCTTTATCCTTTCTTTGGCTTCCTCATAAGTTTCAAACTTAGGTTGTGATTTATCCAATGGTTCATTGATCAATGCTTCAATAGAATTTGATGCTTGATCTATGTTAACCTCATAGTCAAGTGGTGCTAGCCATGTTGTCCTCGATACAACTAGCTTGATGTAGGTGTAGTTAGTTTCCACTATAAAAAAAATGCCAGTCTTGTATTTCTCTACCAGTTGTTTTGGTATCCTCATTCTCTTTTGCATCATGTCTTTGAATCCAGAGAAATACTCATCCATTACTGATTCAAAATTGTCTCCAAGTGACTTGATGAATTCACTTATTTGAATTGTCACTGGTCTTGTATTGTCCCATTTCACATTTCCGATAGATGGGAAGATTTCTTGGAAGTAGAAAAATATACATATTATCAGATATCCAAATTTACATGAGTTGTTCTTTGTAGACCTTATTGTCCTCATGTTCTCATCTAATTGTTTGAGTAGCAGTTCTAATAGGTACAACTAAAATCCATTCTTGAAAATTTTATGTGTTGTATCCACTGCTCTGGATGCAATACTATTCATCTTGCTAGCTTGAAAGAACTTGTATCCTAAGACACATGCTACAAATTTTATTTCATCATCGGTGATGGTGGATACCTTTGATCCTCTTCCATCCCATGCAGCTCCTGTGTTCTTCTCAATATCAACTCGAGGAGGGTGTTTAGGTGTCTTTGGTTTCTTGGTTATAGGATAACTGATCACAGCATGTATAACATCCTTGGTTATCAGTTTAGACTCATCTAGCCACATATTTCAGCCATGCAATCATCTTAGCACTAACTGAATCCATCCAATTTTGAACTCCTCTAGGAACCATAGGGAATTTGTGAGCCCTTTTATCTCAATGTGCTTGTGCTCATCTTTTATGGTTCTATCATCATTGCAAAGCTTCTTGTAAGCCTTATCTACTTCAAGATCTCCAATTTTTATGATCTTACAATGAATATAGGATCTAACATCCTCAATCAACAAAACCCTAGGTGGAATTCCAGAAAATGCTTTAGAGTCATCAGGTTGTGAGGCAACCTCTGGAAAAATTTTATACTTAGGTTCCTCATATGTACTATTCTTTATCAGATTGACCTTACTCTCCTTAGCATTCTTAATCTTAGAGGTTCTTGATGTGGTTGCCATCATTTTTAGAAGTTAGGTATTTTTCGTAAATGACATTTGAGTTTTCAGTAAGTGTTGGTACTTACTTTAACCTTTGTAGCTGTTATGAATCTATTTGGAGTGCGATTAATTGAGTTGGAGTCTCTCTGCAATATGGTCACTTTGTCCTCTGATTTCACTCTTTCTCGTCAACAAGTAGCTATGTGGAAAATAAATCCCTTCCATCCTCTATTTATAGACTTTTCCCTAAGTCAAGTCATTAATTCTCAACTACTTCTCAGTGTGTGAAGACGGAGTCATTGGGTGATACATAAATAACATTATTGGTGAGAACGTGACACTTTAGGGTAGCTATCAACTTATTACATCAACTGACAGTTTTTGGTATTTGGCAAAGACAACATGTCAACTTTCATGATTATTGATGGATCTCAGTTTGTGCTAAAAAACTTAGCTTTATACGTTAGTCAACGATTCTCGGCAAGTATTAACAACTTAGCTCTATGTGTAGACCGATGCATTTTGTTAATTAATGACCAACGAGATTTTTTTCACAAAATTATAACAAGTAATACCATAGTGCATTGTTAATCACGTTGGTTTGGCAATTCATCAATGTCTAATGGAACTGATGTAAAAATATAACTTGGTATAATGCAGTTCCATACTTACTTATTTTGCTTAGGTGGGTGTGGTGATGTCACCAGATCCATTGGATGAGGTGTCACCATTTGCATTGCTTGGTCCAGCTTCATCAGTGTTTGTAGCTTTCCTCCACATTTTGTTTCTCATCCTCCTAATGTCTTCAATGGTGTTTCCATTGGAAAAGGTGTTGGTTTATGCTACTTGTTCAGTGTATTCTTTTCTTAGATGACCAATTTTATGATAGTGTAGACATGCCATTCTGGGGTTAGTCCAACTCCTACACTTTATTGTCCATTATCTCATACAGTTTGCAGCTATGTGTCCAACTCTTCCACATGCTGTGCAGTTTTCCCATGTGTTGTAGTCCCAAACATATTGGTTACTGACTCTGTTTGGTTGGTAAGTAGTTTCATTATCTTTAGGATTCCATGATTTTTTTTCTTCTTCCCACATTCAAGAGATGTGTGCCCATGCATTTTGCAAGCAGGACAATATTTGTCCATGTAGGTTTTCTTCTTTGGTTGTTTCCCCTCAGATTTACAATCATATGCTTTATGTCCTTTCTTGTTACATTTATAACAAATTCCTATGAATGAAAGTGTGGATTTAGAAATACCTTTCATTTTTCTCTTGCAAACATTTGATGTGTGGCTAGTTCTTCCACATTGATTGCATGACTGCCTTCTTGGTCTTGGATTTGCATAGACATTCTTTGGATCAGCTTGGTATGGTGAATCTTCATTTTTGGTATACCCTAGTCTAGTATCCTTGTTGACTCTTCTTTGTCCATCAAGAAACTCATCCATCCTTTTGTTTCTTTCTTCAGCTCTTTTGATTATGTCATTGTGTTGTTGCTGAATTCTCACTTCATGTTTCAAATTTTCATTTTATTCTCTTAGCTCACCGATAGATTCTATTGTTTTAATGAGTTATTTATTCATTTGTTTGCCTCTTGACTCATAAGAATAATCTGACTTGTGATCTCATGATGATGTTTTGTAAGTCTTTGTATTTCTGACTCTTTTTCTTGTATCTTTTCAGTAATCTTCCTTATGTCATCAATAGCTAGTGTTCTTTCTTTCTCAACTTGTCTAGCATTGTTCATGAAATCAATCATTCTTACCTTCTGTGTCTCTTCACTAATTTGTAGAGATTTTACTTGTCCATCTAGATGTTGATTGATTTCATTTAAGCTTGTGATTCTTTCTTCTGATGTGTCTGATTATTTGCTTGCTGTAGATCCTAAAGAATCAAATAAATCTGGTATCTCTTCTTCATGATAATATTTTTCATTTCTCTGAGTTTCCATAGCTTTTCTTTCATCAAGTAGCTCTCTCATCTTGATTCCTGCAGCCTTGTATTTCTCATAGATGATATGTATCTCTAGCTTCTAATTTTCAATATTCTTGTCAAGCTTCTACTTCTTCATTGTATGATCTTTTCTCTTAAGTCTTTAAAATTTTCCAATATAAGAGATCTATCTATGATACCAATTGATGGAAATAATGGGAAGTATGTACTGAGAGGGGAGGGGTGAATCAGTACCTATAAAACTTTTAGTTAAAATACCTTTAACCTTTGTAATCAGATTGTTGTGTTACCAATCCTATCTTTTGTTCTTTCTTTATGCATGTAATAACATTCTTTATGCATGTAATAACAATTCATAACCTTAATTGATTGTAGACATTAATAGAAACATTCATGAAAGTAATTGACACATAACACAATATATGATAATGCAGAAAACCCCTATTAAAAGGTAAAAACTGCGGTGGGGATAGCACCCACAAAAACTTCACTATCTACAGATTGGAAGGGGTCATTTAAGGCTTACAATTTGATCACTTCTGATGATCTACCATGTTAGGAGTATTATGTGGATATTGGTTAAGGTCCACTCTTTAAAGAGCTTTATCAAAACTGTTTAGTGTGCACTTGGTTAAGAGATTTACAATAGGATTGTTAAATCCACCTTTCTTGAAAGGATTTCTCTATTTGCTACATTTGTTAGAATGGAGAAAAAAATACTAATTAAATTGAGTGTATGTAATATAGTATTTTTGAGTACAGATCCATTAAAGTTTACATGTACAATGTATCACCTAATCTGATTGATTAATATCTTTGTTGCTCGGTAGCCTTGATTCTTGGTTCTTGATAACCAAATTCATATTTTTCTTTTCTGCTTCTTGAAACTCTCATTCTGATCCATATATGTGCTCCTTGGATACAATCATCCTCACATCATTCTCAAAAGAATGATTTTACATATATTTCTATAATATATTTGACCTAATAAAGTTTCACATAAAACAATAATAACTCTATGATCAAAGGTTTGCAACTTGACCTTGATCTCCTAGTTTGCATGTTTTTAATCAGTTAGACTAATTTAAAACAATTACATTTAAATTGCTTGTCTCCCAAGAAATGGTTTTAAAAGAAATCAAAACTCTAAATATAGAATATGAGTGCTTTATCTAACGTGGAAGTCAGATCCACATTTCTCAGAATATAACTGACTTTCAGTGTCCGATGCTCGGGTTGCTATGAAAGTTTTTTAGTGTTCCTTATTGAACTGTCTATCAGGTTCCCTTCCTCTGTCGAGTTCCTCTCTTTTCTTCTCTTTTGGTTTGAAATGTATTCTACTCATCAGGTTCCACTGTTGGTTTACTCTTGTCGTGTTTCACTTTCGGTTTAAACTGTAAAACTTGTGTCGTCGGGTTTCTCTATACTTAGCACTTTTGGTATGAATTGAAACTTGAATTTCGGTGTAGTGTAACTGATGGTTCATAAGACTTGTCTTCTCTTTGCATACTAATGGAAAAACTTCTGTGATCATTATGGGCCCTTTCATTAAGGTTTGGACCTTATTAATGAAGTTATTGGGGATTCTCAATGCTACCATCATCATGTATATGAAATCCCATTCTATCTTGTCATAGAATTTCTCATAGTCTAGAAGGAGAATACATGCTTGTTTCTTAGACTCCTTATCCCACTCCATAGCTTCAAATACATTTTATAGAATGTACCTACCTTTCACAAATCCAGTTTGGCTATATTCAATTATATTGGGAAGCACCTTCTTGAGTCTAGTAGCCAAGACCTTGGCTATGATCTTATATGAGGAGTTAAGAAGGGTGATAGGTCTCTAGTTCTTTATTAATTATTTATCTCCTTCTTTGGGGTTTAGTTTGATAACCCCATTGTTGACTTCTCTTCCCAAAGAGCTAATCTCAAATGCTTTGGTATACAACTCCAAAAGGTCTTTGCCAATCCAAACTATGTTCTTCTTGTAAAACTCTATAGGAATCCCATCTAGCCCTGGGCCCTTGCCTAAATCCATCTAATTAATGGCCTCATTTATTTCTTCTACACCAATAGGTAGATTGAGTATGGATGAGTCCTCCTCATTCATTTTTTTGGGGATCACCTAGATAATTTTAGTCCTAGCTTTTGTCATCCCAACTCTGTTCTCTTGAGAGGTAAATAGATTATGGTAGAAATTATTGAAGGTAAGTAGAATCTGTGATTGATCATTAATTTTGCACCCCTCAACCCATATTTCCTCAATCCTACCTCTTGCTTCTTTCTATTTAAGTAGATTGAAGAAAAAACTTAGAACCTTTGTCACCATGTTCTACCTAGTTGCTTCTGGATCTTATCTTAATGCCCTTGAGCTTCTCATTCTGGATTTTCCTAAGCTCGTCTTTTGTTTTAGCCATATTAAGAGTGGCCACCTCCGAGGAGGGGTTATTTTGAAGTTCTAATTCTATCCTTGATAGTTTTTCTTGTAATGATCCCTCTGCCCATCTTTCATCCCTAGCTTACTTGGCTCTTGCAGTTTGGAATAGAATTCTCTAACTGGCTATGTTTTGGGCCCATTTGTCTCTAACACTAATGTTCAGCCCCAGAGTCATTAAACCATCTAATCATCAAGACTACATTGCTAATGCATGGTTCCTCCAACAAGGAGGTATTAAGGTAGAAGGACCCATTTCCAGGGCATCTCTTAGGGATGTGGCTAGATGATATAAATCTGGTTGTGATGGGATGGTGATCAGAGAGGGTATAGGGGATGACTCATACTACCCTGCCTACCTCATCCTTCCCTGCCTACCTCATCCTTCTAGCATTTAAAAGCTTCATGGTTATAGTGAAATTGGTCCAATTGGGAGTATATCCTCTTATTGGACTACTGAAAGTTGCACCAGGTGTGCCATATGTCTTTATGGTCATCCTTGTTACCTCTTAGGGGGTTGGTAATTTTATATTTATTGAGGAATTTATTCTAGAAATACTATTCACATCCTTTCCATTCCATCTGGTTACCCCCTAGCTTATCTTGAGTGTGGTCTACTATGTTGAAGTCACCTCCCACTATCTAGGGGATCTCTTCAAGAGAGCCTAACCATTTCCAAAGATTTGTCCTCTCCCTATAGTCATTAGGAGTATAGATTGAGAATAATCCAAATTGAGTACAACGGTCTTCAAGTACAATCTAGACTACCCTGTTGCAAGGTAAAGTACCCCACTTCAAGAATTTATTGGTCCATAGGGGACTAAGGAGGATGGAAGTGCCACCTTTTCCTCAGTTGTGGGAGGAGGAGAATGAGGATTCTTCTCTCCAAATGCATTTAAGAGCAATATCAATGTAGAAATTGTTGGCTTTGACTTCCTTGAGCATCAAGAAATTGAACGCCTTATTGGCTCTCCTAAACCTCTAGACTATGTATTTTTTGTCATAGGACTCCAGTCCTCTAACATTCCAAGATGATATTTTGAGGTCCATACACTCAATTAGGGGATTTAGATCCATTCCTAAAGCTTGAGAAGCATTTAGGGATTCCATTACTGTGTGTATCTCTAGGTTCTTTCTTGTTACTAGAACCTATTGGTCTACCTTTTTACTTCTTACCCTTAATAGGGCATGATTCCTCCCCTTCCACCATGGGATCCTCTCCTTTAGGTAGAGACTTGGTGACTCTTGGCATTCTTTTAACTTTGTTGTATTTAAGGACTTCTTTCCAAGGGATATCAATAAAAGGAACAATGGCCTAGTTTTGGTTGATGCCCTTCTTACTAAAGACATCTTTGAGGGAAGACCCATGGATCTACATTTGTGGATCAGATTCACCCATCTTGTTGACACCATCCAGCCTAGTTGGGGTAACAAGGAGGGTATGACAAGAAGGCTTAGATGGAATACATGTAAGGGGGGGGGGTCAGGAGGGTTTGCAGGAATGACTAAAAGGTCAAAGTCATGAAGAGAGCTACTAACAAAAAAAGCCATTCCAAAAGTACCATTCTTATCATCTGAAGTATCCATGTCATCTATACCCCTTTCCTTGGCCCCATCCTTGTCTCCATCTGAGGTCACCTTCGCATTACTCTCCATATTATCCAAAATACAGTGGGTGGGGTCACCAAGAGGGGTAGGTTGATCAACAAAACTTTTATTTACATTTCCTCTCCTCCTCTTGGATGGGCCATCAACATTTCTGATTTTGTCCTATGTCAATTGTTGTGCATTCTTGGACTTTCTTTTGTTTTTATTCTTAGGGGTAGGAGGCATCCTGCCCCAATTTGTAGTGCCTTCCATTTTATCCTGTGTATTCAATCTGGCTAAGTCCAATCCAAGAGACTAGGATAAATCATCAAGGGAGGAAATAATGGGATTTGGCAGTACAGTGGAGCAAGGGATGGTTTCAAGGGCAGGGAGAGTCTGAGGACCATCAATCTTAGGAGCAGAGGGGGGTGGGGATTTGAGACTAGAAATGTCATGTTTAGGCAAAGTTGAGTCATTTTTGGCTGGGGGTCGATGCCTAGGTCCGGGGCCTAACAATGGGAAATTTATTCTTTTGTGACCATCTTTCTTACATAGGAAAATAGGAATTCAAACCACCCAAATACTCCATGGGGAAAGAGAAGTGTTCTTCTTACAAATCAAAAACTAGGGTTTTCAGGATATCGGTGTCTAGTTTGAGAGAAATCAAGATCCTCGTATCCATATGGGGGAGGAGCACATTGGATTGGTTGATGCGGATAAATCTACCTAGAGAATCGAGGGCTTCTGCAATCACATTCCAGAGAAAAGGAGGGATTTATTTAATAGTAATCCATCTTGGGAAAGAAAGAGCCATAATCTCTTCAAATTTTTCATTACTCAACCAACCTAGGGCACAAAAAATACATGCACCAATATTCCAAAATTGCCTATTAGCTGCGGTCTTTTGGCTAATGGAGTCATTGAAGATAATAATGAAAAGCCCTTTCTGTAACATCCTACAAAATGAAAACTTCAGACCTAATTTAGAGCCCCATACCAAGTGTAACCAGTTATTCATAAAAACAAAGGAAGGTGGTTTACTAACATCTTGAGCATCGAAGAAAATAGCAGAGTCGCATAACTTACTTCTCTCTGACTTAATTAAATCTACCATATTGGAATTAGGAGAAACAATAAGAAGTTTGGAGGTTGAAGCCTTACCTCATGCTCCAAGTCTGTTGCTTCCTTCAGAGTTGGTTTCTTGTTGTCTACTGAGGAAATTTGTGCCATTTAGGGTTGCCTTCAATCCAAATAGGGCCTGCCTAAACATCTTAGGGTCTTGCTCCGAGGACACGGTAGAAAGTGGTTAAGAGGCGACCTTCTTCTCATAGATACCAACAATAGAAATGGGTCCGTCGAAATATGAGGAAATATTTATTAGAAGGTGGTGGGGTCATTAAATGCCCTCTCTGTATGAAGGGCCGAGTTGGTGCCACACACTCTCAATGTGTAGAGTTGCAGAGCCCTAAATTTTTCAAAATTCTATTATTTCAAATTTAAATAACACAGGTTTTAAGAAATTTTTGATATCTTATAAACTTATTTTATATTATTTATTATTTTAGATTATAAATGTAAATAAATTTAAGATAAAATATGTAATAATAAGTTATTGTATATTAAATAAATGTATGTAATATAAAAATAAAAAATGATAATAAGTTACTGTAAAATACGTTATTGTAAAATATGTAATAATAAGTTATTGTATCTTTCTTTCTAGATTTTATTGTGCATTTCACAAATCTTCATAATGTTGTTCAAGCTATTCTCATTCTTAATAATAAACCATCATCTATTTTTGTCTCATGAAATCAAATCAAACAATCTTTATCAAGTGTACCAATAAAAAATAATTCACCTTTATTTTTCTAAACCATTTTTTAAGTCAATAGTAATGTTGTAATGTAAATTTCCTAGCTATGTATCTCTTTCCCACATGGTTAATTGTCTATATTTCAAGTTTATTTTTCAAAATTTTAGCCCATTCCATACCATAAAATAAAAGAAATATTGACTACTTCCATTTATTTTATGTTGTTATTTGCTAATTTGCTTCAAAATTTTGGCTCAATTAACATCATTTAATATAAAAGGAAAAAATTAAATAGATGACAAAATGAAAAGTAAAATTAAAGTGAAAAAGAAAAAAGAAGTTTCAAGGAAGGAAAAAATTGATGATGTCCATTTACTTTATGTTGTTCTTTTCTCACCCAAGGAAAAGATTTATAAGTTCATTTACTCAATGTTTTCTTTTATTAATTTGTTTCAAAATTTTGGATCAATGGACATTGTGTAAAATAAGACTAGGAGATATTTTTTTTTAAATCTATATCAATATGCAATATGCGAGATGCCTAAAGTTTTTTTTTAATATTTAATAAGAAAACTAATTTCAATTTTTTTTGTAGTTTATATGTAAGAAAATAACTTTAATTGTATTTGTAAACTCAACATCTTCTTTAATTAATGAGTCAAAGTTAATAATTCATTCCAACAAATTAGCTTGAATAATTTTTAAAAATTGATGGTGTCCATTTACTTTATGTTGTCCTTTACTAGTACATGGAGAAAGAAAAAAAAGAAGTGAAAAAGATAGAGGAATGCTCACCAATTGAAAAGATTGATATAGGGTGTTTACAAGGCCTCGAGACCGAATGGCTTCCCCTACCTTCTTCTAGGAATTTTGGGACATTGTAAGTTATGATGTTACAATGGCTGCCAGAGATTATTTTAGGATAGGAATTGCTCAAAAATTTGAATTAACACTTTCATTGCTCTTATTCCTAAATTACAGGAGTCAAAAAACATGACTGATTCCATGCCTATTAGTCTTTGCAATACTATTTATAAGGTGTTTTCTAAGGATTTTGTGAAAATGATTAAACCCTTTTGGATAATTTCATCAACTGTAACCAAAATGGTTTTGTTCCTAGAAGATAGATTCCTGATGTGGTGGTGTTCTCTATATTATTTCTTTGCAACTAATTTTAGCTTCAGCATTTTATCATTTAGGTTTATACTTTTGATTCTAAAACAAGTGATATTAGAGAAATTACTTTTGCAGTAGCTATATTAGGATTTGGTGTTGATTTTTAGCATCAAATGACAAGGGTTTCGAATGCAAGGTTCGACGTGGAGAAATTTATTGGAAGGAATAGCTTAGAGATATGGACATTTAAGATGCATGTGTAGTGCCTCCCTCATTTTCATTTTATGTCTGACATTCTGAGAGAGAACCCTATTAACTTCTTACTTGTGTTGACTTCTCTATGAAGCATTATGCTGCATTAGGACATATTGATTTACTGAGTTATTATGACTAATAGCTAAGTGCTTGAATATCATGGATTGAATTAGGATAAGGATATTGTAGGACTCTGATAAATGATAGGTGCTTTGATGATTAAAAGGATAATGCAGTTAAATATTAGATTGGTTAAACTAAAAGGATAGAAAACGTAATGTTATGATTATTATAATTAGAAACACTTTGGTTAGTCGGATTAGATTACTATGTTACTGTTATGGATTTTTGCATTATGGATATTGATCTAGTGAACGTTATGATTATGTGAGTGACTAATTGAAGCTTATGTGATTTAATGGGGAAAGGGAGGTTTTGAATAAAGAATATTTCATTATGATGCATATTATTCCTTTGAATACTGATATTTAGACTTAGTGTGTAGGGAAGATAACCATGGTGTTAAAATCGGGGAAACAAGATTAAACCTATCTAAAAAAAATAGTGCAAACCAAGGTTTCTCTTTATGAAAGAGATAAAGCCTCGTTGTGATGTGTTTTAAATTTGTAATAGTGAAGTGTATGGTTTTAATTGTTATTAAATGTTAATTGTGGTTTTGCTTTTTCAAATGGACAAGCCATGTGTTTTGTGTTGTGTATGTGTGTTTGTGAGTGTCACTTGACACATGTGTTGTGCTTATGTGGCAATGGTATGTCCCTTTTGGGTGGAGAATGGTTGCAACCAAACCTAGGAGAGTATCTTGTAGGATCCCCATGTGTGCCCACTTGGTTAGTGAGCCTTAGGAAAGGTCACATCACTTGAATTTCGTGGGTGAGTTTAAGAGGGATTTTTGATGGGTTAAAAGGACTTCAAGGGTTGAGTTTAGGCCCTTTTAGAAGGCCCACTTGGTATACCCATGGGTTAGGGTAATTTTTTGACCATAGGACAACCTAGGAAGGTGTCTAGAACCCACCCAAAAGTTGGATTTCCCATGATGGACGAAAATCAACTTGTGAGAGCTTGTCCTTGGGTAGAAAAACGTGTAAGAGGTTGGGAAGACCAACCAATGAGAACACACACTCTACCCAAGGAAGTTTGGGAAGTGTGAGAAAAGTATTTAGGGGGAAGTTTGAGGAAATTTTGGTTATTCACCCACTCTCCATCTTTGGAGACAACTAAGAGTTAGAGGAGATTCTTGGAAGGAGGGAGAAGGACTTAGGGATGGAAGCTCATCATCAACCTTTTTAGTGCCATTACTTGATCAAGGTTGGTTGCACTACCTCCATGTTTTTGGTTAAATCATGTATGCAAGATATATTGTGTTTGATGGTATTGTGCTAAGATGTTTGGTTCATGATTGTGTTTTAAGATTGTGTTTTATTTCATGTAAGTTTCCTTGTCTCTTTTTCTTGTTCGTAGATTGGGTGTGCAAGGCCAATCTCACCCTTGGGAGGGTAGAGAAGCCTTGGGTGAAGAATGTAGGGATTTTTGGGAGTTGTGAAGTATGAAGAAATGTGGTTATTTTATGGGCCTTATGAAGGTAATATATCAATTGTTTTTTTAGATTATATCTTGTAGTGCTTGTCCTCCTTTACCCCATTAATGGGTCAATAGGAGACCCTAAGTGCAAGCCTTAAATGTGTATCTATTTTGTGGTGTGTTGTGGATTTTTGCACGGTTTTGTTCCTTGTGAAACCTGTTTAATCTTGGTTCCCCTTGCTCGGGGGTGGTCTTGTAAAGACCTGGGCTGGGAGGAGAGCAGCCCCATGGTCTTCTTGTTTCCTTCCTTCTTATTGCAAATTTAGGAGCTCTTGGAGATTGGAGTTAAACTGGGTTATGGTAGTGGAGGCATGTGTGGTTTTGTAATAGTTTGTGTAATAATTATTAAGACTATAAAATTTGCATCAAGGTTATTAGGCAGCTTTCTTGTTAGTTTAGAAGTCCTTTATTAGTTTCTCTAGAGTTGTAATGACTTTGTATGGGAAGAAATTTGGTTATCATGGAAAAGGGTATCAAATCCTAAGATTTATCCAAACTTACATTTGCAGGAATATGTATAAAATAGTATAAGTTATTTCTTAATACATTACAATGTAGCATTTTAATTGTTGATTTATAAAAATTGGTTTTTGCACTTTGTTTGCTATTTTAAAACAAATCTGAAAGTTATAATTTCTATTGGAAGGAAGAAAAAATAAATAAATAAATACATTGAATGCAAATTTTGAGAGGTAGAAATTTTCGTTAAAATTAAGAATGTAATCTATGAAGAAATTTTTGTTTTGAATGAAAATACACCTTTTTTTGTGTAATTGTTTTCTCTTGTAACAATAATAATATTACCCTTCTTGTGAAAACAACTAAGTTATATATA
>MU224136.1:573153-628413 GCA_018584345.1 Thuja plicata | reverse complement strand
TCCTTCAATTGTTCCACATTGAAGCATTTCCTCTTGGGAGTATTCTCTTCATTTGTACAATATCTGTCAAAAATGGTTCCCATATTTCCTACAACTATGAAAGGAATAGTGTTGGTGTTAGGTTTCATTTATTATTGAATTCAATGGTTTCCAAGATGTGTTGAGGAGTTTGCTCCTTGTTTAATGTTAATTGTTCCTGCACAATCTACTCATAAAACAGTGAAATGCTATGTGGAAGGGATGGTTGATAGTGTTCCTTGGGGGAAGGGGGATTGTGAAAGACTTGTTATCATTGTATTGTGTATTTCCAATATGTTTGGATGCAGGGTAGACCAGGAGAATGAAGGATCACACACTGATTGCATGATAACCCAGTTTTGAAGGGTCACTAGTTGAGGGGATAGTCAAGGTCTGGATGATTGGGCCATTAGAGCACCCTAGTTGTTTATATTAATTGCTATTTAAATCGGATGCATGTATTTCTTGTGAATTATCGGCTGCTATGTATCCTGCAACTGGATCCGTAAATTTGCATATACTTCTCTAGGGTTGTAAGCCACTTAGGGATCAAAATAGAGAAACTAAATAAAAATTGTTCTTTTTCCTATTTCCTTTTAACAAATCTCAACTATCAATGATACAATACATTTGATGCCCTAAGATATCAATACAAATGGTGCCTAGCTAGAAGCTCATGGACTGTCCATTTGATAACCATAGTATACATTTCAAAAAAATGGATATCCTTGAGCACAAGCACCAATAACATCAAATAATGGAGTTAAAGCACAGGCTAGGGCACGACACCAGTAGAATGTGGTCATTTTAGTGACAAAAATATACAATGGCATCATTAAACACATATGCCAGTAATATCAACAAACGTCAATCTAAACATTTGAATACAGTGAATCGATATCCTTGAGCACAAGCACCAGTAACATCAAATAATAGAGATAAAGCACTGGCTAGGGCATGACACCAGTAGAATGTGGTCATTTAAGAGAGAAACTCCCTCAACAATAAAATGAAATGCATTTGAATATGATGCCAGAGGCTCGAAAGATGAAGAAATCACATACCTTCTCTCACTCTCAACTGTCGCTCCTTTTCTCCCGCTCTCTAATTGAAATAAAAATGATGAGGTTGTTTCACTTTTTTTTTAATGTATACCCCGAATCTGTCAGAATTCTGATGGTCAATTAAACACCCATCGAAATACCGACATCATTGGGGCCTATTACAAAAAAAAAACACCAAATTCGTAATAAAAAGTTACCCATCAGAAAATTCTGTCAAAATTTGGCCCCAAATGTAGTAGTGTATACTTTGACCTATTTTAGTAAACTCGGTTACCTCTCAAATGTGATCTTTAAGATATTATTTTTATGCTTCTCAAAAAAAAATTTGTTGCGTTTTGGTTGTAAATTTTTTGGCATGACACTTGGTATCAGAGCATAAGTTCCAACATTGGGATCTCTAGATAACCTTGCGTCTTATGTTGTTATTGCAAAATGTTAACTAATTGGTAGTGAGTACTAAATTTTCCTTGTGTGTACTTCCTTTTTGTGATTATATACAATTATGATGTGTTAACATGATCAAAGATATAACATTAACTATGTTTTAGGGAATATTTATGGCATGCATAAGTAAATGAATTACATTAAGGCTATTGGCTAATAAACCTTGGAAAAGAAAATAAATAATTGTTCCTACATTCTATGTCTAATAAATCATATGAGGGTAGTTAAGGAAACACAATAGTATAATTGACAGTATAAATATACCATAACGACTAATTTAGGTAAGGGGCCTAAAACCCAAAGTGCATATGTGATTTTAAGGTAGAAGTGGTAACTACATATAGAAGCTTTCATAAATGACCAAAGAAATGTATTATCAGTCATGTGAAATTTGTGATGGTATGATAGGAACAATTTCTTCAGTCGCTTGTGTTATGCCCTGCATCCCCATCCCTACATTTTGTGTGCAAAATGTTGGGTCCCCCTTTGTTTTTTTTGCCTTTGTTTCTTTGTTTTCCTTCTCTGGGTTTTCCTTCCCACGGTGTTGTTTTTGTTTTGTGTTTTTGTCCCTCGTGTCTTTAGGACCCGATGCCGGAGTTGGTCTCTCCTTTTCCAGGAGCTCGATTCTGGACTCCGGGATTCTCTGCCACGATGTCTTCTTTTTGTAAGAAGGTATGGTCACACGGAATCCCCGCGCCCAGAGTCTGAAGGTCTGCCTGTTCTAGAGTTTGTGGAAGGAAAGGTAACTTGTTTTTCACCTCGAGTATAAATAGGAATCACCTGTCATTTTTCATAGTTACCATGATTAAAAACACTTAATGATTTCAGAGTGATTCTTTAGCGATTTGAGCGAGAATTAAGTGTGAGTTATTCTGAGTTATTTTGAGCAACTACAAGTTGTTTTTGGTACTGGTTGGTGATCATTTGGAGGTGGAAGCTATTGCAAAGTGTCTTGGGTGCCTTTCCTTCCTTGCCTTTCTTCAGGTTTCAGGCTGGTGTCTTTGTTTCTTTCCTTTGTTTTCCTACTTTTTATTTTGTTTTTGTTTGTGTTTTATGTCTTGTTTGTTCATGTTGTTTCTGTGTCTTGGTCATCTGGTTCACTACCCGTTGGTGGATTAGCTCTACTAGAGGGTTGTCCACCCTTTGTGTAGGTGTAGGATAATGTAGATATTGTGTATGCTTGTACATTTTCTACGCTATTTTGTATAGGGTTGTCATTTTGCATTTTCATTCTGCTATAAATTTGGTGTATTTAATATATATCCTTTCATTTTCCATGTATATACCCTTTGGCCTTGTTGTACTTAGGTGTATATTATATGTATATCTATTCAGTCTTGCATCAAGCTCTCCATGCTTCATCTCTATTTCATCCAAGTTTGCGAGCTCATTCCTAACAAAATACCACCTGGTTGAAACTCAGCTCTCAGCTGGTTTCAACAGGTGGTTTTCTCTCTCCTCTGTCAGCCAGCCTTTATGATCCATTTATGTCCCACATATGCATTTAAGGTTGTCCAAGTGGCCTCCTCTTTTTGAGAATTTAGACAATTGGAACTACTATTGCCTTAACTCCTGATTTATTGCATAGCCACATGACGTCCACGTGGGCCTGACGACTCACTTTTCTCTCACATCTTCCAATGGTTAGTTTTTTAGACCCTAGGTATTTTGTCTTCACCAGCCCACATCTTACTCCCATTAAGTATGCTAGAACCCCCAAGCCCAGATAGGGGTTAATTTTCTAAGTTTTCATTATATATATACGTTTCAAGATTTTGAACCCAAATTAACTTTTCAGGCTATGGACATGGCTCGGTGGTAAGATCTCTGGATCCCAGAATGTTTCTATCTATGAATTCTAATAGTTGCCTCACCTTACAAGTTTTCAGAACAATGTACCTACATTATGTCTGAGGCTTCCGCATCTTCACCACCCGGGAGTCCAGAACTTCCCTCCATGGCGGTCACCAGGGTAGCTATCAGATCTAAAATTGAGAGGGCCTTAGAAAAATTGTCTCTCAGCATGAAGTACCTAAAGGAAAATACTGTTATGGGATCAAAGATTGAGTCCAAAGTTTAGTTAATTACTGACACCAGTGTCAGAATGTGGGCTGAGATGTAGGCCCTAGTCAAGATAATGTATTCAGTGACAGTCTAGGGATCCACTGGCGATCAACGTTGAGGATTCCAAGATTCTGAAGGCTGCTTGTTTCCCATGCTTGGTACAGGCCTCAGAGCTCATTCTCACACTTGCGGCACATTACAACTCTTCCATCCAGGCTGTTATGCTCACAGCCCTAGTCCCAAACCAAATATCGCACTCCCATGGTGTCTCTCGATGCCACTACTTTTCGGGTAGGTTTGGGGATTCCTTAGTTTGATAATCTAGCTGTCGTTGCCAGATCTAATGCCTTAGAGAAATTCCTATAGCTAGAGGTCACAGCCCGACAATACATGAACAACCATTGGCTCAAGACTCTGAAGAGGGACCCCAAGAAAATGAAATTAGAGATCCCCCAGTCTAACTTTAAAGAAAGTATTCAGATGGGGATGATAGCACTATGCTAGATCTTCAAGAAACCCCATGCCTAAGAGTTATGAGGTTGGATGTACTAATTTTTCCTTGACATCACCACTGGAAGGGAATATTTTCATTGGGCTGGCATTATCTCTAACCATGTCTATTCTCAGTTCCTTCAGGTGGCCTAGAAGCACAAATTCTATATGACCTCTTATGTTCTCTGGGCCTTAGTGCAACAATGACCCATCACCAATGGGCTGATCACATCAAGTGTACTTGGGGTTGGCCCAGGTCAGAAGGTTCCTGGGATTATTTCCCACAAATTCAATGGGAGGCTAGTTTCCCCAGTTTCTATCAGGTGAATGACGCCTTCGTCTACTATAACCTACTCACGCCTACCCAGGATGCAGGGTACCGCCTCTCCAAGGAGGCAATGGATCTAGTCAAAAGTTATGGTCATTACTACATCCATTTCAAGCAACATACTTACATAAGGATAACCGACTTCTCTAGGAAGCCTTACTTGTTGCCCAAACATTGTGGGAACAAGATAATTCTCTTAGAATATTGTAGATAAATATTGGACTTGCACGCCCTGTACACTTTAAAGAAGGTGAAAATTTTTCCATTCCTAATCACTTGTGGAAATTACTTGTGCAGTTTGGCCATAGCCAAGGAGGCAGACAAAAAACTCAAGAGCCTAAACTTGACAAAATTTTATCTAGCGCGGAAGAAATTTGATTCGCTTGGCAAAATTGCATTGGCACTTCCCCAGGCATCAGAGCCCCACCGATATCACATGGAGGATTTTTGGAAAGATTGTTAGGATGATGTTGAAGTCTAGAGATGACATTACTTCTGGATGACTATGGGAATGATGAAAATGTTGAAGCTCTAAAAATTTCTAGATGACTTCTCAGACGCCAGACCCACAATAGATCCCCAGTACAAGGCAAAGGGGATTGACAAAATGGCCCTCCCACCGGTAGAATGGAACACCTAGGAGGGGCCTACCATTGAGGAAATCACTTGCAATGTGGTCAAGCGCAGCCATGAATACTTTAAGAGAGTATGCCCCAGGAGTACCCATAGAGCTGGTCCCACAGTACAAAAACTGACTTTCAGGGCTGGAACATCTTCACAAGGAGAGGATAGGGGAAAGAGAATAATGGAAACTCCAACTGTATAGGAGACCCCCATAAAAGAACAAATGAATCAATCAATAGCGGCCTACTAGCAGATGAGGGAGAAATTAATCACGCGATTGGCCACTCCGATGCTCATGACCGGACTTGTCCATCCTCCCTCTTCCCCTTCACTAGTAGCATTAATGGTCAGGGTGACAGGAATAGATCCAAAAGAGGAATGGATAGCCCTAAGGGATGCAGGGCCTCCTTTGGTTACTAGGTGAAGGAAAAGGCTCAACCCAAAGCCAAAGATAGAACCAGAGCTTGGGATGCCGCAAATCCTACAAGTAGAAATCATTTCTTATGACTCCCAGGAGCTGGAGAAAGAACTAGAGCACACTCATGTCCCAGCAAATCCTCCCCCTCAAGAAGAATTTGATGATGTATTTAGGGCTGACGAGTTTGGGAATTTGTAGGGAGATATCATACAACCGGAGGAGGAAATCCTTGAGCATGAGGAAGCTTTAGAACAAGAACCTGCATAGGAGTAGGAGGTACAAGTAGAAGAGGAAAAAGAGACAGAGCAAGAGATAGCCTCTGAAGTCCTAGAAATATAGGATATGGGAGTATCAGGCCAACAAAATAAAGATGAACAAATGACATTGGTTGGGGAAACCGGACCCACAGGAACAACTGTGACCCCAACCGCCGTGTTCCAACTGCCACTCCAAAAGGAAATATTTGGGGAGGTAATCACTACAGCCCAAACATTGAATCTTGGCCCGTTGCCTCCCCCACTACCAAAAGATGTAACAATAGAAGAAGACACCCCAGCGATAGAGGTTAAAGAAGAATAGTAGCAGGATGAAGCAAAAAACCTCAGGGCAACCAATGAGGACCCAAATATTGCTGAAGATATAGATGGCGGGGCAAAGGATACAGGTATCACCAGAGAAAATGTCACCAGTGAGACAAAAGATACAGGGAAGGAGCTAGATAAGGCTCATACTATTGAGAAGTCACAAGAGTAGATTTTGGCTGCAAAGCCACCTCTACAGGCCTTTTCCATCACTAGGTCTTTTGTAGAGTGGCACAGGTAGTTCTAGCCACTAAATAATGTATTTTATTGTAAAGTGTAAAATAAGTTAGGTTTAGGGTTGGATCAAAAGATGTGTATAAATAGTAAGTCCGACCTCATTTCAAGGGTCAAAAAAATTGATGATTTTGCAATCCACAGTTAATAGCAATTTGGTTTTTTTTGTTCTTAGTTGCAGAGCTCAATGCTCCCTAGTTTCAAAGATTTAAGTAATTAGATGTTCCCCTGGAGCCACCATTGTACCACACACCAGTGCTTGCTGTAAGAAATGTTAATGAAGAAGGAAGAGTTCTCTCAATGAATTTGTTGGCATTCTGTCTTCCAGGTTAACAGTATTTTATGCTTTGTGTTCTTCATGTCCTTTTCTCTAGTGCTTAAAGTAGATTAACGACCTTCTTTCCTTTGCTACTAATCAAAGATGAACTAATAGTTGTATGTTTCTTCAGTAATTAGTGTAGTGTGTTAGAGCATTGTTGATATTTATAATGTTTAGCATAACTATAGGTAGATGAAATATTTCTAACCCTGCAGTATCTTTTCAGTTTATTTGTTAAGTGTAAGCATGCTTGGAGAAAGCCCACTTACTTGAATCCCTAGAGAGAATGAGTTGAAGATAACTATCTATCCCCCTCAAAAATAGACACATCTCCCAACTGAGCCCCACACTGTTGAGACCCAAATCTCACATGCTTGGAGGCCTAGGGAATCTCATTTCCCCAGATAACCTTTACAGAAGAGGTTGGCCGGTACCCCAGTACTTGGTGACAACTTAATTATGTTGGTAGACCCGGTCATAAGAGTCCCATCAATAGAAACTAGCACTAGAAGGAGAGCATGAATTCGTCCCCCTCTCAAGATTCTGATTTTACACCTCTTAAGGGTTCCCCAAGCCATAGTTTTAGGATTCAAGCCTTCAGTAGGATTGGGTCTTTCTCCCTAGTGAGATTTGAAAGAATCCTTAGATCAGCTCTTCATCCTAGAAGGTTTGTCAAACTTGAGCCTCCTGCTTGAAAGAAGTAGGCCTCGAAAACCACACCAGCCACTATTGTTTGGGGGTCTAGTGTACCATAGAATATCCAAACTTCCTAGACAATCCTGAGGATCAACGTTCAACCTACTAAAAATTTAGCTCCCCAAATGGTTGCATATTTCAGAAATATAGGGTTCCCTATGGGAACTTTTCTAGGTGAAACCAACGACTTACCCTCACACCCAGAGAAGATTTGCCCAAGATATGAGAACCTAGGCTCACAAACCGTAGAGGAACACTTATAGGCATACAAAGATGCCATGAACTGAGACTGGATCCAATATGAAGATGTTGTGACCTGATGTTTCCACTGTCCCTGGGACAAGGCAAATTGAACTGGTACCTTAACCTTCCTGCCAACTCCATCAACAGTGGGTAGGACATGGAGGATTCCTTCTTGGCTGCCTTTCACATACACGTGGACCCAGCTTGGTCCCACAGCCAATTCATTTCCATCAGAAAGGAACCAAATGAACCCCTTGCAGCATTCAATCATCGGTTCCAGTGCACCCTGAAGTGGTGCACGGGTCCTTTCATCCCATATGTGGAAGTAACCATATAGACCTATCTCAACGCGACGGACCCCTTCATTTCTACTCTCCTCTAGAGAACTACCACCCTGGGCGACCAGGATACTTTGGTCAAAGTTTACAACCTAGCCTTAGAACTATCTCATGGCCTCAATAAATCCTTGGGCAGGGTTGGGCAGAGCACGCCCTTCAACATGATCCCCAGCGGGACTCCGTACACTAGGGGATATAACCCCAATCTAGCAATGGGTGCCCCCACAATGGCGATAAATCCCCTACCCCCGTCGATATACTAGTAGGCCCGGTATGTTTATCCATCATAGACTCAGGCAATACCGGGTCTTGAATCTTTTCCTTGGAACCATCCATAGCAGATACAATAACCACAGACACAACCATCCAAAGTGCCTTTCTTCTAGTCACCCATGACTAGATTATTTCTGCCCTCGACTCCAGAAAATACTGCTGCCTTCCTAGGAAACCAACAACAACAACTGTCACATTGTGACACAAACACTCAATTGACTGCCAAGGTTGAGTCCCTCTAGTGAATGTTGTCCACCCTGACTATGGACATGGGTCAACTAAAAGTGGGGTCCTATGCACCCTAGAATTCCAATTCTCTAAGAGGGAATATTTTCTCCAGCCAATGAAACAACAATGCCAGAGGAAGAAACTTCAATAGTGGGCTTCGGCCCAACCAACAGTAATGGAACAATAACACGAACATTAGAGGTCTGCCTCCAAACCAAAATTCCAATCCAAGTGGTGTTGGACCATCCCATTTCACACCAGCCACAGATTTCCAGCCCACGACCAATTTGTGTAGTCTGCACGACACAGGCTCCAACAATGATGTAAATTGTGCCACGCTGGAGAAGGTCATCATGATTTCCCAGCTAGACAGGCAATAATCATCTGATCCTACTCCTTCAGAACCTCCTATGCAAGAGCCAACTCATGATGCATTCACCTATGAGACCATCTTCTTCAAATCCTCTAGAGAATATGAAGAAGAATCTTAACTGCATGGATTCTTTGATGAATCAATTTCGGCCTTTGAAGCCAATGCCCTCACCAACCCCTGGGCTCCTTACAACACTCAGATCTGGGCTAGTAAAGGACCAGTTTACACGTCGACACCTCCCAAGGACACTCCTCCCTGGGATAATGTAACTGACCATCTTGTCCCTCCAAAAGGTTCTAGCTCTAATCAAGTGAAAGACCCAGCTAAGGGAAGCCACCAATTCCCAGGAGGAAGATTTGACATTACAAAGGTGTTAGAAAAAACCACCACCTCCATGACCTTGATGGAGGTTTTACTAAACTGTCCCAAGTAGAAGAAGTCTCTTTTGAAACTCCTAGGAAACCCAGAGGTTGTCAACCGCCCACCCAAGACTGTCTCTTTTGAAGATGCCAATGCAGCCATGGAAACAATGAAGACCCTCCATTCCTACTAGGCTTGAACATACAAGGCAAAAATATACACAACTACCTAGTAGATTCTAGGTCTTTAGGCAACATCATGCCCCTATCCATATGCCAGAAGCTTAGATTCTTACCCACCCCATCTAATGGTGCAGTGATTCAATTGGATAAAACTACTGTGAAAATGGTGGGAGAATTGAAGAAAATTTAGATACAGCTCATCCTGGACCCCAAAATAGACAACATAGTTGATATCCAAGTGATGGACATCCTAGAGACTTATGAGATGTTATTAAGTCAAAATTGGTCTAAGTCCTTGAACGGATACTTTTTGACCAACTTTTCCCACTTATGTCTCCCCTGGGAAGGAGAATCAAACAAGATCTGGGCTGAAAGTGAACCGAGGATGAAGTGGGCCCTTACTGAAGTTGAGAGGGTTATCAAGGTCTTATTCTCTAAGACTTCCCCTAGGGTGTACCAACCCCTTGTAATCTTAATGTTTGATTTCACCCCAGGAGATGATCCCATAGTTCTACAGAGAACCCAGGACCTAGACGAAAAATTGAGGGTTGAGGTTAACTCTCAAGGTGCCAAAGAGACCCCCGCTACAATCTTGTCTGGCACTTGGTTCTGAGTACACTATCAAAATCATTTAGAGCTAGAGTGCGAGCCTTGCCTTTCCATCACTACCTGACACATTGACGCCTTCCAGAACAAAGAACATATAGCTGATTCCCTAGAATCCAGTATGCCTACTGGAAGTACTTCTTCAGTGCCATTTCCTTAGGGATCTCAACCCCAAATCACCCTGGAGGAAAAACTCACCCATGCACCACCAGTGCAGGAGGAAGATCCTCCCAAGTCTCCCAATGATAATCCAAAAGTTGCTCCGTCTCCCCAGCTCTAGACTACAAGCGACAACTTGTGGACCCTTAATTTCGATGGGTCCTGGTCCAAATAGGGCTATGGGGCCAGAGTAGAATTAATCAACCCACAAGGGAAATCCTTCCTCACATCCTACAAGCTACAGTTCAACTACACAAAAAATGTTACAAAGTATGAGGCTTTGGTCCTTGGACTCCTATTTGCATTAAGGAAAGGAATCACCTGCCTTTGGGCTCTAGATGATTCAGAGTTGATTGTCAAAAAGGTTTGGAGTCAGTACATATGTCATGATAAGAGGCTGGCTTCATACCACAATCGAGCATGGAGCCTTATTGAAGATTTCTATGATGCCTTCGACATTGATCTTATTCTGTAGTGATAGAATTATGTCCCAAATGCCCTCGCCATTTCTGCCAGCACACTTGAGCCCATGGCCGACTCACGACTCCAAAGATTTTTTGTAGAGATGATCCCCACCCTGTCCATTCTAGATAATGTCACCCACTTTCAGGTTTTTGAAGATGATCAGCATATCCTGGCCTTTATGGTCAATGTTGGTGTCTTCGAGGACTAGATAGTCAAAGAACGAGACCATGATGATACTGGGCAGGGTGATGAAGATGATGGGATCATGGACCTACCTACCAACACCATCCCAAAGGGGATGGTTGTGCTTTAACGTATCTTTGACTCAGACCCTTGGGGCTGGGAAAAGATATTATCCTCCTTTGAAGGAGGAAAATTCAAGAAAGTAAACATCAGCCAGCCCGATGAAGAAAAGATGATACACATTGTTACTTCCTGCTCCCCTGAAGAGAAGGAAAAGATTCTCACAATTCTCTGAGAATATATAGATGTGATCGCATGGGAGTATGAGGATTTGAAAATATATGACACATCCATTATGACTCATACCATCCCCCTGAAACCTAATGCTAAGCCTTTTCAGCAAAAACAATGACCAGTCAAGCCACTAATTGAACCTCTGATTCGTCAGGAGGTGGAAAAACTATTGTCAGCTTGAATAATCTTTCCAATTCAGCATACTACATGGGTTTCCAATTCGGTCCCTATTAGAAAGAAGAGCGGTGAAATTCACCTCTACGTGGATTTCTAAAATTTGAATAGAGCCTCCAAGAAGGATAATCACCCTCTCCCCTCATTAGATGAGGTGTTGCAGATAGTGAATGGATCCCAAATGATGTCATTCTTGCATGGGTACTCTAGATACAACCAAGTCATGGTTAAATATGAAGATAGAGATAAAACAACATTCACCACCAAGTGGGGAACGTTTGCATATCAAAGGATGCCCTTTGGATTGATTAACATAGGGGCCACATTTCAAAAGGCTATGGATATTGTGTTCAAGGGCCTTGTGAATTGGAGAATAATCATCTACATGGATGATTTGACTGTCTTTTCCCAGGGTAGGCGTAACCATTCCGCCTACCTCACCCAAATTTGTGAGAGATGTCGCTGGTATGGAATATCCCTCAACCCCAAGAAGTGCATATTCAGGGTCACTAAAGGGAAGTTTCTTGAGCATATCATCTTTGAGAAAGGTATATCTATTGACCCTGAGAGAATCAAAGTGCTGCTAAATTTACAAATACCCGGAAGCAAGAAAGAGATGTGATCTTTCTTCAAAAAGATCAACTTTATCCGATGGTTCATCACTAGATTTTCTGAGATAGTAAAACCACTCAATGAAATGATGAAAAAGGATACCAAGATTGAGTGGAGTTCTAAAGAAAAATGGGCATTCACCCAAATTAAATAAACAATAATGTAGTAACCCATTCTGGCTAGCCCAGACTACTCCCTCCCACTTTATATTTACTCCTTCGCTTCACCGCATTTTGTCATGATAGTATTGACCCAAAAGGTTGAGGGGGAAGAATGAAACATAGCTTTCATGAGCTACCCCTTTAAAAATGCCAAAGTCCAATATTCATCATTGGAAAAGAAGGCCTTTACTCTTCTTCACGCCATGAAGAAATTTTGGCTTTACATTCTCTAGAGCAAGGTGCGTGCTATCATCCCGGACCGAGCTGTAAAGTCTCTGCTGATGTAGAGTGAATTGGGTGAAAGATGAAGGAAATGGATGGCCATCCTCCAGGAATATGATTTATAAATGTAACCCATTAAGATAGTTTGAGGCCGCGGATTGAGTTGAGAGATGGCAAAAAAGACTCCCCACATAAAATGTCAAACTTACACAGTAGAGTCTATCACTTGAGACCTGTGGTACACTGATATGGTATAATTTTTGTTAAAAAATAGATGCCTAGAGGGGTTACCTCCCAACAAATGTCACACCCTACGGATGAAAAGCACTCACTTCATGATCAAAAACTCTACGCTTTACCGTAGGAATTACGAGGGAGTGTACCTTTGGTGCATTGATAGGGACCAAGCTCCGTAAATGATTGAAGAATTCCATGGGCCATTTGGGATCGGGCATGGCTCAATCGATGCCACCACCCATCAGATCCTTCAAGCTAGGTATTATTGTCCCTGCATATTTAAAGATGTTTCTACTCAGGTACGAAGATGCCATACTTGCCAAACTGTGGCACATCGTGAGTGTAACCCGATAATGCACTTATAACTAGTCTTCAAGGCTAGGCCCTTCGCCCAATGGGCATTTGAATTTATTAGGGAAATCAACCCCAACTTGTCTTCCAACCACCGATACATCCTAACTATGACTGATTACTACACCCAGTGGTCTGAAGGCATACCTTGCAAAAATAACACGACAGACGTAGTTATCAAATTCCTAGAAGAAAACATCGTCACAAGATTTGGAATGCCTTTCACCATAGTATGTGATGATGGTCTAACATTTTCTTTGGCACAACTACTTGAATGGACCTATGACCAAAATATCACTCTAAAGTTCTCTAGCAACTATTACCCCTAGGGGAACGGTGTTGTTGAATCAACAAACAAAAATTTACTTTAAGTGATCAAACACTTGCTAGAACAGAACCCCCGGGATTGGCACCAAAAGCTGAGATTTTCCCTCTAGGTAGATTGCATTTGAATTAAGGCCACCCTAGGAATGTCCCCATTCCATCTAGTTTACAGCCATAACCCAGTGTTCCCAATCAACTTACAGATCCTAGTTTTTTAGTTTATGTAGGAATTCGGCAACCGGGATAACATTGTGGAGGTTTGGCTCCTGAATCTGGTGTAGATGCAGGAACAATGAGATGTAGCCCTTGAACATTTTTTGCATCACCAAGCAGTGGTTAAATGATGGTTTGACTATAGAGCCCAATAAAGAGCCTTTCAGATCTCGGACTTGGTCCTTTTGTGGGACAAGGCTCGGGAAAAAAAGGAAAGAACACCAAGTTCCAACGGCTCTGGATCACACCATACCTAATCTCATAGATCTATAAGGTGAATACTTACCACCTTAACACCATGACTGGAGAACCTATCCCATTTCTCATCAATGGACAGTTCCTCAAACATTACTTTGAATGAGGACGGTTTGCCCAAAGTTGTATTTTATGTAAAGTCCCTTCCTTGTAAATATTTCTTTCCCGGTGCCTCATTGGGAGGTGCCTTGCTTTGTAAATAGTCTTGCTGGCTGTCCTCCAGGACCGCCCCTTTTCTTTTGTTGTCTTTTGTTTTTCTTTTCTTCCTTTTTCAACTTCTGGCATTTTTCTCTCCCTCTTGTGAGGATTGGTATGCTTCGCATAACATCTGGTCTCCGGGATGTTGCCTTTAACATGATGATGAACTTAAGAATCTATTGTTAGCATGATGGAATCGGTTTGGTCTCCGGAGTTATTTTACAAGTTTGGTAGAAAATTATGAGTAGTCTTCATCAGATTTATCCCCAAAAGTCCAGTAATCAGTTAAATTAAAATTCTGAAGGAACAAGTAATCAGACACGAGGGTAGTTCAGTCGCATTGGTTGATTGGCCCAAGTCTGAACTTTTAAAGATTCTTTTTAGATCCAGAGTTTCCCCCCCTCCCATTCAGCCTATTAAGGTGGGTGGAAGGGTGAAATAAGTATCGCCATTAAATTTAGCTAAGCTTAAGCTTGATGGTGAAAGAAGTATCGCCCTCTCACCCAGAATTGTATAAAATAACAAGAAAACAAGAGAAATGGGATGAAACTCTGGTCTCCAAGAGAAACAAGTGAATTTGATGACTTTGGGGTTTTATATACTTAGTGCCTCCTCTCTATTTCTCCTAGATGTCATCAACTTGATTTCCTTTCAAAGCACACACTTCACCACTGATGAAAGGATCATGGACTAAATCACGTATGGCCAGATTTTCTCAGACGTTTCACACCTTACAAGTAAGATGCTTTGAGTAACGATTTGTTCCATTTTTGCTAACCAGAGACTATGTAGTTCTAAAATGCACTAAGGAATTCATCCTAGATAGTCACCATTTGTTATGCCCTGCAACCCCATCCCTATATTTTGTGTACAAAATATTGGGTCCCCCTTTGTTTTTTTTGCTTTTGGCTCTTGCCTTGCATTTTTGCCTTTGTTTCTTTGTTGTCCTTCTCTGGGTTTTCTTTCCTATGGTGTTGTTTTAGTTTTGTGTTTTTTTCCCTCATGTCTCAAGGATTCAATCTCAGAGTTGGTCGCTCCTTGTCCAGGAGCCAGATTCCAGACTCCGGGATTCTCTGCCACGATGTCTTCTTTTTGTAAGAAGGTATGGTTGCACGAAATCCCCAAGCCCAGAGTCCGGAGGTCTGCCTATTCAAGAGTTTGTGGAAGGAAAGGTAAATTTATTTTCACCTCAGGTATAAATAGGAATCACTTGTCATTTTCACAGTTACCATGATTAAAAACACTTAAGCAATTTTAGAGCGATTCCTTAGCGATTTGAGCGAGAATTAAGTGTGAGTTATTCTGAGTTATTCTGAGCAACTACAAGTTGTTTTTGGTACTGGTTGGTGATCATTTGGAGGTGGAAGTTGTTGTAGATTGTCTAGGTTGCCTTTCCTTCCTTTCCTTTCTTTAGGTTTCAGGTTGGTGTCTCTATTTCTTTCCTTCATTTTCCTACTTTTTGTTGTGTTTTTGTTTGCATTTTCTATCTTGTTTATTCGTGTTGTTTCTGTGTCTTGGTCGTCTGGTTCACTATTTGTTGGTGGGTTGGCTCTGCTAGAGGATTGTCTACCCTTTGTGTAGGTGTAGGATAATGTAGATATTGTGTATGCTTGTACATTTTTTTCACTTTTTTGTATAGGGTTGTCATTTCGCATTTTCATTCTTCTATAAATTTGGTGTATTTAATGTATATCCTTTCATTTTCCATGTATATACCCTTCAGCCCCAATGTACTTAGGTGTATATTCTATATATATCTATCCATTCTTGCATCAAGCTCATCGTGCTTTGTCTCTGTTTCATCCAAGTTTGTGAGCTCGCTCCAAATAGAATACCACCTGGTTGAAACTCAGCTCTTGGCTGGTTTCAACCAGGTGGTTTTCTCTCTCCTCTGTCAACCAGCATTTATGATCCATTCATGTCCCACATATACATTTAAGGTTATCCAAGTGGCCTCCTCTTTTTGCACATTTAGATAGCTGGCACCGCTGTCGCCTTAACTCCCCAATTAATGCATAGCCACGTGACGTCCACGTGGGCCTGACGACTCACTTTTTGCTCACATCTTCCAACGATTAGTTTTCCAGACCCTAGTTCTTTTGTCTTTACCAGCCCACATCTTACTCCCATGAAGTATGTTAGAACCCCTAGGCCCTGATAGGGGTTAATTTTCTAAGTTTGCATTATATATATATTTTTCAAGATTTTGAACCCAAACTAAATTTTCAGGCTAAGGACGTGCCTTGGTGGTAAGATCTCTGGATCACAGAATGTTTTTATCTAAAAATTCTAATGGTCACCTTGCCTTGTAGGTTTTTAGAACAACGTACCTACATTATGTCTGAGGCTTCCACATCTTCACCACCCGGGAGTCTAGAACTTCCCTCCACGACACTCACCAGGGCAGCCGTCAGATCCAAAATTGAGAGGGCCTTAGAAACATTGCCTCTCATCATGAAGTACCTAAAGGACAATACCATTATGGGATCAAAGATTGAGTCCAAATTTTAGTTAATTACCGACACCAGTGTCAGAATGTGGGCTGAGATGTAGGCCTTGGTCAAGATAATGTTCATTTAGTGACAGTCTGGGGATCCACTGGCGATCAGCGTCAGGGATTCTGGGATTCTAAAGGCCGCATGTTTCCCATGCTCGGTGAAGGCCCCAAAGCTCATTCTCACTCTTGTCACACATTACAACTCTTCTGTTTGGGCCATCATGCTCATAGCCTCGGTCCCAACCAGATATCCCACCCCCATGGTCTCTCTCAATGCCGCTACTTTTTGAGTAGGTTTGGGGATTCCTTAGTTTGATAATCTAGCCATCGTCACCAGATCTGATGCCTTAGAGAAATTTCTGTAGCTAGAGGTCGCAACCCGGCAATACATAAACAACAATTGGCTTGAGACTTCAAAGAGGGACCCAAAGAAAATGAAATTAGAGATCCCCCAATCTATGTTTAAAGAAAGTATTCAGATGGGGATGATAGCACTATGCCAGATCTTTGGGTGACCTCATGCCTGAGAGTTCTCAGGGTGGATGTACTACTTTTTTCTTGGCATCACCACTAGTGGGGAATATTTTGATTGGGCTGCCATTATCTCTAACCATATAGATTCTCAGTTCCTTCAGGTGGCCCAGAAGTGCAAATTCTATATGACCTCTTATGTTCTCTGGGCCTTACCACAACAATGACCTATCACCAATGGACTACTCACATCAGGTGTACTTGGGGTTTTCCTAGGTCAGAAGGCTCCTTGAGATTATTTCCCACAAATTCAATGGGAGGCTAGTTTCCCTTATTTCTAACGGGTAAATGACACCTTCGTCTACTACAACCTTCTCATGCTTACCCGGGATGTAGGGTACCGCCTCTCCAAGGAGGTAATGGATATGGTCAAAATTTATGGCCATTATTATATCCAATTCCAGCAACATACTTACATAAGGATAACTAGCTTCTCTGAGAAGCCTTACTTGTTGCCCAAACATTGTGGGAACAAGATAATTCTCTTGGAATATTGCAGACAAGTATTGGAGTTGCATTCCCTATATGCTTTAAAGAAGGTGATGAATGTTCCATTCCCAATCACTTGTGGGAATTACTCATGTAGTCTGGCCACAGCCAAGGTGGTAGACAGCGAATTCAAGAGCCTGAACTTGACAGAATTTTATCTAGCGCGAAAGAACTTTGATCCACTTGGAAAATTTGCATTAGCACTTCCCCGGGCATTAGAGCCCCACCGATATCACATGGAGGATTTCTGGGAAGATTGCCAGGATGATGTTGAATTCTAGAGCCAGCATTATGTCTAGATGACTATGGGAATGATGGAAAGGTTGAAGCTCCAAAAATTTCTAGATGACTTCTCAAACGCCGAACCCACAATAGATCCCCAGTACAAGGCAAAGGGGATTGGCAAGATGGCCCTCCCACCGGTAGACTGGAACACCCAAGAGGAGCCTACCATTGAGGAAATCACTCTCAATGTGGTTGAGCATAGCCATGAATACTTTAAGAGAGTATGCCCTAGGAGTACCCGCAGAGCTGGTCCCATGATACAAAAACTGACTTCTGGGGCCGGAACATCTTCACAAGGAGAGGATAGGGGAAAAATAATAATAGAAACTACAACTCTATAGGAGAGCCCCATAAAAGAACAACTAAAACAATCAATAGCAGCCTCCCAGAAGATGAGGGAGAAATTAATCATGCAGTTGGCCACTCCGGTGCTCATGACCAGACCTGTTTGTCCTCCTTATTCCCCTTCACTAGTAGCATTAATGGTCAAGGTGACATGAATAGATTTGGAAGAGGAATGGACAGCCCTAAGGGATGTGGGGCCTCCTTTGGTTACCAGGCAGAGGAAAGGGTTCAACCCAAAGCCAAAGATAGAACCAGAGCTTGGGATGCTGCAAATCCCACAAGTAGAAATCATTTCTTCTTACTCCCCGGAGCCGGAGAGAGAACTAGAGCATGCTCATGTCCTAGAAAATCCTCCCCCTCAAGAAAATTTTTATGATATATTCAGGGCTGACAAGTTTGGGAATTTGCATGGAGATATCATACAACCAGAGGAGGAAATCCTAGAGCAGGAGGAAGCTTTAGAACAAGAACCTGCGTAGGAGTAGGAGGTACAAGTAGAAGAGGAAAAAGAGACAGAGCAAGAGATAGCCTCCAAAGTCCCAGAAATATAGGATATGGGAGTACCAGGCCAACAAAAGCAAGATGAAAAAATGGAATCGATTGGGGAAATCAGAAACATGGGAATAACCGTGACCCCAACCACCGTGTTCCAAATGCCACTCCAAAATAAAACATTTGGGGAGGTAATCACTGCAGCCCAAACATTGAATCTTGGCCCATTGCTTCCCCCACTACCAAAAGATGTACCGATAGAAGAAGACACCCCAGCAATAGAGGCTAAAGAAGAACAATAGTAGGACAAAGGAGAAAACCCTGGGGCAACCAATGAGCACCCAAATATTGCCAAAGATATAGATAGTGGGGCAAAGGACACAGGTATCACCGGAGAAAATGTCATTGGTGAGACAAAAGATACAGGGAAGGAGCCAGACAAGGCTCATACTGTTGAAGGGGCACAACAAGATCTCAGGGAGAAGTCACATGAGAAAATTTTGGCTGCAAAGCCACCCCTACCACCATAATGGTTGGTGGAATCTTGAAAGAGAAAGGCCCCATCAAAACCCAAAGCCCATCTTTCTTTGGTAGAGATGATGGCTCAGGCGTAGAACCCGCCTAAGGTTAAGAAAGCATGGATGGTTCACACTCTTCAAATCGAGCCGGGTGGAGAACTGGTCATAGTAATTGTGGCTCCTTCCCTAGATGCAAGCGAGGAAATAGCTGAGGCTAGAGATTATAATGTCATAGAAGTGTCACTAGGGAAGAGAGGAAAATATGGTGAATTGAACCTATTGAAAGAAACAGCCAAGGATGTGGAGGCTTGCTATGAAAAGAAGCTCAAAAGTTCAAGGCAGAAAAGGAGAAAAATGCAAACCTCATGGGGTCACTGACTGAGTTGACCTTGCCTATTAGCATTACTCCTCCGAGGGCCTCTACATTAGATGCACCACTTCTGTAGAGTGATATAGACTCATTACAGGTGATGAAGAAAAAGGCCTACGCGATTGATGAATGGGTTGCCTTGCAATTGGGAAACATTTGGCATTTCCTGGTGTCCACACTCCTGAATTTATATGCAGCCCACCATTTCTTACACTAGGCCAAAACCACCATCACCATATGGGAGGGGGACATCAAGAATTATGAGGCATGGAAGGTTGAGTTAGAAGAACTCATCGGCCTCGGAGAGGAGATTGTCTCCAAGTCTAGAATTTTATGAGAAGAGTCATTTGACTTTGTGAGGACCTAGCAATCTAGACTTGACCTCACATTGGGGGTAATCAAGCAACTGGTAGGGACTTTGTGTGATAAGGTTAATGCAGTCTAATATTCTTTCAATTTATACAAGTCTTTTGTTTTGAAGGTCTCCGGAGATGATCCGTTTAGCACCAACACATGCACACTAGAGGAATATGTTTTAGGGAAGTTTGATGAATTAATGGAATCAAGGTATCAATCCCTAGAGGGGATAGACAGAGCTAAAATGACATGAATAACTCACATGATACTCTGTGGTCAAGAAGCAGCAAAGATGGCCAAAAAATTTAAGAATAATATTTAAGACCTAGAAGAACAGATTGAGGTGGCCAAATACCAGCGGGCTAGCCTTAAAGATATCGATGAAGATGAGATTTCCCATCTCCTCCAGACCTTCATTGACAACAAACAATAATAGAGATTATCCAGGGGCCAAATAAAACCTAAGTGTTTTGTATTCTTTATTCCTTCGGAATGCAAGTTCCTAGATCCTAGAATTCCGGATCCTACATTTTGTATTCTTTTTGTGACCCGTGTCCTGGTCCCCAAGGCTGACCGATCACTTTCAAAGTAGTTAATAAAGGTTGTCAGAAGGTGGATAGCTACATCAAGGCACATCAAATTGGCAAGATTTTTTCTGACAGTTGGTCTGCCCAAGGCGCCGCTTCAATGTTACACCTGACACATCAGAGACAGGGTGCCACTTTTTCCCATTAATGAGGCATGTAGCCTTGATCCCCAGGGGATCAAATTTCTTCTTTCTCCTTCTCAGCTCTCTTCTCAAGGCTGATTCTTCCACTCCACCTTTTTTGTCTTATTCTTCCTACATGACAAGCGTTTTCCATCTCTAGGTCTTTTGTAGAGTGGCGCAAGTAGTACCGGCCACTGGATAATGTATTTTATTGTAAAGTGTAAAATAAGTTAGGGTTAGGGTTGGATCAAAAGATATGTATAAATAATAAGTCCAACCTCATTCCAAGGGTCAGAAAAATTGATGATTTTGCAGTCCACAGTTAATAACAATTTGGTTTTCTCAGTTCTTAGTTGTAGAGCTCAATGCTCCTTAGTTTCAAAGCTTTAAGTAATTAGATGCTCCCCTTGAGCCACCATTGTACCATGCACCAGTTCTTGCTGGAAGAAATTTTAATGAAGAAGGAAGAATTCTCTTAATGAAGTTGTTGGCATTCTATCTTCTGGGTTAACGGTATTTTATGCTTTGTGTTCTTCATGTCCTTTTCTGTAGTTCTTAAAGTAGATTAACGACCTCCTTTCCTTTGCTACCGATGAAAGATGAATTGATGGTTGTATGTTTATTTGGTATTTAGTGTAGTGTGTTAGAGAATTTTTGATGTTTAGAATGTTTAGCATAACTATAGGTAGATAAAATATTTCTAACCCTGCAGTATCTTTTTAATTTATTTGTTAAGTGTAAGTATGCTTGGAGAAACCCCACTTACTTGAATCCCTGGAGAGAACGAGTTGAAGATAACCAACTATCCCCCTCGAAAATAGTCACATCTCCCAACCGAGCCCCACACTTTCAAGACCTGACTCTCACATGCTTGGAGGCTTAGGGAATCTCATTTCCCTGGATAACCTTTACAGCCGAAGTTGGCCAGTACCCTGGTACCCGGTGGCAACTTACCTTTGTTGGCAGACTCGGTCACAAGAGTCCCATCAACAACTTGTTTATTAAGGGAAACTCTCCATCATGGACATAGAGTTAAGAAATGCATCCTTTTCTTTAAGAAAAATGTGTAACGAATGGAAAATGCATACAGATTAATTACTCTCCTAGAGGGAATAAAATGTGGTGCTATCTTCATGTGAAAACTAGGTTCCTTATGATGGTAGTTATAAATGTCCTACACTATCATAGTATTTTGTCTTGCTGGAAGATGTTGATAAATGACATGAGAACTTGATTAAATGGTGGATATAATATGATGTTTCTTAGACCCCTTGTGTATGTGAAAGAACATAAACCAGTGTTTATGTTGGGTGTTGTGTGAAACCCATAATTGCTTGGTGTGCCATGGGGTGGTGTAATCTAACACTCGACCATGGAAGTTATGTGTGTTATGAGTATGGGAGAACCATACTAGTTATGTTTTCTTTCCTTATTGTTACCCTACTGAGTGCCAACCTATGGATTTTATTTAATTAAGGAATGGTAAAGGTTTCCAACCTATCAAATAGAATTTACAGTGTATGAATAATGGTGACATGAAGCGACCTTAGCTTCAACTACTCGAGGTGGAAGAAATTAATACTTTCCCTATAACTCAGTATGTAAAGGGGTAATATGCTACTATCATTACCACTTCCTTGGGTAGAAAGGATGACGCACATGTAATGGCAGTGTGAAGTGACCTTAGGTTCCACCACTCAAGGGAGGAGGTAATTCACTACTTCCCCTTATGAAGGAACCAAATACATGGTTCATGAGTGCAAGCCCATCCCCCACAGTTCTTGAGTATTATACTAGTACCAGATATGATATTTTATGACATGACTTGTGGATATACATGTTTTCCTAATGGTCCAGCATGTGGTGGGAGTGTATCCCATGCTATGATGAATACCATACCCACACATACTCCAACATGATGCAAAGGGGTATAATGCCACACCCACTATTATTCTGACAATAGTGCAGATGGTGAAGTTATGTTGCTAATGGTAGCAAGCTGAGCTCGAGAAAAAGATGCCACATACAAAGTTACAAGAAGGCATAGTATATATACTTGTATGTATGTTTGTTGTCCTACCTGATGCAGAGCATGTTGGAGAAGCTTGTATGCTTGTAGAGGGGTACCCATAGATGCTCGATTATTTAGATGTGGTAGGCATATGGGGGGACCCTAGCCATGTATATCTCTGGCTACGAAAATGATCTATATGAGATATTTCTTTGTGGGGTGTGACTGCATTTTCTTTACACACGAGGAATGTTCACTTCCATGCGCATACGACCAGTGCGTGCCTTCTCTACTTGGTGTATGGACATGCGGGGTGTGTTAAGAGATTATGTTGTACCACCTTATGTGAGGTGTTGCTAAGGTGAAGACCCCATGCCATGTGGATAGTAGGTCATTAGGTTGCCACATGAAGGGCTATTATGAAAGCCAGACGTTGTTTCCTCCTTCCTTGTATGGTGGCTATATATTTAGTCACATAGTAATGTATTGTGATATTTCATGATAATTTTGGGTCAGCAACTTGATTTTCTTCTCTTGTGATGGTTTAGCCATAAATTTTTGAGGAAGTTTATTATTGTGATTTAATTTTGTGATATTTTTAATTTTTTAATTTATTTACAACTTATTTCCTTTTTGAGTGGCTAAACTAGTGTTTCATTGGTGTAATTTGATTGCTGACCATGTGTAGTAATATGTTTCCTCACCAAGAAGGTTGGAGGCTGACTTGGTGAGTGTATACAAGGAAGTAGACCAAGAAAACCTGTGAGTATGGGGGTACGTGACATTATTATGTAGCTAATATCCACTGCCCACCTTAGAGTGGTGACTATTCCTTGGGGGCTAAACACCTTACACAAAATAAGGGGTAGATCACGTGGACTTGTATGGGGGAAAACTCACCATATCTGTGTGTGAGCCATATATGAGTGCATTCCAAGGACCATCAAGACACTTGGTGAGGTATGTATCATGGATTTTTGATCATAGACTATGGTTATGTGTACATATGAGATGAGTATACTTTACCCTGGAGCATTTTGGCTTCAGCCACTCTTGAGCCTTATGTTGTGATGTGTATCCCCCGTGTGATTGTGTAACTGGATATCTACTCATGCTTGCTACTGCATCTTAGTGATAGAAAATATATATGTATGCTTGTTAACATGTATGTTACCATGTCCAATCAGTTTTGATGACATTTGTGTTGATTAAAATAATAAGAAAGATTTGAAATGACATTTTGCTCAAATTGTTTAATAAAAGGTTTCCTTAGAATGGTAAAACTAATATATATGGTTATGAATCCAAAAGAATTTTGATGATTAAATCATTTATCTTGGTATGGATTGATGTAAGTGTGGGAATTTTTGAAGAAATTAAGTGAATGGATTAGTATGCTATGTTAAAGTGTTGGCATTTGAGTGTATTCTATATAAGTTGATGTACTTATTATGTGTGGGTTAATGAGAGATTAGTGAAAACCATTGTTCAGTCTGAACCATATATGTGATGAGTAGAAATTTTCTTGTAAAGGTTATGTTTGGTCAATGAAGATTAAAGAACACCTTGTAATAAGAAAATTGCACCTTAGAGTGTTGCAGCTAACCTTTGAATACTTAATGTTCTTATACATAGTTTTGTTCCTTGGTTACTAACCTATATAGGAGAACTAGCACCCATGTGTTGTGTGGGAAGTTGGAAACATAAGGATGGACTTATGACTTCCAGGAGTAAGTTGAGACTTAGGGGGGAATGTTGTAGTGCCTCCCTCATTTTCATTTTATGTCTGACATTCTGAGAGAGAACCCTATTACCTTCTTACTTGTGTTGACTTCTCTACAAAGCATTATGTTGCATTAGGACATATTGATTTACTGAGTATTATGACTAACAGTTAAGTGCTTGAATATTATGGATTGAATTAGGATAAGGATATTGTAGGATTCTGATAAATGATAGGTGCTTTGATGATTAAAAGGATAATACAGTTAAATATTAGATTGGTTAAACTAAAAGGATAGCAAAGGTAATGTTATGATTATTATAATTACAAACACCTTGGTTAGTCAGATTAGATTACTATGTTACTGTTATGGATTTTTGCATTATGGATACTGATCTAGTGAACATTATGATTACGTGAGTGACTAATTGATGCTTATGTGATTTAATGGGGAAAGGTGAATTGATTCAGTTATGATGCAATATGATTTCTAACATGAAATGAAGGTTAAATGCTTAAGGGATTCGTAGGAATGCATACTGAAAAGTGAATTTGATTATGTAGAAGCTTTGAAGAGGTTTCAAATAAAGAATATTTTATTATGATGCATATTATTCCTTGGACTACTTTTATTCAGACTTAGTGTGTAGGGAAGATGACCATGGTGTTAAAATCAGGGAATCAAGATTAAACCTATGTAAAAAAATAGCACAAACCAAGGTTTCTCTTTATGAAAGAGATAAAGCCTTGTTGTGATGTGTTTTAAATTCATAATAGTGAAGTGTATGGTTTTAATTTTTATTAAATGTTAATTGTGGTTATGTATTTTCAAATGGGAAAGCCCATGTGTTTTGTGTTGTGTATGTGTGTTTGTGAGTGTCACTTGACACATGTGTTGTGATTATGTGGCAATGGCATGTCCCTTTTGGGTGGAGATTGGTTGCAACCAAACCTAGGAGAGTATCTTGTAGGATCCCCATGTGTGCCGACTTGGTTAGTGAGCCTTAGGAATGGTCACATCACTTGAATTTCGTGGGTGAGGTTAAGAGGGGTTTTTGATGGGTTAAAAGGACTCCTAGTGTCGAGTTTAGGCCCTTTTAGAAGGCCCACTTGGTATATCCATTGTTTAGTGTCATTTTTTACCATAGGACAACCTAGGAAGGTGTCTTGAACCCACCCAAAAGTTGGATTTCCCATGATGGACGAAAATCAAATTGTGAGAGCTTTTCCTTGGGTAGACAAGTGTGTAAGAGGTTGGGAAGACCAACCAATGAGAACACACACTCTACCCAAGGAAGTTTGGGAAATGTGAGAAAAGAATTTAGGGGGAAATTTTGGTTGTTCACCCACTCTCCATCTTTGGAGAAAACTAAGAGTTAGAGGAGATTCTTGGAAGGAGGGAGAAGGACTTAGGGATGGAAGCTCATCATCAACCTCTTTAGTGCCATTACTTGATCAAGGTTTGTTTCACTATCTCCATATTTTTGGTTAAATCATGTATGCAAGATATATTGTGTTTGATGGTATTGTGCTAGGATGTTTGGTTCATGATTGTGTTTTAAGATTGTGTTGTTGTGTTTCATGGAAGTTTCCTTGTCTCTTTTTCTTGTTTGTAGATTGGGTGGGCAAGGCCAATCTCACCCTTGGGAGGGTAGAGAAGCCTTGGGGTGAAGAATGTAGGGATTTTTGTGAGTTGTGAAGTATGAAGAAATGTGGCTATTTTATGGGCCTTATGAAGGTAATATATCACTTTTTTTTTTAGATTATATCTTGTAGTGCTTGTCCTCCTTCACCCCATTAATGGGTCAATAGGAGACCCTAAGTTCAAGCCTTAAATGGGTATCTGTTTTGTGGTGTGTTGTGGATTGTTGCACCATTTTGTTCCTTGTGAAACTTGTTTTACCTTGGTTCCCCTAGCTCGGTGGTGGTATTGTAAAGACCTAGGCTAGGAGGAGAGAAGACCCATGGTCTTCTTGTTTCCTTCCTTCTTATTGCAAATTTAGGAGCTCTTGGAGATTGGAGTTAAACTGGGTTATGGTAGTGGAGGCATGTGTGGTTTTGTAATAGTTTGTGTAAGAATTATTAAGACTGGAAATTTTGCATCAAGGTTATTAGGTAGCTTTCTTGTTAGTTTAGAAGTCCTTTATTAGTTTCTCTAGAGTTGTAATGACTTTGTATGGGAATAAATTTGGTTATCATGGAAAAGGGTATCAAATCCTAAGATTTATCCAAACTTACATTTGTAACCATATGTATAAAATAGTATAAGTTATTTATTAATACATTACAATGTAGCATTTTAATTGTTGATTTATAAAATCTGGTTTTTGCACTTTGTTTGTTGTTTTAAAACAAATCTGGAAGTTATAATTTCTATTGGAAGGAACAAAATAAATACATTGAATGCAAATTTTGAGAGCTGGGAATTTTTGTTAAAATTAAGAATGTAATCTGCGAAGAAAATTTTGTTTTGAATGAAAATACACCTTTTTTTGTGTAATTGTTTTCTCTTGTAACAATAATAATATTATTACCCTTCTTGTGAAAACAACTAAGTTATATAAATCTTAATCGATATATATATATATATATATATATATATATATATTCAAACCATCATCAAAGAAGGAAATATATATAAGTCAATCTTAGGGAACTTTTTGTCTATTATTTATCTATTTTAAATCAGTTTGCTAAATACCAAAAAATATATGCCAATAATATTATTTATGAATCTGAATAAGATATATATATATATATATAATATTAATAAAAATACTACTAAATTAGTTGTTGTGTTGTATATTTCAAAATATAAAAATATAAAATAACAACATACATGTAAAAAAATTATTTTTGCAAAACAAAAAAAATATATTACAAAAAAGGGGGAGGCTGGGCATAGCCGAAACCCCCCCACACGGGTTCACTAAATACCGGGAGGGAGGCCACGACCCTCCCTCCTCCCCCCCCACCCCCCTCGGTGGTGAGCACAACCCACCATGGCTGTCACCACAGAAGCCGGTTGTGGCCGCTGACTATGGTGGAGCTCTGGGAGACAGCGCCACCATAGGGTGGAGAGAGGTCGTGCCTCCTCCCCCATTACTCTTTCGCCCATGTAAAAACCTTCCTCCACAGAGTGGTGCCTGTGAGCTGCAACCACGCAATAAGCGGTGCCTCTGCCATTGCATAATCAACCTCTTTGAAAACATGAACCTGCATCAAAACAATTTCCCCTTAGGGTTTTGAGTAAAAAGAAGAAGAAGAAGAAGAAGAAGAAGAAGAAGAAGAAGAAGAAGAAGAAGAAGAAGAAGAAGAAGAAGAAGAAAATTTTAGCAGTATGCTTTCAAGTAACCCCTGGGATTATCTCCTTACTTAGGTATGGTTTGGTCACGAACCTAACTAGTGTATCCAAAAGAACTTGAACCTAGTTTATTAATTTTAGGGTTGAGGGATGTTTTCATATGGACATGATTCCCCTTAATCCTATGTGTGTTCCTGATACTTTGTAACCTAAAACTTCATCTTGTATACTTTGACCTAACTTAGTAAACTCGGTTACCTCTCAAATGTGATCTTTAAGACAACATTTTTATGCTTTTCAAAAAAAAAGTTGTTGCGTTTTGGTTGTAAATTTTTTTGCATGACAACATGATCTGTTGGTGCAACAAGGATTGCATAAGGATTCAATAGGAAATTTAAAGAAACCGATAGATATCTCTCATGAGGACTAGGAAGATCTAGCATTGGTTATTTTTATTTTTCTAGTATATATCTATGTTTCTTGTGAAGGAAGAATGGGTAAGTGTCAAAATGTGAAATGAAAATTGCAAAAGAATGTGAATTGTACATTGCAAGAGCAATTAAGATAGAAGCTACCATGACAATTGATATTATTTTTCCTGAGATATAAGAGTACCAATACCTTATCGCGTGGATATTTTCTTAATGTTTTTCAAGGTTTTACCACATAAATCAATATCTCTTGTGTTATTCTATTATTTCAGTTTATTCTTTGTATTATTTATTTGCAACTAATTTATGATATAGTTATCAAAAATTTTACTCAGGCTAAATTTGACAAAGTCATCATGCTTTCAAGTGTATCAAAATTTATTGTTTCCTCTTAATGCCATGTGGACATAAATGTAGCTCCCAAGAGGGTTTGAGCCCAGCATGTCAGTGACAGAGTATAAATACAGAAGCCAAAAGGGAGAGACAATTGTTTTGTTAATATTTTTGCTCCATGTGCAGGTATAGGTTCATTCATTGAATATTGGAGGAAAAAGATGATAAATTGTCGAAGGGACATGATAACATGTCATGAAACCTTTCTATTTAGGTGGACATTAGCTCAGAGTAGTTGAATAAAATTTATGAACTGGCAAAGAGACATTATGTTTTGTAGTGAAACCTTCTAGTTTGGGCAAGATGCTAAAGGATCCTAGCCTCATGATATTAAGGAACTAATCATATAGGTAATGCAGTATTCTAGGTAAGAGGTTACTAAAGATCAACAAAAAGCCTTAGATCGGCAAGTAGAAGCTATGCTTTCTAATAATAATGCCAAAGGGAAACAACCTAATGTAGTTAAACCACCCTCTTTTTTATATTTCTCTGATTATAGGAGAAAGCCTAGTGCATAACTGCATGATTGATTTAGGTGTTAGTAGTTCCATAATTCCCAAACAAATCATAAACAAATTAGGATTATAATTTGAGCCAATGGATAAGGGGGTAGTACAATTAGATGGGACTTCCATTAATACTCTTGGGTTCATAAATAATCTAAATCTAACTTTATATGCTTGCCCTGATTTTTCTATTCCTCAAGATATCTATGTGATTGATCTACCTCTGTACTTTTCTATATGCCTATCACAAGATTTTACAGACAATATAGGAGGGTCTTTATCATCATATTGGTCACACATATTGTTTAGAACTAGGTATGGGACTAAGGTCATTTTTATGTCAGAGCCAATTGCAAAAGATTGCAATGAACCATATAACCCAAGTGTTTTCAATGCATCTGTTGTTGTTTTATTTGATTATGAAGAACTTTATGTTGTTAATGAGCCTGAAATGCAAGTAGAGGATATCCCAGATATACTTCTAGATGAGTGGGCAGTAGAAAATCATCATGATAGTCAAATAGAACAACCAATAGAGGTTAGTTTGGGAAACTATTTGATTCATGAATCTGCTGATTTTATTCCTAATGTCATAAAAGTCTAGATCAACATCTACAATAAGATAATGGTGTTTGGAAGTTGTTATTTTTATGGTTTACACAGTAAGGTTGGTGAAAGAGGTGGTTGTATGTTAGTTTCACCTTCTAATGATAAATATTATTCATCTTTCAAGTTTACATTCAACTATACTAATAATACAATACAGTATGAAGAATTAATTAATTTATGGTCTTGAATGGGCTTGAAAATGAGGTATTCATTGTTTGCAGGTATTTGGGGACTCATATCTTATTGTGAATCAGGTTAGAGGCATCCATATCACTAAATATGAATTGTTGAAGTATTACAAGTATAGAGTATGGGACATTATTGAAGAATTTAAAGATTTTAGTTTGTTTTCCATTCCAAGGAGCATCAATAAACATGTTGATCGATTAGCAGCCATTGGGGAACAGTATGACATACCAAATGCGATCAACATAAATATGGTAAAATACTCTTATGGTAATTGTTAGGTACTCTATGCCAAAAAATACTAAAAATTGGTAGGTTTTTTATTCAAACCAAAAAAAATAGTTAACTTCTTGAGAGAAGAAGTTGAGTTTTCTAACACAAATCAGAAAAAACTAAGAGATCAATATGAAGATCAGGTCATTTAGCTAAAAACCAACAAGCTTCCCAAGGATCTAGTAACTTTGGAATCCATATTTAATATTGATGATTGACTCAAAAAATAAAAAGCTAGCTTACAAATCAGAGAATATCACTATGAAGACATTGAAATTCTCAAAGGTAAGATGCTAAAATTAGGCAAGGTATGTACCTTGGAGGAAATACTTTTTTTTTTTTTGACTTAGTTAAGAATTCAGTGACATATTTGCATGTGAATATTTTGATTTGAAAGGGTTTGATCCAAGCATAGCACAACATACTATTGAGCTTGAATCAAATGCAAAATTGATAAGATGAAAACAAAGACCAGTTAATTCGAGGCTTGAGCCTCCTATGGTAAAAGAGTTAAACAAATTGATTGAGAGAAATGTTTCTTTTCCAATCAAACACACTTCATGGGTGTCTAATCTTGTGCCAGTTGGAAATAAAAATGGAGAAATCAAACTTTGTGTTGATTTTTGTGATTTAAACATAGCATCACTAAAAGATAGGCATCTTTTACCTTCGATGGAGCAGATTTTACAAGTTGTTTTGGGTTCAGAGCATTTTTATTGCTAGATGGGTTTTCAGGCTACAATAAAATACTTGTGAAGGAAGAGGACAAATACAAGACAATATTTTTAACCAAGTGGAGCATAATGGCTTATCAGAAGATGCTATTTGGGTTGGTCCTTTCATCATAACATCTTGTAATCCACATAATGCTTTCCATATTTCCACCCTTGAAGGAGAGGAGTTACCAATCTCAGTTAATGGGAATCACCTCAAGAATTATTTTTGAGGTATGTCAGAACAAAAATAAGTGCTAAGAACAATAGTTAGTCAGTTTCAATTAGTTTCTTTGTAGTTACTACTTTTGTTTCTATCATGAACCAATCAAGGAAAAATGCTTCATGCATAACAGTGAACCATTCAGGATTCATTTTTATAAACAACACGCATTTCCTTAATCGGGATATGATAAGAACAAAGGTTAATTTTAGTTTCAGTTGTGTGGTAGGAGAAACCAAGGACAACACTTTTAGACTTCACCATCAATGCATGAAAAGAATACCTATCATATAAGGCATGTAATCCATTCTGCTAGCCCATATCATAAGCATTTCATCCATGCAAAACAATTAAAAAAAAAAATAATGTTCATGGTTTTGTTTTCGGTTTGCATTTTTTTAGGTTTAGTTTGTTTTATTTCCAATTTTTAGTTGAGAAGCTTTTTCAGTTTTCTAAGGATAAAGTAACTCTGTTGCCAATGGATATGTTGGAAACTCACCTATTTTTGTTTATCAAGAAAACACCCATGAGAGGTCATGAAGAATGTTATCAAAATTTTTACTCAGGCTCAATTAGACAAAGCCGTCATGCTTTCAAGCGAATAAAAATTTATTGTTGCCTCTTAATGACATGTGGACATTATTATACCCTGCATACCCGTCCCTACATTTTGTGTGCAAAATGTTCGGTCCCCCTTTTTTGCTTTTGGCTCTTGCCTTTTTTTCTTTTCCCTTGTTTCTTTTGTTCTCTTCTCCATGTTTTTCTTCCCAGAGGGTTTGTTTTGTTTTCACTTTTGCCTTTCGTGTCTCCGGGACCTGGTCCCAAAGTTGGTTGTTTTCCTTCCAGCAGCCAGATTCCAGACTCTAGGATTCTTTGCCCCAATGCCTCCTTCTTGTAAGAAGACATGGTTGTTTGGAATCCCCGGGCCCGGAGTCTGGAGGTTCTCCTATTTTTAAGTTCATGGAGAGAGGGTAACTTGCTTTTTACCTCAGGTATAAATAAGATTTACATGTCATTTTCATAGTTACCGCGATTAAAAATAGTTAGAGTTTAGAGCAATTCTTTGGCAATTTTAGTGCTTTTGAGTGCAAATTTATCTAAGCTTAGTGGATAACAACGTGTCGATCTTCAATAGCTATTCATGAGCATTGGAGGTCAAAGTTGTTGTAGAGCGGTCTTAATGCCTCTTCCCTTCGCCGTTCTTTGGATTCACAGGTTGGTTTCTCTGGTTCTTGCCCTTCATTTTTTCTTTGGTTTGGTTTCGTGTTGGTTTGTTTGTTTTTGTTTTATTTTTTTATTTTTTTTCTTAGTTCTATTTTTTTTGTGTTTTCTATCATTTGGTCTACCACCCGTTGGTGGGTCGGCTTTGCTAGAGGGTTGTCCGCCCTCTGTGCAGCTGTATGATTATGTATATCTATGTACATTCTATGTTTTGTTTTAGGGTAGCTACTCTGCATTTTTTTTGATATATATTGGTGTATATTGATGTATATTTTTTATATTTTGTGTGTGTATATGCCTCAGCCCTTATCCCTCCTACACATTTATGTATATTATGTAGATATGTTGTGTATATCCCTCAAATCTTGTGAGTTCTTTGCATTTTGTCATGTATTTTTACCCCATGAAATAGAGCTTGACGAGACAGAGTCGCCATAGTTTGAACTCGGCACCTTGCTGGTTTGAACCATGGTGGCTTTCTCTCTCCTCTGTCTCATCACATTGATGGTGGGATTAATTTCCCACATATGGCATTTAAAATGTGTCTAATCTGGCTTTCAATTTTGCCCCGTGTCAGCCCACTTGTCCTAATCAATGCCATAACTACCTTTACGCCGCCTTCCATCTTACCACGTGCCAATGCACATCAGCCAAAGTATGTCTCATTGCTAGTCACATCAGCAATGGCTAGTTTGTCTAGACTCTGAACTCCTAGCGGGATCTTGTCTCTTGCTTTTCCTTGTCACCATGTCTGCACACCCTGGAATGCAGAAGCCATGTTCAATTTTAGATACTCCAGAGCTTTTTGATATATGTACTAACATTTGTTTGGCAGGTGCAGGATGGTGAGGAATCTCCTGGAGTTATAATTCATGTTTATATATGTGCTGATAGTTTTTGGGTCTTGCAGGTTTGCTGATAGGTTGATTCAAAATGTTTGACAATTTTGCACCTCCTGATAGTCCAGAACTACCAACTACCTCCACCTGGGTAGCCATGAAATCAAAGATTGAAAGAATGTTGGCAAAGTTGCCTTTAACCTCCAAGTATCTGAAGGATGGAAGTGTTGCGGGGTCTAAGATAGACTCCAAGGCTCAAGAGATAATAGATCTGGACCCCGGGACTTGGGCTGAATTATAGGTTCTAATCTAGACCACTTACATGTTGAAGGAACAAGGAGATAAGATAGCCACTTTCCTAGCTATCTCTGGCATTATAAAGGCCACAAAATTTCCATGCACGGTGCAATCACCTAAACTTATCAAGCAGATGGCGGCATTTTATAATGCGGCCACTCATTTAGTTTTTCTTCTAGATCCCCAACCGCTGCAATATACCACCACCATCGTCACATTAGATGCTCCCACCTTTGCTTTTGGGTTGGGAATTCCACAATTCAAAGGGTCTGCAGTAATCACCAGGGCCAACTCACTAAAGGAATTCGGTGAGGCCGAAATCATTTCCCGGAAACACCTCAATAATCACTGGTTAAAGTCTTCAAAGTGAGACTATAAGAGAATGAAATTGGAAATTTCCCATAGGGATTTCAATTAGCCCATTCAAGCGGGCATAATATTTTTGTGCAGAATCTTTGAATGGCCCCACGCCCAGGAATTCTCAGCATGGATGTATTACTTCTTATCACGCTCTAGGTGCCTTTGGAAACTTTGGGTGACCAAGTTCCCAGAAGCACTTTTAGTGAGGTCGTAATAGCTGCCACCTTGTTAAACTTTGGCCAGTGACCTCACCCACCACTAGAAGATGTCCTAATGGAGGAAGAAAGTATTACAGAGGAAGAAGCCAATAAGGCCCAAGAACAATAGCAACCAATGGATCAAGAGGTCCCAGGGGAAGAAAATGAAGAAGCTATCAATGCCACCAGGGAAGATGAAGTCCCTGAGAATACAAAAATTGAGACTGGGGAAAAGATTCTAGGTGATTTTATAGAGGACGCCAACATGGTGGAAAATATCAAGGATTCCGGAGAATAAGAAACAGAGAAAGAAAAAGAAGCAAGAAAAGAACCAGAATAGAAGCAGGAAAAAGAGCCTAAGGATAACGTAGACTCAGGGGACGCACCGCCAAATTCAAAAATGGATCCTAATGAATAGGAATTGGTAGCCAAGCTACCCCAGCTGCCCCAATGGCTGGTAGAAACCAAGAAAAGAAAGGCTCCGACAGTGACTATAGGCGCTCCACTATCATTGGTTGAGATAATGGCCAAGAGTGTTGAGACAAAGAAGCCCAAAAGGGTGCGGGTGGTCCATACTCTCTAGACCAACCCAGTAGGCAGCACCATTATGATCATCACAACACCCCTAGAAAATAGAGATGCAGCAGCTGCAAGGCCTGAAGACTATAGTATAATGGAGGTAGAGCTTAGGAAAAGAGACAAGCAAGGAGAACTATACTTGCTGAAGTAAGCTACCTAGGTGAAAGAGGCTTAGTATGTGAAGAAGGGATAGAAGTTGCAAGATGAAAAAGAGACAAATGCCAATATCCTTGCACTTTTGGCAGAATTAACATGGCCTTTGGCTGAAGTCCACCCCGAAACCCCCTTTTCCAGATTGCTGCTTGCATAGGGTGATGTGGCCTCACTGTGCATAATGAAGAAGAAGGAACAAGCAGTAGACGGATGGGCAGCTGAGAAAATACCACCAATGAGAGAATTTCTAGTAGCGTCCCTCCTGGACCTATACAGGGTCGATCTCACCATTAGCCACGTGAGAAGCTCCTCTCAAATATGGGAACTAGACTTAGAGAAATATTAGAAATGGAAAGCCCAGTTGGAAGATATCCGCAACCTAGGTGATGAGGTTGCCATAGAGTCTAGCATTTTGGGAGAAGAAGCATATGATTCTCTCAAGGTCCAATACTCTAGACTTGCCCTCAAAATTGAGGTTTGCAAGGAATTGGTTAACACCTTAAAAGAGAAGTTGACGGCTGCCCAATATCCCTTGGGTTTATTCAAGACATTCTTTGTCGGGGTATCACAAGTTGATCCCTTCACCACCAGAACATGTACCCCAGAGGACTATTTCCTTAGTAAGTTTGAAAAAAGGATGGAATCCTTGTATCCACCGGCCAGAGATTTTGATCAAGGCTGGTTGTCTAGATTGTCAAAGACCATGATTTGGTCACATGATGCCATCAAAATGGTGGACAAATTTTGGAACGGGGCTGGAGAAGTTGAGGAAGTGTTTGAGGCTATCCGTAGCCGATGGGAAAGCATCTAGGGTGTAGACAAGGAAGGCCTAAGCCAAGTGATGGAAGCTTGGGAAAAATCATGAAGTAATAAAGTTCTCCAGATCTGAGATAATTTAACCCAGCATCATGTTTTGTATTCTTTATTCTTTTGGAACACAAGTTCCTGGATCCCAGAGTTCTGGATCTCACATTTTTTAATTCTTCGCATGACCTATGTCTTGGATCCCAATACCAACCAGTAACTTTTAGGATAGTAATAAAGGTTGTTAGAAGATGAATGATTACAGCAAGGCACATCAGCTCAATGGGAGGTTTCTGATAGATGGTCTTCCCAAGCTGCCATTTCAACATTACACCTAGCACATCGGAGACAGGGTGCCGCTTTCTCATTTATGAGGCATGTAGCCTCGATCCCCAGGAGATCAAATTTCTTCTTGCTCCTCTTGACTCTCTTCTCGAGGCTGATTCTTCCACTCCATCTTTCTTGTCTTATTCTTCTGACATGTCAGGCCTCTTCCATCTCGAGGTCTCTTGTAACATGGTGTAGGTAGTACCGGCCACCAAATAATGTATTTTATTGTAAAGTGTAAAATAAGTTAGGGTTAGGCTTAGGTTAGAAGGTGTATAAATAATAAGTCTGACCTCATTCCAAGGGTCGGAGAAATTCATGATTTTATAGTCCACACTTAATAGCAAAGTGGTTTTCTCATTTCATAGTTGTAGAGCTCAATGCTCCATAGTTTTAAACTTTCAATAGTTAAAATGCTCCCTGGGAGTTATCATTGTACCACGCACCAGTGCCTACTAGAAAGATGTTAATGAAGAAGGAAGGGTTCTCTCAATGATGTTTTTGGAATTCTATCTTCTAGGTTAATGGTATTTTATGCTTTGTGTTCTTCATGTCCTTTGGTCTAATGCTTAAAGTAGATTAACGACCTCCTTTCTTTGCTACTAATAAAATATGAACGTATGGTTGTGTATTTCTTTGATATTTAGTGTAGTGTGTTAGAGAATTGTTGATGTTTTGAATGTTTAGCATAACTATAGGTAGATGAAATACTTCTAACTCTATAGTATCTTTCTAAGTTTATTTTATAAGTGAATGTATGCTTGGAGAAACCTTATTTACCTGAATCCCTAGAGTTGATGAGTTGAAGATAACCAGCTATCCCCCTCAAGAAACAGTCATATCTCCCAACTGAGCCCCACACTATCAAGACCTAACTCTCACGTGCTTGGAGGCCTGGGGAATATCATTTCCCTAGACAACATTTATAGGTGGAGTGGGCTGGTACCCCGGTACCTGATGACAACTTACATCTATTGGCAGACCCGGTCATAAAGTCCTGTCAACATAAACTGGCACTAGAAGGAGGGCATGAACTCATCCCCCTCTCAGGATTCATATTTTACACCGTCTAAGGTTTCCCCAATCCATTGTTTTAGGATTAAAGCCTTTAGAGGGATTAGGTCTTTCTCCCCAGTGAGATTTGAAAGAAACCTTAGATCAGCCCCTAATCCCAGAAGGTTTGTCGAACTCAAGCCCCCTGCTCGAAAGAAAAAGACCCTAAAAGTCAAGCTAGCCACCATTGTTTGGAGATCAAGCATACCACATAATACCCAAGTCCCCCAAACAATCCTGAGAATTATTGCTCAACCTAATGAAAATCCAACTCCCCCAATGGTTTCTTATTTTGGAAATATCGAGTCCCTAATGGGAACTTTTCTGGGTGCAGCCAACAATTTACCCCCACACCCCGAAAAGATTTGTTCCCGATATGAGCACTTAGTCTCACGAACCATAGAAGAGCATCTGTAGGCATACAAAGATGCCATGAACTAACACTGGATCCAACATCAAGATGTTGTGACCTAGATGTTCCCTCTATCCCTAGGATAGAACGAATTGAACTGGTACCTCAATCTTCCCGCCAACTCCATCAACTATTGGCAGGACATGGAAGATGCCTTCCTAGCTGCCTTCTATGTACACATGGACCCGGCTTGGTCCCATAGCCAATTAATTTCCATCAAGAAGGAACCAAATGAACCCCTTGTAGCATTCAATCATTATTTCCAATGCGCCCTAAAGTGGTGCATGGGTCCCTTCATCCCATTCGCGGAAGTGACTATTCAAACTTATCTCAATGCGATGGACCCCTTTGTTGCCACTCTCCTTTAGAGAACTACCATCCTAGGTGACCAAGATACTTTGGTGAAAGTTTACAACCTAGCCTTGGAACTGTCCCATGGCCTCAACAAATTTGCAAGTGGGAGTGGGCAGAGTACACCATTTAACATGATCCCTAGTGGAACTCCTTACACTGGGGGATGTAACCCCAATCTAGTAATGGGTGCCCCCATGATGACCATGACTCCCTTACCACTGCCAATAGACTAACAGGCCTGGTATGTATATCCATTGTAGACTCAGACAATACCAAGTCTTGAATCTTTCCCTTGGAACCAACCATAGCAGACACAACAACCATAGATACAACCACCTAGAGTGCCTATCTTCCAGTCTTCTGCAGATGGAGGATTTCCACCCTTGACTCTAGCAAATACTGTTGCCTTCCCAAGGAACCAACAACAACAACCATCACATTATGATGCAAACACTCAGTTGACCACCGAGGTTGAATCCCTCTAGCAAGTGTTGTCCACCCTAACTATGGATATGGGTCAACTGAAGGCGGGGTTCTACGCACCCCAAAATTCTAATTCCCAGAGAAGGAATATTTTCTCCGAGCAACGAAACAGCAATGTCGAGGGAAGAAATTTCAACAACGGGCCTCAGCCCAACCCATAGCAATGGAATAGCGACGTAAACACCAGAGGTCCACCTCCAAACCAAAATTCCAATCAAAGTGGTGGTAGACCATCACATTGAATGCTAGCCATAGACTTCCATCCTATGACCAATCGGTGTAGATTGCATGACATAGGCTCACACAATAAGGTAAATTGTGCCATGCTAGAAAAGGTCATCATGATTTCTCAGCTGGACAGATAATAATCATCTGATCCTACTCCCCCAGAGCCTCCTGTTTAAGATCCAACTCACGGTGCATTCACGTGTGAGACTGTCTTCTTTAGACCTGCCAGAGAAGACAAAGAAGAATCCAAACTGTAGGGATTCTTTGATGAATCGATTGTGGCCTTTAAGGCCAATGCCTTCACCAACCCATGGGATCCTTACAACACTCAGAGCTAGGTAGGTAAAGGACCAATTTACATGCCAACACCTCCCAAGGACACTCCTCCCTAGGATAATACAATTGATCGGCCTGTCCCTCCAAAAGGTTCTAGCTCTAACCAAGCAAAAGACCCAGCTAAGGGAAGCCACTAATTCCTGGGAGGGAGGTTTTATATCATGAAGGCATTATAACAAACTACCACTTCCATGACCTTGATGGAGGTTTTACTAAATTGTTTCAAGCAGAAGAAGTCTCTTTTGAATCTTTTGGGAAACTTGGAAGCTGTCGGTCACCCACCCAAGACCGTGCCTTTTGAGGACACCAACGTTGCTATCTTCCAAGGAAATACTAAAGATCCTCCCTTCCTACTAGGCCTGAATATACAAGGAAAAAACATACACAACTGCCTAGTAGATTATGGGGCTTCGGGCAACATCATTCCCCTATCCATACACCAGAAGCTTGGATTCAGACCCACCCCATCTAATGGTGCAGTAATCCAATTGGATAAAACTACTGTAAAAATGGTGGGTGAATAGAAGAATGTCTAGATATAGCTCATCCAGGACTCCAGAATAGCCAGCATAATTGACATCCAAGTGGTGGACATCCCAGAGACTTATGGGATGTTATTAAGTCAAAATTGGTCTAAGTCCCTGAACGGATAGTTTTTGACAGACTTATCCCACTTATGGCTCCCCTAGGAGGGAGAATCAAACAAGATCTGAGTAGAAAGTGAGCCCTAGATGAAACAGGCCCTAACCAAAGTTGGGAGGGTTAATGAGGTCTTCTTCTCTGAGACTTCTCCAGGGGTGTTCCAACCCCTTGAAATCTTAATGTTCTATTTCACCCCCGGGGAAGATCCCATAGTTATGCAGAGAACCCAGGACCAAGAAGAAAAATTGAGGGTTGAGGTTAACTCTTAGGGTGCTATAGAAACCCCTACCACACTCTTGTCTAACACTTGGTGTCAGATACATTACCAAAAGCACTTAGATCTAGGGTGTGAGCCTTGTCTTTCCATTGCTACCTGGGACATTGTCACCCTCTGGAACAAAGACCATACAAATGATTCCCTGTAGCCCAGTATCCCTACTAGAAGCACTTGTTTGGTGCCATTTCTCTGGGGATCTCAATCCTAAACCCCTCTAAGGGTAAACCTCACCCATGCACCATCAACATCGAAGGAAACTCCTCCTAAATCTCCCAAAGATAATCCAAAGACTACTCATTCTCCCAAGCTCCAGACAACAAGCGATGATTTGTGGACCCTTAAGTTTGATGGGTCCTGATCCAAACAAGGTTGTGGGTCTGGAGTAGAATTAATCAACCAATGAGGGAAATCCTTCCTCATGTCCTACGGGCTATAGTTCAACTACACAAACAACATCATAGAGTATGAGGCCCTGGTCCTTAGACTCCTATTTGCATTAAGGAAAGGAATCACTCACCTCTGGGCCCTAGGTGATTCAAAATTGATTGTGAAACAAGTCCGGAGTTAGTACACGTGTCATGATAAGAGGCTGGCCGCATACCATAATTAGGCATGGAGCCTTATTGAAGATTTTAATGCCTTTGGCATTGATCTCATTTTCTGGCGATGCAACTATGTCCCGGATGCCCTTATTATTTTTTCCAGCACACTTGAGCCCATGGCCGGCTCGGGACTTTGGAGATTTTCCATTGAGATGATCCCCACCTTGTCCATTCTAGATAATGTCACTCACTTTCAGGTTTTTGAGGATAATCAACATAGCCTAGCCTTCATGGCCAATGTTGGTTTCTTTGAGGACCAGATAGTGGAGGAACGAGACCACGATCACACTAGATAGGGTGATGAAGATGATGGGATCATGGACCTACCTACCAACACCATCCTAAAGGGGATGGTTATGCTTGAATGAATCTTTGACTCAGACCCTTGGGGCTGGGAAAAAATATCGTCCTCCTCCGAGGGAGGAAAATTCAAGAAAGTAAATATCGGTCGGCCAGATGAAGAAAAGATGATACACATCGGTACCTCCTGCTCCTCTGAGGAGAAGGAAAAAATTCTCGTGGTTCTCTGATAATACATAGACATGATCATGTGGGGATATGAGGATTTAAAAACATACGACACATCCATTATGACTCATACTATCCCACTGAAACCTGATGCTAAGCCTTTCTGGCAAAAGCAATGATTGGTCAACCCACTGATCGAGCCTCTAATTTGTCAAGAGGTGCAAAAACTATTATCATCCTAGATAATCTTTCCAATCTGGCATACTACATGTGTTGCCAACTTGGTCCCTATGAGAAAAAAGAGCAGTGAAATTCACCTTTGCGTGGATTTCTGAAATTTGAATAGAGCCTACAAGAAGGATAATCACCCTCTCCCCTTGTTGGATGAAGTGTTGCAGATAATGAATGGATCCCAAATGATGTCTTTCTTGGATGGGTACTCTAGCTATAGCCAAGTCATGGTTAAATACAAGGATATAGACAAAATGGCATTCACCACCAAATGGGAAATGTTTGCATACCGGAGGATGCCCTTTGGCTTGATTAACATACGGGCCACATTTTAGAAGGCCATGGACATTGCATTCGAGGGCCTTGTGAACTGGTACATAATCATCTACATGGATGATTTGACCATCTTTTCCCAGGACAGGCGTGACCTTTTTGCCCACCTCGCCCAAATCTATGAGAGATGTCACCAGTACAGAATATCCCTCAACCCTAAGAAGTGCATATTCGGGGTCACTGAAGGGAAGTTACTTGGGCATATTGTCTCTAAGAATGGTATATCCATTGACCTTGAGAGACTCGAAGCACTGCTAAACCTACAAATTCCCATAAGCAAGAAAGAGATGTGATCAACTTTTTCTGGCAGTTCATCACAAGATTCGCCGAAATTGTGAAGCCACTCAACGAGATGATGAAGAAAGACACCAAAATTGAGTGGAGTCCTAAAACAAAGAGGGCATTTTCCCATATTAAACAGACAATAAAAGAGGTACCAGTCCTGGCAAGTCTGGACTACTCCCTCCCATTTTACATTTACTCCTTTGCTTCACCGCATTCTGCCACGGTAGTATTGACCCAAAAGGTCAAAGGGAAAGAAAGACCAATAGATTTTATGAGCTCCCCCTTCAAGAACACCAAAGTCTTGTATTCATCATTAGAAAAGTAGGTCTTTTCTCTTGTCCACACCATGAAGAAATTCTGGCTTTACATTCTCTGGAGCAAGGTGCATGCTATCATACCAGACTAGGCTATAAAATCCCTGCTAATGCAGATTGAATTGGGTGAAAGATGGGGGAAATGGATGGCCATCCTCTAGAAATATGATCTATAAATGCAACCCATGAAGATGGTCTAAGGCCAAGGACTAAGTCGAGCGATGGTAGAAGAGACTCCCCACATAGAATGTCAAACATACATAGTAGAGTCTATCACTCAAGACCTGTGGTACATAGATTTGGTGTACTTGTTGTTAAATAAAAAGTGTCTGGAAGGGTTTCCTCCCAACAAATGATGCACCCTGCGGTTGAAAAGCATACATTATATGATTAAAAAATCCATGCTTTTTCGCAGGAATTATGGAGTGTACCTTCAGTGCATCGACAAGGACCAAGTTGCAAAAGTAATTAAAGAATTCTATGGGCAGTTTGGGACCGGGCATGGCTCATTTGACACCACCACCCATTAGATCCTTCGGGGTGGATACTATTGGCCCTATATCTTTAAAGATGTCTACACTCATGTTTGAAAGTGTCATACTTGCCAAACCGTGGCACATCGTGAGCGTAACCCGACTATGCCTTTGCAGCCGGTGTTTGAAGCTAGACCTTTTTCCCAATGAGCATTTGAATTTATCAAGGAAATCAACCCCAACTCATTTTCCAACCACCAATACATCCTGACTACAACCGATTACTGCGCCTGGTGGTCTAAAGCCATACCTTGCAAAAATAACACGGCAGATATGGTTATCAAATTCTTGGAAGAGAACATCGTCACAAGATTTGGAATGCCCTTCACCATAGTATGTGACAATGGTCTGACATTTTCTTTGGCACAACTACTTGAGTAGACCTATGACCAGAAGATTACTCTAAAGTTCTCCAGCAACTATTACCCCCCAGGGGAATGGTGTTGCTGAATCAATTGACAAAAATTTTCTTGAAGTGATCAGACACCTATTAGACTAGAATACCCGAGATTGGCACCAAAAGTTGAGATTCAGCCTCTGGGTGAATTGCATTTGAATTAAGGCTGCCCTGAGAACATCTCTATTCCATCTGGTTTACGGCTAAAACCCAGTGTTCCCAATTAAGTTATAGATCCCAGTTTTACAGTTCATGCAAGAATTCAGCAGTCAGGATAATATTATGGAGGTTCAACTCTTGAATTTGGTGCGAATGGAAGAACAACGAGATGTAGCCCTTGAACATTTCATGCATCACCAAGTAGAGGTAAAATGATGGTTTGACTAAAGAGCCTGATACAAGGCCTTTCAAATTTTGGACTTGGTCCTTTTGTGGGATAAATTCTAGGAAAAGAAAGGAAAGCACACTAAATTCTAACAACTCTGGCTTAGACCATACTTAATCTCAGAGATCTATGGGGAAAATACCTATCACCTTAGTACCATGACTAGAGAACCTGTCCCATTGTCTGTCAATGGATAGTATCTCAAACATTACTTTGAATAAGGTAGGTTTGTCCAGAGTTGTATTATATGTAAATCTTCTCATTTGTAAATATTCCTTTTCCGGTGTCCCTGTTTGGGGTGCCTTGTTTTGTAAATATTTTTGCTGGCCATACTCTGGGACCACCTCTTTTCTTTCCTTGTTTTCTTTTCCTTTGTTTCTTTTGTTCCCTTTTCTAGGTTTCTAGTGTTTTTCTCCCCTTTTTGTAGGCTGGTATGCTCCGCATAATATCTAGTCTCTGGGATGGTACCTTTGGCATGTCGGTGAACTTAGAATTTATCGTTAGCATGGTGGAATTGGTCCAGTCTTCAGAGTTATTTTATGGGTTTGGTAGAAAATTTATTAGTAGTCTTCATCAGATTTATCCCCAGAAGTCCAGTAATTAGTTAAATCAAAATTAAAAGGAACAAGTAATCGGACACACTGAGAGTAGATCGGTCGCACTGGTTGGTTGATCCAAGTCTGAGCTTTTAAAGATTCTTTTTGAGTCTGGATTTTTTCTTCCCCATTTAGCAAATTAAGGTGGGTGGAAGGGTGAAAGAAGTACCACTATTGAATTTAGCTAAGCTTAAGCTTAATGGTGAAAGAAGTACCGCCCTCCCACCTAGAAGAGAATAAAATAACAAAAGAAAAGATGGGACAAAAATCTGGTATCCGAGAGAAATGAGCGAACTTGATGACTTTGGGTTGATATATTTAGTGCCTCTTCTTTGATTCTCCTAGAGGTCATCAGCTTTATTTCCTTCCAAAGAAAACACTTCACAACTAATGAAACACCATGGATTGAATCACGCATGGCTGAATTTCTCAGACCTTTCACGCCTTGCAAGAAAGATGCTTCAAGTAACGATTACTTCCAGTTTTACTAACCAAAGATTCTATGGTTCTCAAATGTGCTAAGGCATTTGTCCCAGATAGTCACCATTTGTTATGCCCTGCATACCCATCCCTACATTTTGTGTGCAAAATGTTGGGTCCCCCTTTTTTTCTTTTGGCTCTTGCCTTGTTTTCTTTTCCCTTGTTTATTTTTTTCTCTTCTTCGGGTTTTTCTTCTCGGAGGGTTTGTTTTGCTTTCAATTTCACCTTTCATGTCTTCAGGACCCGGTTCCAGAGTTGGTTGTTTTCTTTCCAGCAGCCAGATTTTGGACTTCGAGATTCTTTTCCCCAATGCCTCCTTCTCGTAAGAAGACATGGTCATTTGGAATCCTCAGGCCTCGAGTTCGGAGGTTCACCTATTTCAAAGTTCACAGAGAGAGGGTAACTTTCTTTTTACCTCAGGTATAAATAAGATTTACATGTCATTTTGACAGTTACCACAATTAAAAACACTTAGAGTTAAGAGCGATTCTTTGGCGATTTGAGTGCTTTTGAGTGTGAATTTCTCTAAGCTTAGTGGATAACGACGTGTCGATCTTTGGTAGCTGTTCATGAGCATTGGAGGTCAAAGATGTTGTAGAGTAGTCTTAGTGCCTCTTCTCTTTGTCATTGTTTGGATTCAAAGATTGGTTTCTCTGGTTCTTGCCCTTCATTTTTTGTTTGGTTTGGTTTCATGTTAGTTAGTTTTTTTTTTGTTTCGTTCTATTTTTTTTTGTGTTTTGTGTCATTTGGTCTGCCTCCTGTTGGTGGGTTGGCTCTGCCAGAGGGTTTTTTGCCCTCTATGTAGCTATATTATTATGTATATCTATGTACATTCTATGTTTTGTTTTAGGGTAGCTGCTTTACATTCTATGTTTTGTTTTAGGGTAGCTGCTTTGCATTCTATTTTTGATATTCTATTAGGGTAGTTGCTTTGCATTCTATATTTTGCATGTGTATATGCCTTGACCCTTGGCCCTCCTACACATTTATGTATATTATGTAAATATGTTGTGTATATCCTTAAGAGCTTGCAAGTTCTTCGTGCTCTGTCATGTATTTTTACCCTACAAAATAGAGCTTGACGAGACAGAGTCACCATGGTTTGAACTCGACACCTTGCTAGTTCAAACCATGGCAGCTTTCTCTCTCCTTTGTCTCATCACATTGATGGTAGGATTAATTTCCCATGTATAGCATTTATAATGCTTCCAATCTAGCATTTAATTTTGCCCCATGTTAGCCCACTTGTCCTAATCAATGCCATAACTACCTTTATGCCACCTGCCATCTTACCACGTGTCAGCACATGTCAGCCAAAGTATGTCTCATTGCTAGTCACATTGGCAATGGCTAGTTTTTCCATACGCTAGACTCCCAGCAGGATCTTGTCTCCTACTTTTCCTTATCACCGTGTCCGCACACCCCATAATTCTTAAGCCATGTTCATTTTTAGATACTCTGGAGCTTTTTGATGTATGTACTAATGTTTGTTTGGCAGGTGCTGGCTGATGAGGAATCTCCTGAAGTTATAATTCATGTTTATATATATGCTGATAGTTTTTGGGTCTTGCAAGTTTGCTGATAGGTTGATTCAAAATGTCTAACAATTTTGCACCTCCTGATAGTTCCGAACTACCAACTACCTCTACTCGGGCAGCCACGAAATCAAAGATTGAAAGAATGTTGGCAAAGTTTCCTTTAACCTCCAAGTATCTGAAGGATGGAGGTGTTGCAGGGTCTAAGATAGACTCCAAGGCTCAAGAGATAATAGATCTAGACCTTGGGACTTGGGCCAAATTACAAGGTCTAATCCAGACCACTTACAGGTTGAAGGAACAAGGAGATAAGATAGCCACTTGCCTAGCTGCCTCTGGCATTATAAAGGCCACAAAATTTCCATGCATTGTGCAATCACCCAAACTTATTAGGTAACTTGTGGCATTGTATAATGTGGCCACTCATTCAGTTTTGCTTCTAGATCCCCAACCGCTGCAATATCCCGCCACCATCATCACATTTGACAATCCCACCTTTGCTTTTGGGTTGGGAATTCCACAATTCAAAGGGTCCGCAGTAATCACCAGGGCCAACTCACTAAAGGAATTTGGTGAGGCTGAAATCATTTCCTGGCAACACCTCAATAATCACTGGTTAAAGTCTCCAAAGCAAGACTATAAGAGAATGAAATTAGAAATTCCCTTAGGGGATTTCAAGGAGCTCATTCAAGCAGGCATAATATTTTTGTGCAGAATCTTTGGATAACCCCACACCCGGTAATTCTTGGCATGGATGTATTACTTCTTATATTGCATAAAAAATAACAACAGGACCTTCAACTGGGCAGCAATTATATCTAATCATGTAGATACACAAATGAGGACTGTCGCCCAAAATTCACAATTTTATATGACTTCATATGTGCTGTGGGCATTGGCACAGCAAAGGCCAGCCTTTCAATGCCTAGGAATAGTCAAAGAACTCGAGAATGGCCCAGGATAGGTCACACCTTGGGACCATTATCCCCAATTATAGTGGGAGCTCAGCTTCCAAAATTTCTGTCAGGTAAATGACGCCTTCATTTACCAAAATATTCTAGCACTTACCCAAGATTCTGGGTACCACCTCTCACAGGCGAAAATGGCACTGGTCAATTCCTATGGCCTATATTTTATTCAATTTAGGCATCACACTTACATCAGGGTGACAGGCTTCAATGGGAAGCCCTACCTCCTTTCCTGGTATTGCGGGGATGGGATTATTCTTTTAGAGTTCTACAAGTAGATGATGGATCTACACACCTTCTTCACATTGAAGAAGGTCGTCAACATCCCATTCCCCTTTTCTTGCGGGGATTATACATGCAACCTCACTACAGCTTGGGAGGTAGATAACGAATTGAAAATTTTGGGGCAGGTTGAATTCAACCACGCCTGGAGAAATTGTGATCCCCGCAGCAAGATTGTTGTAGCACTACCTAGGGCATCCCCCCCACATGAAGATGATATTGAAGACTTATGAGTAGATTGCTAGGATATTTTTAATCTCATGGCCAGACAAAATACAAGAATGAGAAAAGGGCTCATGGAAGCGTTAGACCTTCAGACATTGCCAAAGGGTTTCAAAGATGGCAGGCTGCTGGAAGACCCAAAATACAAGGGATAGGGGCTGGACAAATTGGACCTGCGTCTAGTGGATTGGGCCACTGTGGAGGATTTAACAATTGAGTGGGTATGCCACCCCATCCTCAAAATAAGTTATAGGTACTTTTCCTGGGTGTGCCCAAAGAGCACCCGAAAGAAAGCAGCGGTCAAGAAGACCCTTCCTTTTTCAGCTGGCATCGGACCTTCTTCGTCCACCGCGTCTGCTGAAGAAAGTAAAAATAAAGGAAAATAAAAGGAGTCCTGGTGCCCAAGGCATCCCCTCAGATTCCCATGATTTTGATGGCAAAGCTACATGATCAGATGGAGTCAGCATAATTGGCTAGCCAACAAATCAGCATGCAGGTTGCTACCAGTCTCCCAATCACCCCAGTGGCATCTACTCGCCCAACATGACCCCCCTTGTTGGCAGCAATGATGAATAAGTAGACTTTTTCTAAGGCAGAGTCTTCCGGTATTCTGGATACAAGGGCTTCTCTCACCTGAAAAAGGAAAATAGCTATGACCCCCATACCAAGCGTCGCCCTTGGTATGCCTGAGAAGCCCCCGGTGGATGTAAGTTTGGATTCTCCCAAACTTGATGATATCTTAGACTCCTATCTGCTGCATGATGATTTTGATGATACCTTCTCGGTAGAGGAGCTTCTGGAGATCCAAAAGGGTGTCAATACTATAGTAGAGGAGATTGAGGCTCAAGATAAAGAAGAGGCCCCTGCAGAAGAGGAAGTTCTTGAAGAAGAAGAAGAAGATGCATGAGAGAAAGAGGCTCAGGGAGAAACCCAAATAGGGCATGAACAGGAAATGATACTAGTCCAGGTGACCATGGATTTGCAAAGGTAGCCTACATTTGAGCCCCCGATGGAAGGAGAACCCAGACACCAGGGAAAAACCATACCTCTAACCATCACACTCCAAGTGCCTTTGGAAATTACTTCAGGTGACCAAGTGCCACGATGCACTTTCAGTGAGGTCATAATAGCTGCTGCCTTGTTAAGCTTTGGCTAGCAACCTCACCCACCTCTGGTAGATGTCCCAATGGAGGAAGAAAGTATTGTAGAGGATGAGGCCAATAAGGCCCAAGAATAGTAGCAACCAGTGGACCAAGAGGTCTCGGAGGAAGAAAATGAAGAAGTTGTCAGTGCCACCAGGGAAGATGAAGTCCCTAAGAATATAGAAATTGAGACCAGGGAAAATATTCCAGGTGATTTTACAGAGGATGCTAGCACGGTGGAAAATATCAAGGATTCTGGAGAACAAGAAATAGAGAAAGAACATGAAGCAAGAAAAGAACCAGAATAGGAGCAGGAAAAAGAGCCTGAGGATAACGTAGACTCAGAAGATGCACCACCAGATTCAGAAATGGATCCTAATGAACAGGAATTGGTAGCTAGGCTGCCCCAGCCACCCCAATGGCTGGTAGAAACCAAGAAAAGAAAGGCTCTGGCGGTGACTACAGGTGCTCCACTATCACTGGCCAATATGATGGCCAAGAATGTCAAGACAAAGAAGCCCAAAAGGGCGCGGGTGGTCCATACTCTCTGGACCAACCCAGCAGGCAGCACTGTTGTAGTCATCGCAATAACCCTAGCAAATATAGATGTAGTGGCCACAAGGCCCAAAGACTATAGTATAATGGAGGTAGAGCTGGGGAAAAGAGACAAGCAAGGAGAACTAGACTTGCTGAAGGAAGCTACCTGGGTGATAGAGGCCCAGTATGCGAAGTAGGGCCAGAAGCTGCAAGAGGAAAGAGAGACAAATGTAAATCTCCTTGTGCTTCTGGCAGAATTAACATGACCTTTGGCCGAAGTCCACCCTGAAACCCCCTTTTCTGGATTTCCTCTTGCACAAGGCAATGTGGACTCACTACGCATAATGAAGAGCAAGGCGTAAGTAGTGGATGGATGGGCAGTTGAGAAAATAGCAGGGATGAGAGAATTTCTAGTGGCATCCCTCTCAGACCTATAGAAGGTCGATCTCACCCTTAGCCACATGAGAAGCTCTGCTCAAATATGGGAACTAGACTTAGAGAAATATTAGAAATTGAAAGCCAAGTTGGAAGAGTTCTGCAGCCTACATGAGGAGGTTGCCACAGAGTCTAGCATTTTGAGAGAAGAATCATATGATTCCCTCAAGGTCCAGTACTCCAGACTTGCCCTCAAAATTGAGGTTTGCAAAGAACTAGTTAAGACCTTAAAAGAGAAGTTGACGGCTGCCCAATATCCCTTAGGTTTATTCAAGACATTCGTGGTTAGAGTATCACAAGTTGATCCCTTCACCACCGAAACATGTACGCAGAGGACTATGTCCTCAGTAAGTTTGAAGAAAGGATGGAATCCCTGTATCCGCCAGGCAGAGATTTTTATCAAGGCCAGTTGTCTAGATTGTTAAAGACCATGATTTGGTCACATGATGTCATCAAAATGGTGGACAAATTCTGGAACGGGGCCGGAGAAGTTGAGGAAGCATTTGAGGCTGTCCGTAGCTAGTGGGAAAGAATCTAGGGTGTAGATGAGGAAGGCCTAAGCCAAGTGATGGAAGCTTTGGAAAAATCATGAAGTAATAAAGTTCTCTAGAACTGGGAGAATTTAACCCAGCATCATGTTTTGTATTCTTTATTCTTTTGGAACACAAGTTCCCAGATCCCAGAGTTCTGGATCCCGTATTTTTGAATTCTTTGTGTGACCTGTGTCTTTGATCCCAATGCCGACTGGTCACTTTTAGGATAGTAATAAAGGTTGTTAGAAGATGGATGATTACAGAAAGGCATGTTAGCTAGATAGGAGGTTTCTGATAGATGGTCTTCCCTAGGCATCGTTTCAATGTACCTGGCACATCGGAGATAGGGTGTCACTTTCCCATCTATAAGGCATGTAGCCTCAATCCCCAGGAGATTAGATTTCTTCTTTCTCCTCCTGACTCTCTTCTCAAGGCCAATTCTTCCACTCCATCTTTCTTGTCTTATTCTTCTAAAATGTCAGGCCACTTCTATCTCGAGGTCTCTTGTAATGTTGTGCAGGTAGTACCAGTCACTCGATAATGTATTTTATTGTAAAGTGTAAAATAAGTTAGGGTTAAGTTTAGGTTAGAAGATGTGTATAAATAATAAGTCTGACCTCATTCCAAGGGTTGGCGAAATTGATGATTTTGCAGTCCACACTTAATAGCAAAGTGGTTTTCTCAGTTCATAGTTGCAGATCTCAATGCTCCATAGTTTTAATCTTTCAGTAGTTAAAATGCTCCTTGGGAGTTATCATTGTACCATGCACCAGTGCCTACTAGAAAGATGTTAATGAAGAAGGAAGGGTTCTCTCAATGATGTTGTTGGCATTCTATTTTCTGGGTTAATGGTATTTTATGCTTTGTGTTCTTCATGTGCTTTGGTCTAATGCTTAAAGTAGATTAACGACCTCCTTTTTTTGCTACTAAAAAAATATGAACTGATGGTTGTGTATTTCTTCAGTATTTAGTGTAGTGTGTTAGAGCATTGTTGATGTTTTGAATGTTTAGCATAACTATAGGTAGATGAAATACTTCTAACTCTGCAATATCTTTTTACGTTTATTTTCTAAGTGAATGTACGCTTGGAGAAACTTTATTTACCTGAATCCCCAGAGTTGATGAGTTGAAGATAACCAGCTATCCCCCTCAAGAAATAGTCATATCTCCCAACCGATCCCCGCACTATCGAGACCCAACTCTCACGTGCTTGGAGGCTTGGGGAATCTCATTTCCCTGGACAACCTTTACAAGCAGAGTTGGACGGTACCCCAATACCTGGTGATAACTTACATCTATTGGCAGACCCAGTCACAAAGTCCCATCAACAGACATGAATGTGGCTCCCAAGAGGGTTTGAGCCCAACATGTTAGTGGTAGAGGAGAAAATGTAGAAACCAAAAGGGAGAGACAATTTTTTTGTTAATATGTTTGCTCCATGTGCAGGTATAGGTTCATTCTTTGAATATTGGACAGAAAAGATGATAAACTATTGAAGGGACATGATACCATATCATGAAACCTTTTAGTTTAGGTGGATATTAGCTTAGAGTAGTTGAAGATAAGTTATGAACTATCAAAGGGACATTACATTCTATAGTGAAACCTTCAGGATTGAGTGAGAAGCTAAAGGATCCCAGCTTCAATATATCATGGAATTAATCATATAGGTGTAGTATGAGGAATTCTTCAACCTATTGAGAGCAAGCTCAAACATGCAATATTAGTGGGTTAGCACATATAATCAATTCAAAATCATATGGAAGAGAAAGCAACAAAGAACACCAAATAACATGAGATTGAACTAAAACATGTAAGCACCCTATTTAACTTGTTTAATTTGTTCTTTTTGATTAAATGTGGGTGTGCTCTCTCAAACACACAAATGGATCAAAACCCCAATGCAATACAAGATTGATAGGCAAGAAGAGAGATTCAAGAGCTATTATGAAGAACTAGTCTCAAATCTTCTTCAAAATGATAGATAAAAACTAGAAAAAATATACATATGCAAGAAACTATGATTCATTTACCAAATTGAAGCCTAGCATGTGATTTATATGTGATTTAAACATAAAAGCATGAGAAACTAGAAATGAACTCCTAACATTAAAATAGCATGATAACAATGCAAATTGAGAGATGAAAAATGAAGAGGAGAAGGCCTCTATTTATAGAATTTTGGGGGAGAAGAGGAGAGCTTGGATGAGGTGTCATCTATGTGGCATCCACATAAGAGCCACATAAGGGACACATAGGCTTGTGGGGATGGCCAATTTTGAGTCAAATATAGCATTTAATATTTAGTGGCTCAAGAATTCCAAGTGGGAGACAAACTTGTAAGAGGAATTTAGGAGGGATGGTTGACCCTTTTGGGAAGAATTTCCACATGTGGGTGAGCATTCCATTAGCCTTAAAAAGGTTAGTAATCACCCTTTAAGTATGATCAGAGGATAGTTAGGTAGGGAAACATGCTTAGGAAGTAAGGTGATGGGAGTAGAGTAGGAATAAGCACTACAACATTCGGGGTCAAATTTTGATGCCAATTTGTGATGACGCTACCATTTGTGTGTGATTTTTGTATTTTTTTTCAAGCTCCCCTGACGCTATCACAATAGTGATGATACCATCATAATTGCGACACCCTCTTGATTATAAAAAAAAAAAAAAAAGAAAGGCTCATTTGTGATCGAGTTGTGCATGTGAGCGGAAGGAAACTATACCATTCTACGCACGAATAGGGCTCTTGTTGTATTGAATCCAGCTACCTCTGGGCCAGTTTGCAATTCATTCAGATGGTTTCCTTCATGTTCCATTTTGTGCGTGAAGAGGGCTCTTTTTGTATTGAATCCAACTACCTCCGGGCCGGTTTACAATTCATTCAGCTGGTTTCCTTCATGTTTAGGGTATAGCCACCGCATACTCATCAACAAGCTGCCACCGCGTACTCACCATTTGAGGTATGTACTGTATAAAGAAAGTAATGAGAACATACGCCGTACTCACCATTTGAGGTATGTCTTGTATGTCTTTTATACACCGTAATGAGAACATACACCGTAATCTGTAGAAACCCTAGCATAAAGAAAGTGATGCTTTGTCACGGGCAGTATGTCGCTGTTGTCTCACTGAAGCTTTGACCCTATCTATTGAAGGTCAGATGCCAATGAATTTTGCAATGGTTGGTGTCCTTTTAAATTCTTCATTGAGGGATTGAAAAAACTATCTAGAACCTGGACATTCACGATCTTATTATCAATTTCAATATATGTCTTGTATTTTAGCCTTTGGTTAAGAGTATATTACATGACTAGAGGCGTATACCCTAAGATGGCCTAATAGATATTATTCAATATGAGAACATACACCATAATGAGAACATACGTCATAATAAGAACATATGTCGTAATTTGCAAAAACCCTACCATAAATAAAGTGATGCTTTGTCACAAGCAGTATGCCATTGTTGTCTAGTAGGGAGGAACTTTTAGGTGTCATAAATCTTATAGCCTTGAGAAATATGTCTGATACTTGCATCAGAGGTAAGTGTAAGGCCCATAATCAAGCTACCTGATATAAGGATAAAAATGTGTCTATGTTATAATGCATTAAAAAATCTCTTTCTATGGTCTTTGTTATTGTTAGAATACTTCAGGGATAACTAAGAGGGGGGTGTGAATCAGTTAACAACAACTTTAAATATTTTGTACTTATTAATCCAGATTGATATAAATTAAATACACATTCAGATAACACATTACACAACACATCAATTTGGTTACAGGGAAACCAAATTGTAAAAACCCTGGTGGGAATTGGTACCCACAAAGAGCTATATTGTTTATAGTAATCCCTGTTAAAAGATCATTCAACCCTGTTAGGAGTTGTTCATTACAATGTAGTAGTATAGTGACCTAGTTAAGGGTTTGACCCTATTAGGAGTCTTTTACAATAACCCTATTAGGGGTGGTGGACTCACTGTCCAAGTGGTGAAGGCTACAACCTTCTGGATATTTGATACACACTGTATCAAAAAGATGAACTGCTACTTGTGGCACTGCTTGTCTGATCAGTTCCTTTTGTGTGCCAATGCTTTAACCTCTTGTAAATCACTACAAAAATCTTATCTATATTCTGAAAGCTTCAACTTCAATATCTATATTATCAACATATGATAAATATAGCTCTGCTGCTTTAACAATTTGTACTGCTTTTCTTATCTCTGGCTTTCGCAACTCTTCTTATCACAAATGACCTTCTATAAGTACATACACCAAGTATGAGAACATGGGACCTATTAGAAAACTCTTCATAACATCCTTGTTAGCTCTACTAAGTGTGCAAGCATAATTACAACCATGCAAGTACTAACTGAATAGATGTGCCACTTCACTAAGTCGGCTTCACTAAATTGACCATAACTTTGCAATCTTCTTGAAACATGTTTGGCGCCTTTAGAGTAATATCAAAAACTCATAACTAATCATGAATATACACATGCATATCCTGATGATAAGCACAACTCTAGAAACACATTACATACGTCAGCCTTAAACCGTTATTCCTCCAGAACTGTAACTGTCAATAACAGAATTACATATCTTTACTGAAACATCATATCTGAGTCTACGTGTATGAACATAGCATAATAAACATGTCAACAACATGTATCTATCCACGTAACTCTTCATGTAATCATATGGATAATTACATACAGAAGTACTGTTGTGTATTATATGTTGTCATCAATGACAAACATACAATCAATCAACTATTTAGAATCAAATCTCCAATAATCTCCCCCTTTTGGCATTGATGGCAACATATGATATTAAAAACAACTTCTGTTCATGGTTCTTCTTTCTTTTACAATCTTCTCAATATCCTCATCAAAGATTCATCTACACTGCTACAGTTTCATGGACTATGTTTTATCTATATACTTTCCTAGAGTATAAGCTCCTTGTATGTGTTCCTTGTTTTTAGTACATACTCCCCCATTGACATCAATGGAAAAGGGCACAATAAGCCATTATGCATAGGTACTACTCTAGAAGTAGAGTAGTCAACCATTCATCAGTTACATAGGACTTATGTACTTGCTGCTTTCTCTAAGTCAGACTTAGAAGAGGGAATGACTCCCAACTTCTCCCTTAGATACTCAAAAGTATCCTTTGCTAAAGGCTTTGTGAAAATTTCTGCTAACTGATCTTTTGTACTTACATAGTCCAATGTCACTTCCTTGTCTGCAACTTTTTCTCTCAAAAAATGGTACTTGATCTCTATGTGTTTTGTCTTTGCGTGCATCACAGGGTTCTTAGAAATGTTAATAGTACTAGCATTGTCACAATGAATAACAATAGAATAGTCAACCTGAATACCAAAGTCTTTAACCATTTGCTTGATCCAAATAATTGTTGTACAATTCAGTGCTGCTACAACATATTCTTCCTCTGTCGTTGACTGAGAAATACAGTTTTGCTTCTTGCTTGTCCAAGATACCAACCTTTCTTCAAGAAATACTGCTCCTCCTGAATTGCTCTTTCTGTCATCAATACAACCTGCCCAATCTACATCAGTATACACATGAAGTCATGTATTCTTTGATTTAGGATACCATAAACCATAGTCTATAGTTCCCTTAAGATATCTAAATATCCTCTTGATTTCCATTAGGTGATTATGCTTGGGTTCAGCTACAAATCTTCCAACAATGCCAACT
>MU224136.1:531898-554229 GCA_018584345.1 Thuja plicata | reverse complement strand
CTTCCACTTTCTACATTGAAAAATTACCATATCTCTCTCTTCAAGGGTGGGTTATTCATTACTACCATGTCATGTTGTATTCAGTTGTATGTAGCTCTAATTTTTTATTGTTAAAGTTAAAGTTAAAATTGAACTATGATGTCTCTGTGAGTTACATAGGCAAGGCCATCTATGATGAGCCCCCGAGGCATTAGGTCTAGCCCTTAGATCTTATACTTTTGAGTTCTTTCTTGATCTTTCCACCCCTTACCAATATTTTACATACTTTGCATCTCTTTACAAAACTAGTTTTCAATGCCTTACGAAACTAGTTTTTAATGCCTTATGTATTTTTCCCACTTTTTCATTATGTTGGAATACTTATTCATTATTTTCATTGTTGTTATTGATTAATTGTTGAGTTTGTGATTTCTTTCTCCCTTGGGAATGCTTTCCAAGTAGAATCAATAGGATATATACCATCTATCTTTCTTGAAGACTCTTTATCAAAAGGGGATCAATGTCCTTTATCTTCAATAGATTAAGGGGTGCAGAAGGTTTCTTTGCATCCATTGGGTATAGAAATTGAGTGGTATACCCAAATGATGCAAAGCATCTTTTGCACCCTCGATTTTAGTGAAGAGAGAAATTCCATTGATACCCTTTGGATAAAGAACCTTCATAACATAAATATGACATCCTACCATTACTACTAGGAAAGCATTTCCAAGGGACCATAGATGCTCTATCCTACCACAGACACATGTGCATTCCTTATCATAGCCTAAACACAAGCTCAATCTCATGAGGTTGTAGTGGACCCAATTGATCTAGATTGACCAATAACAACTTCCACTTTCTACATTTAAAAAGTACCATATCTCTCTCTTCAAGGGTGGGTTATTCATTACTGCCATGTCATGTTGTATTCAGTTGTATGTAGCTCTAATTGTTTATTATTAAAGTTAAAGTTAAAACTGAACTACGATGTCTCTGCGAGTTACGTAGGCAAGGCCATCCATGATGAGCCCCTGAGGCATTGGGTCTGGCCCTTAGGTCTTGTACTTTTGAGTTCTTCCTTGAACATGCACATAAACACGACAATTGTGAAACATAATATCCTTATGCATTATGCTGCTATGATTTTGCCTCTTTTTTTGGACACTACTAATTATTTCTTTCTCCTTTTTCCTTGGTAATGCTTTTTAGGTAGAAATGATAGAATACCATCTATGTTTCTTGAAGACTCTTTATCAAAAGGGGATCAATGTCCTCTACCTTCAATCAAATATGGGGTGTAGAATGTTGCTCTTCATTGATTCGGTATAGAAATTGAGTGCTATACCCAAATGATGCAGAGAAACTTTTGCACCCTCAATTCCAGTGAAAAGAGAAATGCCATTGATACCCTTTGGATAAAGAGGATTGATACCACTTCTACCATCCTTTAAAAGACTGGTTTTAAAGTTAAACCTAAACTAAAATGTCTCTATGAGTTATGTAGGCAAGGCCATCTATGATGAGCCCCCAAGGCATTAGGTCTGGCCCTTAGGTCTTGTCCTTTTGAGTTCTTCCTTTATCTTTCCACCCCTTACCAATATTTTACATATTTTGCATCTCTTTATGATACTAGTTTTAAATACCTTATGATTGATTTAGCTAAGTTATTGATGTAGCTTATCTTACGATCTTGTATGTAGTAAACTATGAATTTTATATCATAGATCTAGTTGTGTAGCCATATATACAAGTGTAGGAAATAGAGAGACAAGGAGAAGTGTATGGCTTGACTATGCACATGCGTAATTGTAGATGAGGATAAGTAATAGGGTGCCATGCATTGCTTAGATCCTTTGGATCTAACCCCATCTTGACCTTCCTTGCAGGTTCTAGATCATACAGGAGCATACTAGATTCAACCCCGGGTCAACACTTCAATGACATCAGGCAATGATTCTAAGTCTTTTGTACACCTTTTGCTTGGTAATTTGAAGCCATCAATGGAAACTTACAATCCTAAATAGTTAGTATACCAGTGATGGCTTCATAATTATTAAGTGAAAGGGAGTTCTCTAATTCAAAACCCCCTTTGGTGATGATCCTATGAAGTTCCACACAACACTGGTGGTTTATAAAACATTTGGGGCCTTCTAACACTATATATTCTACGCAGCTGCACGTGCATTCTTGATTCAGAGTGTGAAAATCTTATTTTGGAGGAGGGAGAGAAGCCAAACATATAAAGAACATGCACATAAACATGATAGCTGGGAAACATAAATATAGATATCACAATAGATGAGAAACATAAATGTAGATATCATGGTCACAATTGTTTGGAGACAACATAATTAAGTGGTATACCCAAACAATACAACCCAACCACTACTCCAGTTCTTACTTGGCACTGCACGATCCAAAAACCATAGATAAGGAATAAATTTAGAGAGAGAAGGTATATTATTTTGGTTGTTATGGCCCTCCTCCACTCTCTAAATTTATTCCTTATCTATGGTTTTTGGATTGTGCAGTGCCAACTTAGAACTAGAGGAGTAGTGGTTACATTGCATCATTTGGGTATACCACTTAATTATGTTGTGTCTCCAAACAATTGTGACCATGATGCCTACATTTATATTTCTTAGTTGTTGTGTCCCAAGATCCCTTATGACCCTTTATGACCCTTTATGATCCCTAAGAATACATCTTAGAGATCTTAAAGTGTCGTAGAGGGTCATAAGAGTGTCCTAGGAGGGGCCAGATGAGTTTCCACCTTCACGTGGTTGGCCTTGTTAAGTAGAGAATGTTAAACTATTCTCGAAACAAAGAGAAACTCTTAAAAACTCTAAAGCGACACTAAAAAAATACATGCAACATCAAGCCGTCAAAAATTGCCAACAACTCGATGTCGCATGTATAACAAATTCACCGCACGACTATCATAATTTTGACGCTCGCTATGTGACACCTATGTGTCATAATAGCAACAGATAAAATGTAACAACAACATGATTACCATTATAGATAGCTCATATTGCGACACCTAAATGACTCTTTTTTCATATGTGTGACGAATTTGTTATACTTGCGACATTGGGCTATCACAAAATTACCAATAGCTCTATGTCGCATGTATAGAAAATTTGTCGCACGTCTGAAAAAGTGACATATAACATGCAATGCCTATGTGTCGTAATATTGATGTGACACCTACATGTCATAATAGTGACTCATAAATTGTGACGCCTACATGTCGTAATAGAGAAATTAAAAATATGTAATGACAGCGTGGTAACCATCATAGCTGACTCGCATTGCGACAGTTAGTACCATTTCAATAATGACGGATGACACAGTCATCATTAATTCTGATACCAAAACTGCAACACTAGTCTCTATCGCTAGGCCGACGGGAAGGTGTTAGAAAAGTGACACATAGTCATCGAAAAGAGGCCTCAAATGTACTAGTGAGGGTATCTTTTTAGGTTGGATTAATAGGTTTCTAGGATAGGTTTAGATTATAATTCAAATTAGATTTTAATAAATCATTACTTAGAATAATTAGGGATATGGAGGATTTAATAAATGTAAATTTATTAAAAAGAGGATTTTTTTGTGAGGCAAATGTATTTAAATAAAATACATTAGGATAGTATTTAAACCATTGCTAAATACCAACTTGTGAAACTATTTAATCGATTGAATTAAATAGTTAGAGGAATGAGAGAGAAATTAATATTAGTAATAATATTAATATTTTTGGACGTCTACAATAGGTAATGTAGTATTCTTGGTAAGAGGTAAATTGGAGAGTGTAGTAACACATAAGCAAGGCATTCATAGTAGCTAAAGCTATTAGGATTAAGTAATATTGAGAGGGGGTGAATCAGTATTACAAAACTTTAATTTCAAACTTAACCATGCAATTACTTAAATAAAGAGAACATACACATAAAGTAAATAACACATAACACCATGATTTATTCATGAGGAAACCCTAGCCAAGGTAAAATCATGGTGGCTATGTACCCACAAATATTGTACTAAGAGTATAATGTCCCTATTAGGAGACCTAGCCCTATTAGGAGCTAACTATTACATTAGTACTAATCCTTGTTAGGAGCTCACTACTCTTACAATACAAAACTACCTTTATAATGATTTATCAAAAAGTGAATTGTACAAGCATCATCTATGCTTAAGTAGTCTTAGTTATATCTCACAACATCCTTTTTCTATTTTTGACATTCACAATGCATTTATTCATCACACACACATCTTTGCATCTCAAAACATCTTCATATATATACTCGATCACATAGCATTTCTGGTCAACTCACAAATATATTACAAAACATTTCCAACACAATCAAAAAGAAAATACATCTTCGATTATCATATATCCACAAAGGTACAGTAGGACCCAAAAAAAATCCAAGGTAGCACATCTCAAATCCACATGTTTCCCCCTTAAACATCGCGACCACTCATCTACTCTGTTACACTGCTATACTTTTTTCGCGTAACTTCATCTAGTTGTAAATCTCTCTAGTAAATTCCAAAATACAAGCAACCTTAACTAAAGGTCTACTACATCCCATAATACATTCATCTAAGCTCGCATGACTTAATTCCTCATATACTATGCTTGTTATGAAAAAATGTACAACTATAGCCTGTTAACTCAACTTGGACTTTTTTCCAAATAGAATATCCAAAATTAGATTGTAATCCAAGCGACCATGCCAATAAGTAGTGTTTCTATAAATGAAAACTTCTATGCTATACTCATCAGGCCACTTGCCAACAATCTCCCCATTTGGCATTGAGGGAAACTTTTAGTAAAAAATGACTAAATGCCAAATGCCAATCTATTATCTATACATTTTTTACACTTATTACTCCCCCTTTGACATCAATGGCAAAGGTATAATAAAAAATGTAGAGATGCTCATTAAAAAAAACTCATACCTTATGAAGTATATCTTGGAAAGAAGTTTCCAATATCTTTACATATGTTTCCCATGTCTTATCCAAGGTCTGACCAACATGAATAAGGCCATTTAATGCAAAGGATGAAATCTCAGCATCCTTTAGTACCATAGACAAAGCTCCATCAAGGGACTTCTTTTCTATGTCCATGTCCTCAAGATGCTTCTCCAAAATTTATAGTTTAGGAGTAAGTATACTCCTCAACATAGAAAATCTTCCCAGTACTCTTGTCTTCTCATTTTCTAGCACAATGATCTTGTCCAATAAATTGATACTTCCTTATCCAATTCTGTAACATATTGTGAGGAGGACCCACAATTCTTCACCAAGTTATCCAATGTCTTCTCATTATTATGGATTATATCCACCACATTCTATACATGCCTAGAAGGGTTTATGCAATAATTGTATATCTTATTTCCATGCATGATGCAAGACCTAATACCAAAGATACTGGTGTCCAATATGCTGACATCCCACTTAAATGACTGACATATTTCATCTAACTTATTCTCCATATATTCCCTCTCAAATTTCATAGCCGCAACCTTCTCCAAAGAAGTAAAGTGAACATCAAAGTCATCAAGGAATTTGTTCAGATTATCCACTATACAATTTCCCTGAAAAGTGAAAGGTATGGGTAGAATATTGTTGACTCTATGGCCCTATACAATACCTTTGTCTTTTTCTTTGTCCTCTCTTCTGATCTCTCATTAGCCTTAGAAAAGGCTATGAATGACAACTTCATTAATTCATCCTCATCCTTGCCATCAACATAAGTATTCAAAGGTTTATTATCGCTTGTAAACAATATATTTGAAGAAACAAGAATGGATACATTTATTTGTTGTTTAGCTTCAACCTCGGTTTCAACTTCAACCCTAGTTTCAGCTTCCTTCTTTACCTCAACCGGACTTTCTTTAATCTCTTCCTTAGTGCCTTGGTCTTCTTCCTTAGTAGATTCTTTCATTTCTCCCCCAGTTAATTTTCCAAGATTAGTATTGACTATACTCCATTCATTTCTTCCATCTACCTCAGTAACAATATCAACATTCCCTTTAAAAGGGTCATTAATATCATGTGAAGTATCCAAAGACACAGACACACCTGCTACAAAGAATTCTGGTAGCGTAACTGTACTATAGAAATAATTATTATCACCTTCATCCTTAGATGAGTCAATATGAACTTGTACAAATTTAGAATACTCTCCTCTCATAATGGTTTTGGGTGGGGTAGCATTGAGCTTAGAAGGTGACAGATTTTTTGGTTCATCTTCCATTAATACCTTATCAATAGCCTTGTGAGTTTCCTTTATAACTTCATCCTACTTTCTCCCCATAATCTTTATCAATATTTTTTTTACTCTTAGCATGGGCTTAATATATTTCATTATATTTTCATGCTCATCAAATGAAACAATAGGTAGAATATCTTCTATATATTTTATCCCCATCCGTTCATCTTTTTTAAGTGCTAACTATTTCCTTACTTCCAATTTATCATATAATTTCTTAGGAATACTACCTTCTATTTCTAGTAGATTCGTCTTAAACATTAGCATGTGACTAATGAAAATATCTTCAATTGGAATTTTATCATTTTTATTATACGTCTCATAGTATTTAGGAAATTGATTTAGCTTTCCTTGATCAACTATCATCTTTGTTAGCATTTTTAGATTAGGTTTCCAAAGTTGTCTCTCAGCTGGTTTATCTTGTGCTATTACTTCAGTATCCTTCTTTTCTATTTTCTCTTCTTCAATCTTCTTTTCTTCTTTCTTCTCCACTCTTTTCCTCTACCTTTTAGGAGGTAGATTTTGTTTATATGATCTTGTTCTCCTTACAGGAATCTCTTCTTCCTTCTCATTTATGCTTGTTCTCTACGATAACCTCTTAGGTGGTGTAGGGTTGGTATTAGGTACAACAACCATAGTAGAAGGTGAATCAACAACCTCAATATCTTTAGGAGGTCGAAGGGCTACAAGAGAAGTGCTATCCAACCCAAAAGCTCCATTTTCTCTCTTCTTTCTTCCCTATTACATCTAATCTTGTCTTATACCTACCTTCTCTACAATATTTTCAAACATATTATCAATTCTTTTTTTCCGCACTGCCCTAGTTTTCTCATCTCTAACTTTAGGAGAATTTCTTCATAAGTGCCCCATCTTTCCTTGGTAGGGTCAATCTCAGAAGATAGAACATGTTCTACTTTCATAGTGAGAAATTCTATATTGACCTCATAACCCATAGGGTGACTTCATTTCTTCCTAGGTTTGAATGCTTCAAAACATACACAATTAGTTTCAACCATGAAACGTATTGTATCTTTGTACTTCTAAACAATTTCCGCGGTAATTTTCTTTCTTTCCTTCATTTCCTTTGAAGAATCTTGAACATGCCAAAGAGTTCTCCATCTACCCATTTACTATTTTGTCTTTTATAACTATTTCTCACTTGAATAGTTGTGGGCTCATTATCTTTCCATGCCCTAGGGTGCATTCTAGGAAACTTGTGTACTACATGAATGTAGATATGTATCTGTAGTGATCCAAACCCGAATGCTTTTGATTTGTCTCTCTTGATCTTCTTAACACTCTCCAAGAATTACTATGTTGGTACTTCACACAAGTTGTATTGAACGTTTTCCTTTGCCATCTTATATGCCATCATAATTACACTCGCAGAAACAAAATTAGATCAGTTGTGGAATGAATTTTTTATCCCAAATTCATTGAAATAAATCTCACATCTTTTTGAAAGATGTCAACAATTTTAAATGTCCTCTTATCCCACTTAATATGGGTTAGGTTTTCTACTTGCTTCTTCGTGTTTTTCTCCACAGTAGGGATAATTCGAGTATTATCCAATCCAGTCACATCAAGAATCAAATTTTTGGAAATCTTAAAAGGCTACTCTCCTATCCATAGAAAATGGTCATGTAATCTTCTAAGAATAATCTTAATCCACTCTTCCTCATTGAACTCATAGATTTCTGACATTCGCATAATGCTAATATTTTGTAAATGAGAGAACTCATCCTTCCAGATTCCATCATTCTCTATCATGTCCTTCATCTCTTTGAAGATTTAAAATACCCCTAAAGTCTCATACTTGTAGTGCATGTATGCCCTAATATCTTCAACATGAAGCACACTATATGGGGTTTTCTCAAAATGCGCCTTTAGGATCATCATCAGTGGATTTGCAATGGTGTTTCTTAAACTTATACCTCAGCTTCTCAATAAAACCAAAGATCAATGGTCTATCCATAGTAAATAGAGCTTGCAAAAGATGAAAACACCTTTTACATGATGAAAAAGGGTATGCACACTCATCGATCACATAAATGCTCTAGCTTCTTTGATTTCTCCTCTGGTCTCCTTTAGTTCTGCTTGAATTGTGATCAAAATGTTTAAGAGAATGAACTTATACATCACAATGTTCAAATTGACACATTTTTATGAGCTTGTAAGTCTTTAAAGATCCATTCATCCATCTTTCTAGCGATTGTCCAATATAATGTGTATGACCACGCGATCTCAGATATAGACTCTAAACTAATCATATTTTCTATCTATAAGATCACATTAGCTTATTCTACATTCATGAGGATAGATATATTATTGTTATATTTCTCCAAAGCTCCTCCTATGGCCTTTCTTGGCCATTTAGGTTGATGTAGAAACATTAGGTGAGCATTCAGTAACATCTATCTATTCTCTCTGGACCATAGTCCCACTATGTTCCTTCACTTTCTATACTTTACCACTATCCTTGTTACCTTCCTTCACAAAATATTTTTCAAGCTCATCCATGTATTCTATGAATCTCTTACCAACATCACCAACATTTTTCTTCATAACTATAGGTGGTGGTCCTCTGTTGTTGATAGCTCCATTATACCTGCAAAATTTTTCTATATGTACTTGATTGTTACATTTGTAATATGTAGGAGATGATTTGTTCTAATTAACTTGCATCCTACAATTCCTTGCAATGTGCCCAAAGTTGTTAAATTTGTAACATGTAATATTAGCTGACATTTCCTCTCTGATGTAATCTTATTTAATGCTTGATTGATTAGGTTTTCTACATTCTACATTTTTGTGCCCATATGCATAACAATTGAAACAATAACCATAAAAAGACCTATAAGGAGTCTTACCTCTAAAATCTCTCTTCATGTGACCAACTTTGTTACATCCAGAGAATTTTCTTGTGAAGGGTTTGATCTTCTCTCTAGGTTCCTCTTGTTGTATAGGTTTTTCTTTTTGACTGGGTGTCACATCTATCTTACCTTCATATTATCTTTCTTGAAATTTAGAACTTTCAGCTTCATCAAAACCAACTCCAGTCTTGTCACCTTTAGGCTTTTTTTTTTCTATCTATTGATCAATATTTTTGCTTCTTTCTTGATTTTGTAGCTATCCAGTTCAGTCTACATTTTTCCCATATGAACATTAGTTCCTTTCAAATCTTTATAAAATTTTCTCTTCTCTCCATTTAGATGATGAATTTATTTAGTCATCTGATTTATGGTAGATTCATGTTCCTACTTCAATGCTTCCTTTTCTTGTTCAAGATAATTGATTATATCTAATGAGTTCTTTTAAGATTCCTCCTGTATCTTTTCCACAAGTTCTTGGTTTTGATTCCTAGAAAGTTCAAGTTGTTCCTTGAGACTTTTTATATAACCTTCAACTCTTCTTAGATTTAATTTCAATTTAGCATTATCAGCTTTTTCCTTATCCAATTCTTTTAGTGCTTCTTCAAAATTATCTTTCAAATTACTTGAATCTATCTAGATTTCCCTCAAGCTATTAGGGTTTCTCTCCAAGGGCCACAAGATCTGATACCAATTGTTAGGATTAATTAATACTATGAGGGTGTTAAATCAGTATTACACCACATTAATTTCAAACTTAACCATTCAATTACTGCAATAAAGAGAACATACTCATAAAGTACACAACACATAACACCATGAATTGTTCACAAGGAAACCCTGGACAGGGGAAAAATCTAGTGGAGATGATACCCATAAATATTGCAATAAGAGTATAATTTCCATGTTAGGAGACCTAGCCCTATTAGGAGCTAAATATTAGATTAGTACAAATCCCTGTTAAAGGATAGAAACCCTTTTAGGGGTGATACAACGAGCTCATTGCTCTTACAATGCAAAAGTGTCTTTACAATTATTTATCAAAAAATGAACCGTACAAGCATCTTCTATGCTTAATTAGTCCCATTTATAGCTCACAACATCTTCTCTCTGATTCTAACATCACAATACATCTATTCATCACACAAACATCTTCGCATCTCAAAAAATATTCATATATATACTCGATCACATAAAATTTCCAATTGTCTCACAAATATATTACAAAACATTTCCAACACATAATCAAAAGGAAAATACATAGTCAAAGATCATACATACACAAAGGTAGAGTAGGACCCAAAAAAATCCAAGGTAGCACCTCTCGAATCCACACATTACTCCCTTAAACATCACAAGCACTCATCTTCTCTGTTACACTACTATACTATCTTCACACAACTTCATCCAACTGTAACTCTCTCTAGTCAACTCCAAAATACAAGAAACCTTAACTCAAGGTCTAACAAATCCCATAATACATTCCTTTAATCTTGCATGAATTAATGCCTCATATACCATGCTCGCTAGGAAAAATTGTACAACTATAACCTATCAACTGCTTCCTGAACTTAGTCATTTTTCCAAACAGAATATCTAAAACTAAATTGTACTCCAAGTGACCATGCCAATAAGTAGTGTTTCCATATATGGAAACCTCTATGCTATACTCATTAGGCCCCTTGCCAAAAAAAGCAAGTCAAAACTCCATAAGGGGGATTTATCCCACATTAGCCCTATAAAGTTCTCATTCAGTATTTTTATATGTGGGTTATCACTTATTTAGTAACCAAAATCTAACATTTTTTGTTCATTCTTGCATGTGGAGGCATTTGGATAGTGGCATGGACACGACAACTTGTAAAAAAATTGTGGGCTTGCGGTGACTAGATGACAATGTGGAAGATTCAAAGAAAATCAGAGTGTGAACGTAGTAGAGGGATCAAACCGAGAGCTTTCAAGTAACAATTGTCAGTGGGTCATGACCATTAAAGAAAATCAATAGAAAATGTTGAGAGCTCACGAGTAGTGGTTGTTCCTGGTTCACGAGGTCATAAGCGGTTAAGTGTTGTAAGCTAGAGAGCTGGCGAGGTGCTGCCATGTGCCTAGGATGGAGATGAAAGGTGGTTGTGAGCTCACAAGATAAAATGGAATATTCTTCCAAAGGGGGAGATAAGATTCATTCTTGGGGCCGAATTTTTGCATCTTGCAAATTGTGGATAGTTGTATTGAGCATTTTCCATGATTTGTAGCAGAGTTTCCATCATTACTGAATACCAATTATAGGTTTGCCTTCTCAATTTTGTTGAATTGAAGTATTGATTGTATGTATTTGATGAAATATTGTGTTAATTCCTTTATTCTATGAAGCTTCTATCGGTGTTGGATGCAATATTTTGGTAACTCATATGCAGGTATGTGATTGTGTCTCCTATTTGTATGTTGGAAATTGAGAAAACATCATTGTTTTCCTTTTAAGATATCAAATATCAAGCCTTTTCATAAGAATCTATTTTGCATATAGTATCTAATTGAAGTTGTGAGTAAGTTTGTGTCTTAAGGAAGTGATTTTGTGAGGATTTTTAGCTACAAGTCATATTGGTATTCATTTGATGTATCACCCACTAGTTTTAAGATTTTCATTTGACAAGCAATCTTTCTTACCTTTTTCTCGTCAAATCATTAAGTTTTCAAGTGACTATTAATAAGGAAACGACCTTGTAATCCCATAGATTTTCTCTTTCCATAGGATACCCACAACCTAAGAGTGTCTCAATGTTCCAATAGGATAGCTAGATTTTGCATCTTGCTTAGGCGCAATCCTGATTGACAATAAATACAATATTTTATTATCTAGGTTTATGATTTCACTTTGAAGGTTTGAGGTGGAGAAGTTTAATGGAAGGAGGAAGGATCAAGGAATGGAAAATATTGATGAATTTTATTTACTTTGTGTTGTTTATTATCTAAAAAGGCATAGTATCTAAACGTGTTATAATATCTTATGCACCCAACCCCCTAGTACTAACTTTAAAATAGCCAAAAAATGATAACTACAAGTCTACCTATAGTTGATCATTTTTTAGTTTTTTTGGTTCATAATTGGCCCTTTTGTGCACCACTATAGAGAAATTTGTACATGACTATTAGGATATTTTTCCATAAGTAGTAAATATTTTAAGTGCATGATAAGCATCTTTAAGTAGGTATCAGGTGACATTTTGAATTGACCACTTTTTAAGCATTTGACACTTAACAAATTTTAGAAGAATTTTATCAGTACCCAGACGCAAAAAAAAAAAAAAAAAGATTTTAAGTAACTAGGTCACAAATGGAAATAACAATTTTTTTTGTTGAAATAAATGTATATTTTAGACTTTACAGTTATGTGAATTTAAAAATAACAATTAATCTATGATAATAAGATCTTTAGATGGGTTGGTAACACCTTTGGACACTATGTGACTTTTGATGTTGTTACTCAAGTGGGTTCCAGGTTAGTGTTTTCTTGTTTCTATGTCAATTTTGTAATCAATAAGACTCTCCCTAATATTATCACTCTCCAATCTAAATGGGGGAAGTGGACTCAAGATCTAGTTTATGAGAATTCTATGGTGTTTTTCCAAGGGGGTTCTTAACCAGGTCATCTTATAAGTGATTATAAGGCTATTTTGGCCAAGGAGCCTAATTTAAAAAAAAAAAATTCCTCCCCCACACACATTGAGGAGACCCAACAAGGGGTTGTTGTTTCCTCAGGGGTTAAGGATAATCCCATCATGAAGATTTTGTTGAACCTATTAAATTTTCCCAATGGCTCCCCAGTGCTAGTGTCTTCTGGAACTAGTGCTCTAGAGGAAGGATAAATTTATGCCACTCTTGAGGAAGACCAATTTTAGCCTAATGTGAATGATAAACCCCCATGTCCATTTGAAAGGCTAGGTGAGAAGGAAGCCTAAAAGAGTGAAGATCATGGAAGTATACTCTTATTATAGAATTCAAATGATGGTTTGGTTCCTCTAGAGGGTGATACCATGGAGAATGGAACCATTAAGATCTCAACATAACAAATCATTTTTGATGACCCTTTGGAGGATAAACGTTCCCTCTCCTTTGTGTTTATTGTGAAGAATGGAGCCTAGAAGAAATAAAATGGAGGATCTACCACCTCATTTATCTTGAGCCTAGTTGTTAAGAAAATATCATTTGAACAGGATGTTGATGATGCTATAATGAAAAATGATATTGTTACCCAAAATCATAGAAATCATAACATTCACCAAGAGGTTAAAATAGTATGGGGGACATCGAGGAAGAGGAATGGTTAACCCAAAAAAGAAGCCTCAAGGTAAGAAGGTGGATGTAGAATTTGAAAGCAAGGCAGGGTGGCCTTTAGTAAGATTAATAAGGCAAAATGAAGTTGCCAATGGTAAACAATTGACTTTGGATGCCAATTCCAAAACTAAGAAATGAAGTTCCTTTCATGGAACATGAGAGGACAAAATATTCCTCAAAAGAAATATGCTTTGAAAAACTATATCATGGAGTTAAAATTGACGTTCTTCTACTCCAAGAAGTGAAAATAACTACACAAACCTTCTCAATAATTATTGAAAATATCCAACCAGACTCTTCCTAATCTATTAGTGAAGCTACATGATCCTCATGAGGTTGGTATAACAATGTGGAACCCTAACAAGATCAAAGTTGATGTTTTTGTTTCTTATAATTTCCTTGTTGTAGCCTTCACCCTGGGGAATTGTGTTTGGCACCTTTTTAGTGTGCCAATACCTACTCTAGTAGGAAGGTTGTTTGGGATGAGAATACCTCTTTTATCCTTAATGATATAAATTTTTTTTGGATGGTGTTTTTTGATATTAACTCTCCCCTATTCCCCTCTAAGAATAAAAGAGGCTTAATTGACTATATTGACAATGTGACTAATTTGTCAAACTTTATTTACAATACTGGTCTTTTTGACATAGAGTTTTTGGGACATCCTTTCACTTTGTCAAAAAATAGGAATGGTGACCACCTTATTTTAAGTTGGTTAGATAGACCTCCTTTAAGCCCCATCTGATTACAGTATGAAATTATGTTGGCATCACACCCAAACTTTAGATATTGTATCCAAAGCCAGTGGAATACCCCTATACAAGAAACATCCATGTAAATAGTCTCTTAGAAGATAGAATTAAGAAGATAGAATGTCAAAGGGTGAAATAAATCTACATTTGGTGACATTTTCACCCAGAAAAAGGAGATAAAATCTAAATTGGAAATTATTGAGAATATGATGGTTGTTGGTAACTACTCTGAGACCCTTTATAATGAGGAAGAAGAATAGAGAAGAAGATGGAAAGAAAATATGAGGAAGTAGGAGGTCTATGGGAAGTAAAGATCGAGCTTCCAATGGCTTAAAGAAGAGGATAAACATTCTACTTTCTTCCATAGATCAAATAGTAAACATAAAAATATGAACATTATAAAGAATTTGTTAGATGACTGCAACCAGAAAATTACCGATGAATCCTAGATTGGAGAGATGGTAGTGCAATATTTTAAACAAATTTATAGTGAAACTAGCAATTTTAGGTCTCAAGCTCTTGAAGATCAACTCCTAAGTTGTCTTCCACATGCTTTGAGAGGGCAAGATAATAACCCAATTCTGGCCCCCATTTTTGAAGAAGTTAGGACAATTATCTTCTCCATGATTTCTTACAATTCCTTGGTATTGAATGGCTTTCCCCTACCTTCCTCTAGGAATTATGGGACATTGTGATTTATGATGTTACAATGGATGCCAAAAATTATTTTAGGATAGGAAAATTTCTCAAAAAATTGAATTAATGTTGGTCCACTAAGAGGGGGGGTGAATCAGAAAAAATCAAACTTTAATACTTAAACCTTATCTCACTAATTCATTCATTAGAACTAGATACAACAATAACCGACTAACCAAATAACTTAGACTTTAAACAATAACTCATCTCAGAAAGATATAACAATCATTCAAACATATGTGACATCAAATTTAACGATGAAACCCAATAAGGAAAAAACCTCTATGGGAATTATGACCCACAATAAAAATGTACCCTTCTGAAGTATACTTGGTTAAAAGCTTATTTTGTTAAAGATTGAAAACACATTTGCAAGATGTGACCCTATTAAGGGATTTACCTCAGATCTGTTAAGATCTTCACCTTGTTGGAGTGGCCTTGTTAGAGGTCTTTAAACACTTTGATCGAATGTTACCTACTTCTAGGATTTACAAATAGGACGGTTAAATCCACCCGATTAAGAGATTTTCTCTATTACAAATGCTAATAAGTAGTAGTATAAACTTGGATATGTTAATGTAGAAACTAAATTTTCTTGGGTCAGATCATTTATGATCAAATGAATACTACAATTACATACTACATTTGTCTCTGTTCTAGACTGTAGAATTTGCACTTTCTTCTTCTTTTCTCTGCTCGGTAACTCTATTCTTCAACTTCTTCTTCTTCTTGATTCAACTCACCACTATCCATAACTCATTATTTATTCATTCCTTATATAGACAAAAATTTTCCTCTTAATCTCCTTGATTAGGTTTTCCTTCAATTACTCTCAGTCGTTCAATCAACTTCTTCATAAATCTCAGCTCGGTTAACCACTCACTTTTACATCATAACTTGAAATATTTCTTGGAACTCAAACAATCAAGTTTAACCGCTTAATATTTTCCTTAGATCTTCTCATTGAATTTTCATGTTCATAAATCTTATAAAAAAAATCTATTATCCTTATCAACATCCAGATCATCATATTTTTGTATTAAATTTGACCTTATCAACACTTACAATCAATATCTTGTACTAGGTAAACTTGCTTTGCAACTCAGTAACTGATTTCCATTTCAACTCAGTGTCTAACTCATTCTCAGTGCTTAGTAACTATGACTGACTGACACAACTCTATACCAACTAACTTTGTCCAACTCGATAGAGTAATTCAATACATATGAAACTTAACTCTTTTCATTCTCCTACTAAATCAATCAAATGTACCAACTTGATAACATCAAATATATGGTAGAAAATAGATATATCAACATTAATTCATCATTTTCTAATCTATATTTGTCACCCATTTAAATTCTCCAACTTAAGATATGGTAAAACAATAAAATCAATAATCAATTGCTTGACATCAATGACAAAATAACAACTGATCTAATCATTTCTACAACCATGTATACTCGGTATCACTCGGTCTTCATCATCTCCATCAGATCTTAAATATCTTCATCAGTTGACTAATACTATCCCTCTTTGGCATTGATGGAAACACTATAGCATTGCTACAACAATTGATGATGACAACTCTCAAATATACAACTTGACTCCCTTTGAGTTGATAGTTCTTTTTCCACTTTAATCTCTCAAACTGAATCTCCCTCTTAGATAAATATTCTGATTCTGAAACATACATTATGATTCTCCTTCATGAGTAAATACTATAAATTCATTCTCTTACTCTTTCATCAATATCTCCCTTATGGATATATATCATCAATTCATTATTTCCCTCTTTGACAATAATGCCAAAGATCATACTTCTCAAAACTTGTTTTGGCAAGGGATCATACCTAACATATTCTTATAATTAATTGCATACAGAAATATCACAACTTCAGGAATCTTCCTAAAGTGTGTCATACTAACATCAATTCAAGAATATATATTCTAAAAAAGTATAGAATTGATGCAGCATGCCTCATGCTTCTTAATGAATATTGGATAGGGGAAGAACCCCTAATTTACCTCTGAGATACTCAAAAGTATCTTTTGGTAGTGGCTTTGTAAAGATATTAGGTAGTTGTTCCTTTGAATTTACATACTCCAATATCACATTCTTCTCTTGAACTTGTTCTCTTAAGTAGTAATAATTAATAGAAATATGCTTGGTCTTCGAATGCATAGCCAGGTTCTTTGATATATTGATAGCACTTGTATTGTCACAATAAATAGTGACTGGATATTTGATCTCCTCTTGCATACCTTCAAGTAGCTATTTAATCCATACTATATTTGCACAATTAATGGTCGCTGCAACATATCCTGCCTCAGTTGTAGACTATCAAATACAACTTTGCTTCTTGCTTAGCCATGTGACTAATCTTTCTTCCAAAAAGAATGCTCCTCCACTAGTACTTTTTTGGCCATCAATGTTTCTAGCCAAATCACCATCAGTGTAAAGTTGTCTATCAAAATTACCTCCTTTCTTGTAATGTAAACCAAAACATTATGTGCCTTTCAGATACCTAAAAATTCTTTTGACTGTAGACATATGTGTTTCCTTAGTATTAGAATAAAATCTTGCAACAATCCCAACTATGTGTGCTATATCAGGTCTACTATGAACAACATACTGCAATTTACCAATCATGAATCAATAAAGAGTACTATCCACGTCTTGTGTCTCATCTTATTTTGACAATTTACAACCTTTAACCATAGGTGTTCCAACAAGCTTGGAATCATCAATACCAAAATTCTTGAGGATCTCTTTAATATACTTGGCTTGTGTAATGTAGATCCCATCAATAACATTTTGTATTTCTAGACCTAGAAAGAAGTCAATCTATCCAATCATTGAAATTTCAAACTCTTTCCTCATCTCAACAAATCCTTTACACAAGGTGTCATTGCCTCCAAAAATAATATCATCAACAACAATGTCAGCAATCAAAACCTTGTTGTCACTATCACACTTCAATTAAACATTACTATTATCACTTGTTCTTTTAAATCCTATTTTGATTAGATAAGAGTGAAATATCTCATACCATGCTCAGGGTGCTTGTTTCAAATCGTACAAAGATTTATGTAACCTACATACCTTGTTCTTTTTAGTGTTCTCAATGAAACCTTCAGGTTTCTCAAATGCAGACTTCTTCTTCAAGTATTCCATTCAGAAATGTTTATTTAGCCTCCATTTGATATACCTTGAATCCTCTTTGAGTAGCATAAGCTAGAAGTATTATAACTCCTTCCAATCTAGCAATAGGTGCAAAAGTCTCTCCATAATCAATACCTTCTTCTTGTGCATAACCATTACAAACCAATTTTTCTTTATTTCTGATAACTTTTCCATACTCGTTCAACTTGTTTCTAAAAATCCATTTAGCACCAATAACATTTTTATCTTGAGACCTAGGTAATAATGCCCATGTCTTATTCTTCTCAATTTGATCAAACTCTTCTTTCATTTCTTTCATCCAATCTTTACTTTCCAATGCATCTTTAACTTTCTTTCGATCAAATGCAGATATTAAATATGTACTTTATCTTACCTTTCTTCTAGTCATCACTCCAACATATTTATTTCCAATAATCTTTCTCGGGGAATGGTGCCTTCTCACATACTTTGTTAAAATAGGCTCAGTAGGTCTTGGTGCTTCATCTTCATCATTCTGTTGTGGAACTTCCTGTTTAGCTTCCTCCTCGGTAGGTGCTCTTGATAACGTATCAGGAACATTAGGTTGTACATATGAAAAATTCTCACAATCATCATGTTCCTTCTTGCTCTCTTCATCATTCTTTTATGAAAATTCATCAATTCTTACACTTGCACTTTCCACCATTTTGTTAGTAACTTTGTTCAAACATTTGTAGGCTTTACTCCTTGTAGAATATCCTAATAATATTCCTTCTTCTCCTTTTGAATCAAACTATCCTTCTCTATAATCTTTTAAAACATAACATTTTCTTCCAAAAACTTTAAAATAACTAACATTAGGCTTGTGGTCATACCAAATTTTATATGGTGTCTTGTTGGTACCTTTATTCCTCTGTACTTGGTTCAATGTGTAAACAACAGTCCTGACTGCTTCTCTCCAAAAGTTTTGTGATATTTCTTTTTTAATCATTAGTGTTGTTAGGGATTTTTCTTGTATGAACCATAGTGCTTGAAATAACTACTTGAACACCATGCTTTCTAATACTAATTCAGGAACAAGAAAAGCCTAATTGCTAAGGACTGGATAAGATCCTTCTTCATTTTTGAGCTCCACATATACTCAGGCAGGTTTTACCTTTTATGATTTCTGTTTACACAGTATGTTATAGTGTGGACACTGATTTGCTATGTATCTCTGTCAAATCAACTTATAAATCACCTTGCAAATGACCAAGCATAACTAGATGCAAGATATAACCATACAAACCATGATAGTAAGTATAACAAGAACCAGTGATACAAGGATTTTCATCCTTCTTCCTTTTATTGTAGGAGGGATAACCTAATGCTTCACTCTCCAAGGAATCACTAAAGTGGACACTGTCCTGTTGACATAGGTCCTTACTGAGTTCAATTTGTTTGTTCTTAGTAACAATAGTATTTGATTAAATTTGGTTTTGATACCTTGAAATAACTTAGACAATAATAGGTTATCAGACTAATTTATGAACCAGTGCCTATCCTTTGGGATACAGAGTTAAATAAACTAGGATTTCATAGAAACAAAATACAGTAAGCTGCCTTACAACCCACATGCAATTCAGATAAGTTGCCTTACAAATTACCCTGTTACCTCTGAACTATTGTATCAAATCTTTAAACAAAGCAGTATGCTCCCTGAAACTACTCACAAAACTTAGTTCTTTCCTAAAAAGAAACTTACAAGCAATTAGATAGTCACCTAATAACCAAAAGGATTCAGAATTCCTTGCAAACTTAACATAAAAGAGCATACATAGAGAATAAAGAGACATCAATTGAAGAGAGTAAAATTGTACCATATTTTATTTATATGATCCAACTTCCATATATGAAAGATCTTGCAACTTCAAAAGATAGATAGAAATTTAGAATATCTGAATTCTACAATATATTTTCTCTTCTCCAAAAAATTCCAACATCAAAGACCCTTTAAAATTACAACTCCTTTTCTATATATAGGTTGTTGACCATCTTGGAATCCCTTAGGGATGAAACAAGCTTTGGATGGTCATAGAAAACCTAACCCTAAAGTTACAAGAGAAACAAAAAGAAAGAGAGAGAAGAAGCGGTGAAAGGACCAAGTCAAAAAGATATAAATAGATATTTCTTGTTCTTCTCCCAATCTGGCGATTGCAATCAGATTTGTAGATGGTAGCTGGTAGTATTTATGTTGAGTCCAGATAGCTGTGCTTGCCTACTTACCTACATTCTCTTTTTGTAATAACTGTCCCTCTTGTCTTGAACAGTGTAGTGCCAAGTGTTCACCTTACTCATCGTCCAAAATTTCTTCTTCTACTACAGGCTTCTTTTTCTTGGGTGTAGTCATCACCTCCGAAGCTTTCACTTCATCGTTCGATGGCCACTTGAAGTCCTGAGTACTCTGTACTTGCACCTTTTGTTTGTCCCATCTAGCATTAGTGATTTTTTTGACATCAAGTAGGAATTTGTTGATGTCAGTCTCCTCTTTGAAGGCTTCATCCAATATTTTATTGAATCCTTCTATATCAACATCTGCACCTAAAATAAATGCATCTTTGCTAGGCATCTTGGTGTCAAAATCACTCTTCCAGGCATCTACAGCCTTTACTTGGTCATCATCTCCCCTTAAGGAAGGAATAAACCTATTAAAATCATTTGAAAAGAGGCTCAATTTAACCTCTATCTGGTTTAATTTTCCTTTGAAGAATGAGAGAGAATTATTGACTCTTTTGATCTCATCTCCCACTTCAGTTACTATTTCAGGAAAATTTGCTCTTATAGCTTGTAAAGATGACAACTTCTCAAATAAATTTTCACTACCAGACCACTTAGTGAAGTAAGGGTTCAAAATAGCAAGGTACCCCATTACCTCAGTATGCAATGCTGGCAACTTATTGTATGTATTGACTACAACATCAGTTTTGTCCTTTAGAATCTCAATTCTATGTTGTAGTATGCCTTTCAATGCCTTTAAAGCAATTGTATTTCCCTTTTCTTCATCCACTTTTTGTTCCACAGCCTCTTCTGATTTAGGCTTATCTTCAATTTGCATTGGTGGTGGTTGTGCAGGTACATATACCACCTCAGGCTTTGTCTCCAATTCTTCTGTTAATGTCTTAATCAGCTGATCTCACTGGTATAGTTGTATGTAGAACATATCTCTGTCCTTAGATAGTGCACTTGTTTCTTCCAGCAAAGTACTATACCTTTCAGACAATTGTTTGGTCTTGTCTTCATTCAATTGAGCCCAGTGTGTCATAATTTGGGAAATTTCTAAGTCCCCTATATTTTTTACAGACCACACCATTTGATTCCCCAACATATTTTCTTGAATATTTACTAACTGGGACTTTTGGTCTTTTGGGCTTAGGCTCCACATTGTAAAAGCCTAAGATTTTGGGATATACCCAAATCCTTTTATCATATCTCCTACTTGGACCTTACTAGCCATTTTAAGATCTGGCTGCTTTCTGATTTGGTCTATGATGAAGGCAGATGCCAAATCCAATCCCTCAACCAACAATATTCCACTTCCCAGCACCATCTTCCTGGCATCCTCAGGCGAGATATCCTCATTCTCAGGATCATAATTTTGTAAAGCCACTAAGGCTTCATTTGTAATTGTTTCTTTCCCATCAACTGTTAATTGGGATCTTATTTTCTCTATTTTATGCCATCTTAGGAAGTTTTTAAACTCCTCTATTTTTACAAAGCTATCATCATCTAGAAATTTTTGCTGATGAAGCAATCTTTCATCAACACAGGCCTTGAGTGGTATCTCAACTTCATCTTCTAGGTCAGGCCGTTGCTTCTTGCCTTCCCTGATTTCTTTTCTCAGGTTATGATCATATAACCTTGTGCCAGGTACTAAGGCCTTATCCTTATCCTTTTTCTTTCTTTGTCCTTCCACTGAAGGCTGCCCTAATTCCAATTTTTGCCTCCTTGTAGCAGGCTCCTCTACATCATCAGGCTAGGTAGCAACTGTCAGATCTATAATATGACCCTCTTCTCCCTGTAACTATGGAATCTCAGCCATTTCTTTCTCTGAGGCTTGTTGTGGTGAAGGATACATATGAGGACATGCATAATCACTGTCACTACCACTATCATATTCTGATTCTGAGTGTTCAGGTGTTTGAGCACCTTTTTTGTCCAGGACTGTATCCAGTTGCTCTACAAGCACATAATAGTTATCTATCATGGCCTTGATTCTATCAAAATATGGG
>MU224136.1:489743-516947 GCA_018584345.1 Thuja plicata | reverse complement strand
GGACATCATAGTGATTGGCTAGGTCTAAAAATAGGTCTACATCTAGGAAGACATCAGGAACAAGCAATCTAGCCAAACCACATGTCCAAGGGTTTGATACTGGGATGGGCTTATCAGAATTTTTATAAAAATAATTGAAGAGGGAGAAACTTGTTTTCCCCAGAGTCACAGAATCTCGAATATCTTTGTATTCATCAAGGAGAACATTAGCATTAGCCTTCTTATTTTGCATTTTACCAGGAAGGAGACGGAGAAACTCATAAGAGAAACTTGCCTTTCCTTTCTGTTCCTCTTCACTCCCTGCACTTGTCGAAGCAACACTCATAGCTCCACTCATGTTGGCAACACCCTGAATCTCCCTTACCTTACTGATATTGAAACAAATCTATCACAGAGATTAACTGACTGTCCTGTGCACAATTTCCTGAAATTTAGAACTCTTTAACGAACTTTTGAAATACTGCAACTTGAGCAGAATATCTCTTTTTTTGAAAACTTAGCAACTTGAGCTCTAAAGACTGAAAGAAAGATGAAATAAAATGAATGCACCATCAAATCCTTATAGCCATCATTCAAAGTACATAGCTCATAATTCAGAAACATCAGTTCTATCATTAATTTGACATGCTGTGAACTTGAATAAAAACCTAGCTGTAGTTCCTGAGCTTGACAGGAAATCAAATTTTGAAAGTGAATCCTCAGAGCAATCCAACTACATTCAAAAGGGCTGACATGTCACATTATAATTTGTTAACTGTCTTACATCTCAGCTACTCTTTTTGCACAATAATAAAAATGCAAGCCTGTGATTGGTTACTGAGCGATTCACACTGTCACATCAAAAAACTGCCGCTATTTTTTAGATTTTGGGATCAGGCGACTACGTGACTGCATTAGGTCTCTTTGTCATGGGCCTCTATCACTAACCCATGGTTTCATCTCGAGACATGGCGACAATGTGTTTTCTTAACTTTGCCTGACCCAAGTCATGATCTGGTGATCACGCGACACAACTGAAATCATAGTCGCACACAGTTAACATTAACTCATCATTCTTTCTAAGACTTCATGACTAACCATTGCCCTTAACCTTTTACAGTTATCTCCCTATTGTAGAGTGTTTAATTTTATCTCAAGACTATGCGATAATGCTTAGTCACCCAATCGTGGGATATAAGTCCTGAGCATTTAATTGTACCATAACCAGTTATATGCGCCCCCTTTTTCCCTTCTAACGACTGCGCAACATACCTTAATCACCAAGTTGGGAGGACTTTTCCCTTGGGGCACTTTTCTTCTCAGACTTTGCGACCATCGTCAGATCCTCTGATCTCTTTATCCTACGATCGTCGCTTAATCACTATATGCTCATGTATACCCTTAAATCTTTCTCAGACACCGCGACTGAAGAGAGAGTACCTAGTCTCGTTGTCGCTGAGTCCAATTTCTCCTTCTAGTGACAATACGATAATCCTTTTAACATCCACCCACCTTATGACACATGTCACTCTATCATTGGTTCACTTACTGCATATTGAAGAACTGAGTCATCATCTTGTTCTGGCGACAACCCGACTAAGCATTACTGCAAAACCTCAAACGGTCAGTCGCGAAGTCTTGGTTATAATTTCTTAACCACCATCCCATTTCAAGACCACGCGAATGAAGGCCTGACTTAACTTTTAACTTTGGCTTCATTTGGCGATAGAGTGACATGAAGTAATCATGAAGTCTGAAGACATTTTGATAACTGTTAAGAATCTCTTGCGACTACCTGACATGAATAAATCGCTGAGTCACGTAATACTGAAGGAATATGCTAACTTGAATGAGACCACGCAACAAAAGGAAAATGCAAAGTCGGGGAGAAAATTGGAATATTTGTTCAGGGTATCGCGACAAGGTGATTCAATTTAAAACACATGCCTTAAGTGGATAGAAAAAGTAACAGCAAAATAGAACGTCATGACCTAGGGTTTATTTAATCGTTTAACACTTGGATAGCCTAGGGTTTTCAGGGTTTTCATAAATTGAGCTAGGTTTAGACTTGAAAACCTGAAAACATGACAGAGGTAAGGGAAAGAGAACGAGATGGCTGAATTGAAAACATCATAGCACAGAGAGAAGGACAAGGAACCAGGAAAACTGCCAAAACAAGAAATACAACCAACAAGTGTCTTTTCACAATAAATAATAGATCTATTTCTTCCCTCAACAATTCCATTTTTTTGTGGTGTCCTCGATGCTGACATCTACCTCTTGATTCTATTCTCATTACAAAAAAGTGTAAACTCATCAGATGTAAACTCACCTCCTTTGCCAGATCTCAAACATTTCAACTGTCTTCCTGTATCTTTCTCAACTCTTGCCTTGTACCACTTAAACATTTGAAATGGATCATATTTTTATTTTTAAAAAATAGCATACATCATTATAGAATAATCATCCACAAACAAAATAAAATATCTATCTCCATAATAACTTTGATTCCTCATGGGTCCACATAAATCAGTATGCACTAAATCCAGAACTCCTTGTGTAACATAAGTCTTGCTTAAAAATATAGATTTATTCATCTTACCTACTTGACATTCTTTGCACATAACATTTTTAGGTTTCTTTAATCTTGGTAGTCCTCTGACTGTATTCTTTCTACTTACTTTGATTATGTTGTCAAAATTGACACGACAAAACCTTTTGTGTCATAACCAAACATCTTCAATTTTAGCAAACATGCAACTCTTTATTTATCTATCAAGATAAAATAAATTACCTTTAGATTGTTGTCCAGTGGAAATCAAACTCTCCTTCAACATATCAAAAAATTCACCATTCCATCTTGAAATTCTAGTCGATGACCTGTGTTATTCAACTGTACCATGCTCAACAGATTATACTTTAATCCATCAACCCAATAAACATCATCAGACCTTGTGTTATTCAGTAGAATTGTAGAACCTTTTCCTTTCATATGGTATGGAGCATCATTACCAAATATAGAAAATCCTCCATCATGTTTTTCAAGGGAAATAAATTTAAGTGTGTGACTAGTCATGTAATGTGAAAAACCACTATCTATAATCCATGTTTCAGTTTTACTTACTTGTGATATGAGGGCTTTTGGATCTTCTATCTTTTCTCCGTCAGAATCATCTTTAATATCAAGATACACAACTTCCTCACCATCATTTTCATGTGAATAATATTCACTTAGGTCTTAATTATAAATATGACAAGATTTCTTACCTTTGTTTTTGTTGTCTCTAAATCTCCTTAATCTATTCTCTCTTTTGTCCTTATCCTTGTTATATTTCTTCTCTTCACTTTCTTTCTCAGGATAGCTTGAAGTAATATGATCAATTTTTTGCAATTAAAAAATTTTAAGGGTAACTTACCTCGGTATTTTCCTTTGCCTCTTTGTAGCCTTCTAGCCAAAAAAATCTTCAAATTCTCTCCCATTCTCTTAATCTTCAACATACAACTATTCTAGACCACTTGTACAACTGTAAAATTTCTCACTCACACTGCTCACATATCCATCACTTTCTCTATATTCCTTTGATATTCCTATCTTTAAAGATGACTTAAATGTAGATTCAATCTTAGATGTAGTAGGCAAACTATTGTCAAAATCATTTATCTCAAATGTAGTCAACTTACCAATGGTAGCATCAAGTGAAATATTCACTTGGGGAATAGATCTCAGCTCTTGTATGTCAGATACATGGATGACATAACTTGGTAGCAAGGTTCTCAACATTTTTCTTATAACATCTTCCTCAGTTATGGTACCACCAGCTCCTCTGATAGAATTCACAATCTCCTTAAGTCTAGTGTTGTACTGTCTTATGTTTTCTCCTTCTTTCATCCTCATTACATCAAATTTTCCTTTCAAAATTTATGCTTTATCCTTCTGAACATATTGATCTTGACCATAGGTCAAAATAATCTTATCCCACATTTCATTAGTTGTAGTACATCTATCAAGTTCATCATAATCCTAGTTGGTGAGTGTAGCATCTAATTCAATCATGATTTGTGTGTGCTCTTGATTTTGTCTTGTCTCTTCAAGTAATAAAGGGTAAGTAGTGGGTGCAACATAAGGATTGTCAAGAAAATGAAGTCCATACTCTCCTATACCAGACACATGCAATCTCATTCTAATTTTCCATGTAGAGAAATGATCCATATTCAACTTAGGTGCTTCCCTCTTATACATCTTTAGATCTTTAACTCAAGTCCTTTTAAACTTAACACTTCAAAGTAACTAGCTCTGATACCAATTGTTGGTCTACCAAAAGGGGAGGTGAATCTGACAAAATCAAACTTTAATACTTAAAGCTTAGCTCACTGATTAACTCAGTAGAACTAGATACAGTAATAATTGACTCACCAAATAAATTATATCATAAATAATAACTCATCTCAAAAAGATATTAAAATCATTTAAACACATGTAACACTATATTTAATGAGGAAACCTAATAAGGGAAAAACCTCTGTGAGATTAATTGTGACCCACAATAAAAATGTACCCTTCTAAAGTATGCTTGGTTAAAATCTTATCATGTTAAAGATTCCAAACACATTTTCTAGATGTGATCCTGTTAGGGGATTTACCTTTGATCTATTAAGATCTTCACCCTATTAGGAGTGGCCTTGTTATAGGTCTTTAAACACTCTGATAGAATGTCTCCTACTCTAGGATTTATAAATAGGATGGTTAAATCCACTCAGTTAAGAGATTTTATTTGTTACAAATGCTAATAAGAAACAGTATAAAATTTGATCTATAAATATAGAAACTAACTTTTCTTGGGTCAAATCCTTTATTCTTAAATGAATACTGGTATTACATACTCCATTTGTCTCTGCTCTTGATTCTAGAATTTTCAATTTCTTCTTCCCTTCTTTGCTCAGTAACTCTATTCTTCAGCTTCTTGATTCAACTCACCAAAATTCATAACTAATTAGTTCTTCATTCCTTATATAAACAAAATTTTGCCTCTTAATCTCCTTGATTAGGTTTTCCTTCAATTATTCTTAGTCGTTCAATCAACTTCTTCATAAATCTTAGCTTGGTTAACCACTCACTTTTACCTCATAACTTGAACTTTTTCTTGGAACTCAAACAATCAAGTTTAACCACTTAATCTTTTTCTTAGATCTTCTCATTTAATTTTCATGTTCGTAGATCTTCTAACAAACTTCCTTTATCCTTATCAACATCCTGATCATCATAAATTCATATTAAATTTGATCTTATCAACACTTACAATCAATATCATGTACTTGGTAAACTTTCTTTGCAACTTGGTAACTGATTTCACTTTCTACTCGGTGTCTAACTCATTCTCAGTGCTTGGTAACTATGACGAACTAACACAACTCTATTTTGACTGAATCTATCCAAATCTGTAAAGTAAGCCAATGCATATGAAAATTAACTCTTTGCAATCTCTGACTTAGTCAATCAAATGTACCAAATTGATAACATCAAATATATTGTAGAAAATGACTATATCAATATTACTTCATCATTGTCTGATATGTATTTGTCACCCATTTAACTTCTCCAACTTAAGATATGGTAACACAATAAAATCAGTAATCAATTGGTTGACATCAATTACAAACTAAAAACTGATCTAATCATTTATATAACCATGTATACTAGGTGTCACTTGGTCTTCTTCATCAGTTGAGTAACAATAAACACTTTCATTTCTCTTGTTCCCAAAATACAAGAGCCAAAAAACATGACCAATTTCATGCCTATTAGTCTTTACAATACTATTTATAAGGTTTTTTTCTAATATTTTTTTGAAAAGCATTAATCCATTTTGGAAAATTTCATGAACTATAACCAAAATACTTTTTTCTCTAGAAGATGGATTCTTGATGTGGTGTTGTTCTCTATATTATTTATTTGCAACTAATTTTTTCTACAACATTTTATCATTTAGGTTTATGATTTTGCTTCCATAACAAGTGGTATTAGAGAAATTACTTGAGTAGTAGATAGATTAGGATTTGGTGTTGATTTTGCAACATCAAATGGAAAGGGTTTCAAAATGTAAGGTTCGAGGTGGAGAAATTTATTAGAAGGAATATTTTTGAGCTATGGAAGCTCAAGATGCATGATTTTTTGGTGCAACAAGGATTACACAAGGTATCAATAGGAAAGTTAAAGAAAGAAGTAGATATCTCTCATGAGGACTGGGAAGATCTAGCATTCGTTCTTTTAATTTTTCTAGTATGTATCTATATTTCTTGTGAAGGAAGAATGTGTTAAGAATGTGAACACTGAGAGAGGGGGTGAATCAGTGTTTAACAATTCATAATAATTCAGCAACTTGAAACTTAGCCCAATTACTTAAATACTAAAAAATTAATAGAAAATCATAAAACCATACCACATAACACAAGATATGTTTATGGGGAAACCTTGGCCAGAGGAAAACCCCGGTGGGAATTAGTACCCACAAATAATTGCACTAGTCTTATGAACTTGTGAGAGTTCCTTTGCCCTGTTAGGAGAAGTCATTACAATGCTGAGTACAATGACTCTATTAGGAGTCTTACAAACCCTGTTAAAGGTGGATGGCACACTCACAAATCTCACTTCACAATAAGAAGAAGGCTACAACCTCCTGATAACAGATACACACAATATCTAAAAGGTGAACTACTGCTATGACACTGCTCTCTGATCAGTTCCTTTGTGTGCTGATCCTCTCACCTCTAGTAGAGCTCTATCTCATACTGATTGAATACAAATTTCTCTTTTGTATATATCTTTTTCTATCTTCCATTCATTCGTCACATCAATATAAAAATGCATGTCTAGTATATATACATGCCTTAATAGACGTGACTGAAACTAAGACTGGGTCGGCCTAAAATCAACATACACAATGCTTCCAAATTAATTGGCTCAAGTGTGTTTACATGAATGATAATAACATGATTAAAAACATATTACAATAGGAACATAGCCATTACAAAATAAATTAATACACGCTAATCAAAAATTGTAGTCAGCTCCATGCTTTGTTCTGCTGAACTGCTAGTGACACTTAGACTTGTAACTTCACCATATTGACATATCTAAACATGTGCGTATAGCCTTAGCATAAAAATGTATCCAAAATTTTATATCCAAAGGAGCATACCATGACTCGATCATACTCACGTGCGTTGGTGCTCTGATCAACGAGTATATCTCTGTCTGCACTGTCTTCTATACTTAGCCAAATTATGATCTTCAAAGTTTATGAGCTGACTGTCAAAACTCCATATGACTTTGTAGCCATAATGACAACAAAAAGCTAGTCATATATACATAGTAAAGTCAACTTTCCAACATAATGGTTAAGTGTCAAATTGTGAAATGTAAATTGCAAGAGAATGTTAATTGTACATTGCAAGAGAAATTAAGATAGCAACTACCATGATGATTGTAATTATTTTTCCTAAGAAATAAGAGTACCAATACCTCACCTCGTGGATGTTTTCTTGATTTTTTTTCAAGGTTTTATCAGGTAAATCAATGTGTCTTGTGTTATCTTATTATTTCATTTTATTCTTTGTATTATTTATTTGTAACTAATTTATGCTACAGTATTTTATCATATGGATTTATGATTTCTATTCCAAGGTTTGAGGTGGAGAAATTTAATGTAAGGGATATATTTAACCCATGGAAGCTCAAGATGCATATTTTTTGGTATAAAAAGGACTTCACAAGGTTTCAGTAGGAAATTTAAAGAAACTAGTAGATATCTTTCATGAGGGATGGGGAGATCTAGTGTTGCTTCTTTTCTTTTAAATTTTGTCAGGGAGGAAACAATAGTAATGAGTAGGTTTCCATGTTGGATGGGCATTTACATCTTGGTTACATGAAGTATTTTGGACTAAAATAAGGAGTTCTTATGGTAGGTTCATGGTTTCACTCCTTGGTTACATGAAAGAATTGAACGATTAGTTGTTGGTTGCATGAGAGGTTTTGCAATTTTCATGTTTCAAAAAGCTATGTGGGTATTCCTTGGTTTAGAGGATTTTTTGCAGTCAAGTTCCATGGTGGACTCTTGATGGTGTATCATATTTTTGGTATAACATGTGCTCTTGGGAGTGTGGTATCTTGATTGGATCATATTATTTTTTGTTGATGGTCAACACTCCCCTTTGAATTCATGACAGGGGACTAACCACCTCCTATGAATTCTATAAGTCTAGTGCTTGTATCGAGCATTGATAGGTCAATCTTTTGGTGCAACTGTAACCACACTTGTAATAAGTGGTATCAGAGCTTGGTCTCAGGTTTGAATCCCCTTAGGTAATTCTGAGAGGGAGATTTTTGGAAAAATGAGTAGTGCTTCCCTCAAGATTTGTGAAAAGGGACTAATGCATTCTACAAGTCTAGTGGTTGTATCGTGAATTGATAGGTTGATATTTTGGTGCAACAGGAACCACACTTGTAACATTTTTATTTGAGGATATTTTTATATCATGATGTTGATCTTGTTTGGGAAGTTCTTGTGGTGTTGAGTACATTGGTCATTTTCTTGAGAGCTTCATGAGAGAGAAGTGTTGCAGTTGGAGCTTAACATGCATTGGTCAATTAGAGGCACTCATTCTACTTGGATACTTAGATGAGGCTTGGAATCATCTTAGATATATGTTTTGAGATTTATGTAGGAATCCTAAGGATCCTACACCTCAATTGGGTATTAGAAGGTATTAGATAAATTATTGTAAAGGTGGAGATTGTTGGATTATAACAAAAATATAGAAATAAAGCTATAAGAAAAGGAAACAAGTAAAGAAAAATAAATAAAAAGAAAGCATATCTTTTCTCATCTTTTAGAAATAAAATAAGTTTTACTCTTTGAAATGAAATTGTCAATTTCTTCAAAGGAATAAAGTTGGTTTCTTCTATGTTGAAGAAAGAAATAAAATTGGATTTTACTATGTTGGTGGAATTTGCATTATAACATTTTTCTAGTATATATCTATGGTTCTTGTGAATGAAAAATTGTGTAATTGTAAATTACAAGAGAATTTGAGTTGAACATTGCAAGAGAAATTGTGATAGTAGCAGCTAATTAATATGGGTTATAATTTCATTTATCAATTCAATTATAGTAGCAGCTAACAAGGTTTAGGAAGGGAGAGAGAGGTTCATGCCTTTCTAAGCACAATATATTTCCACCAAAGTGATTGGGAGACATCATATTTTGAGAAAATTTCAATCCAAGATAATAGGTTATCTCCATCAATAAAGTCTCTAAATCTCTTAATCCCTTTGGTAGCCCAAATTCTAGTTGAACAACATTGAAGTAATGCCTGAGATTTGTCCTTATGTTTCAAGTTCCACCAAATTAATCTTTCACCACAAACCTTATTTTACTCATTAATAATATTATTATGAGAAACTAAATGCCTAAAAATTTCCCATGCTTTCCATATTGATCTAAATACAATGGAGACAATTGGTTTGATACAGAATCAACTATAAATCAAGTCACACAGAGGTAAGGATTTCCATATTGTATATTTTTTTGGGATAAAGTTATAAATTTTGTGTATTATAAGGACCTTCCAAGTTTTATCCCCTAGTAGGGATTTAAAGATACATTTAGCTGCTAGAGATAAGCCTTACAATCTTAAGTCTATTAGACCAAGACCTCCTTTGTCTTTTCTCACGGTGCACCACTTCCATTGGATTGTATGTTGTTTTTTGTTACCTTTACCATTATACCAAATAAAATCCATTATCTTATTTTGAATGTGATTAAAGGGATGATTATTGAAGAGTTCGGTAGAGGTATAAATATATTATATGAGGATAAAATATTCTGGAAAACCTACACCATCCCCACCATTGTTAAGTAATGCTTATTACATTTACTTAACTTTCTATCAATATTTTATTTTATCCACAACCACATCTCTTTAAGATTAGGTGATATAGAAAATGGAATGCCTAGGTATCTTATTGAATGGTGAGGGGGGCCCTACACAATAGAATACTTAGTGAACTAGTGAAGGAGATTGTTATCCCAAACCAACATAATGAATTTAGATAATGATTTTTTTCTCCTAGAGGCCTCACACAAAATATCCTTTTTCATAATTAGGTCAGAGAGGTTTTCCTCTTCTAATTAAACAAAGATGGCTATGTCGTCTACAAATTGTATGTTAGATAATCTATCTTGATTAGGTATATTGACCCCTTTAAATCTAGGGGATAGGAGGTTATCCCTCAACATGTATTCCATTGCATCAAAATCATTGACTAAGATAAAAAGTGTTATACGACACCATTTCAAAATGGGTCTAGTAAGATTGATACTATTAGATCTCTTCCCATTAACTTCCACAAAAACATTGGAATATTTCATTAATGTATTCACCATTAAATAGAATGGGCTAGGAAATCCAAGAATTTCCATCATCATAATAATGAAACTCCATTCAATCCTATCACTGGATTTTGCAAAATCTATTAACAACATGGTTGTTGTTTTCTTAGTCTCTTTAGCCATGTGCATAGCCTCCCAAATTTAAGAAATTTTTGTATAATGTACCTACCTTTCAAAAACCTTTTTTGAGTAGGATTTATTCCCTTACGAAGGATAATCTCCACTCTCTTAGCCAAGAGTTTACATATAATCTTATACGAGACATTAAGAAGTGTAATTGGCCTCCAATTATTTTTTATGAGAGATTAGTCCCCTTCTTTAGGCAAAAGATTGATAAGTCCAATATTGTTCTCACTCCCTAGGGAATCCTTATCAATAGCTTCTTTGCATAATAGCATGAATTCTTCCCCTATCCATTTTATATTATTTTTATATAATTATATAGACAAACCATCTAAACCTACTGCTTTGTCATTACTAAGTGCTTGATTAACTTTTTTAATCTCCTCCACAATGATATCTTTATTGAGATTCTTAGAGTCTTATCTGCCAAATTTTTTTTTAATGATTTTCCTATACCATCCTGAAATGTTAGCACCCATTATTGGTGTCTCTTATTAAGACCTATAGCCCCTATTTTGTTAATTCAAGTTCCTTTTTCCCATTTTTCTTGATATCGACAACTTGTAATTCAAATTGGAGAGTTTTTTCATCATCCCAATGCCCCTAGAAAAATTTGGGACAAAATCCAAGGGTGCACAACGTTTCAAATATTTTGTACCTAGGTGCACAACATTCTAGGCATTCTGCACCCAGGTGATTGGGCCTAAAACCCAATATCAAGTTTTTGAATTCATTTCTTCTTTGATGGTCAACTTGACTTAGTTTTATATCCCAAAATGAGAGGAAAATTATATAAACCCTATATCTCTCCTCATTTTGCATCCATCAATTATATCTAAGAAATAATTTCATGACCATACTCAAGCTATCAAGTGTAAGCAATCATTGTGATTCAAGAGCATTCAAGAAAGTAAGTTGATTTCAAGATCTCAAGCCAAGGCATTCTTCTTATTCTTCTATCCAATCAAGGAAATATTCCTCATGTTGGATTTATCTTTTCTATCCTATGGTGGTGTCTTAGTGGAGATGTCAAACAAACAAAGAAGATCTCCCTTTCTCCATCATTCTTCTATTTCTCCTTGCAAATGTAATCAACCATTTCAAAAAAAATCAAGATCTAGGTGTGGTTTCATTAGATATGTGCATATGTGAAGGCATCCTTGATCCTACATCGCTCCTAAAAGGTCTAAATCTATATTTAAGAAACAAAAATCAATCATTTTTCATGGATTTGAGGGATACACACATTTGTCCATGAGGGTACAGGCTAGAAGCTATAATTGCATATTCGAGCTCCACAAGTCTCTGCCAAATCTAGGATAGAATTATTAGAAACAAAATGTTTCAGCCATTTTTCACCCAGGTATAGAATGTTTTAGTTGTTCTGCACCCTAAAAAACAAGCTCAAATTTTCAAGACATGGATTATACAACTTATAAGGCCCATATCTAAAAGTACAGTTGATTTTGGGACTCTGGAACTCAAAAAATAATAACAAAACAAAATCTCCTTCTCTTCTCTAAGGTGCACACATTTCAATTTCCATTTCCTCTTTAGGATTTGTAGATTTAGGTAACTCAATTTGTACTCATCAATGATGCAAAGAGAAGTGGTTCTAGACTTAAAAATTATATGTATCTTGCATTATAATCCTTTGTCTTGTTACATCACTCAAAAGACACTCAAACATGGATCAATTTGAAGACCCAACCCACTTAACTAGACCATCCAATGGTCACAACATTAGTTTTATTCACCACTAGGCTCCACACCTTCTAGTGCTCAAACATGGTTACATACTTCAAACACTGATTCCAAACCTTATAAGGTTCTTAACATGCTTAGAATACCTTATCATCAAGTTCTGACACCATTCTTTAAAGGATTTTAGTGCCCAACTCTCATTTCCTCATTCTAGGCCTTAAATCTACTAGTCCTACTCAGTGAGTAATCAGAGATTCCCTTCAAGGTTTTACAAAAAAAATTGCTAAACCAAATATGGTTTTAGATACCCTTTTCCAAATTTTTTTAACATATGTCAATCTTGGCTATTTATCCTTTGGATCATGACTCCTAAAATCTATTGTCTTCACTTTCCTTAGTAGGTCTAATTTGACACTTTTACAAAGAAACTACTTGAGGAATGACTTCCCAAGATTCAAAACCTTGAAATAGTCTTGAAAAGTGTCCTTAATCAACACATTTTAAACTTTTTTTGAGGATCCATACTTATCTACCCCTCCATGCACCAAACCCTCCCTTCTAGGGATACCAACCTAGGGCTTTCTATTTCTCAGCCTTCCAATCACTTCCAGAACCTCCCACTAGTAATTTCATCTTTTATTCTATGTATATAGATGGAATCAACCCTCAGATACCCTCCTTATGTGGCTATATTGTTTGTTGATATACCTATGGCACTCTTTTAGTGCATTTTCAAAGAAAAAACTCCCTATATGAGGATGTTAATCATTCTTTTGATTGTCCCCCTACACAAAGAGATTTGAAAACATAGTTCATACATGTTAGGGGTTCATACCACAAGAAACAGTGGTGGCATAAAGAACTTGAACCCTATAACCATCTTTAAAACAAGAAATTTGTACATAGCCCTCACTGTCACAGTACAGACAGTCAAGAATAAATGAAAAGACTTGGAAAATGATTTATATCCATGGAAAAACAAAGGTTAATGATACTTCTATCCATACATGGGAGATCTTAAGAAAAATATATCCAAGGAAATGCAAAATATATTCAGATTTGTATTTTATTTACAAGGACTATGTTATAATCCATATAACTGTGAATAATTCTAGAATTAAACACATACCTCCTCTCTCTTTTGGGATTGTTTTTCCACCATTTTATGCATTTCCAAACCATATAACTACCTAACTACCCTAAAAAATGACTAAAAATAGTTACAAATTGACTATCCTATAAGTCTGCATCTATAAAAGATGCCTAAAATGTTGTCAAGTTGACAACTAAGTTGTCAACTCGATAATTAGACCCAAATAACCCCTAATCTATTTGACAATAGTCTTTTAATGACCTTTAACAATTAAACACCCTAAACCTACCCTTTTAAACCTTTACATTAGTCCTTATAAGCTATATTTTCCAATCTTGGGACTTTAAAAAAATTAACAAAATCACTTTATTAGCCCCCTTACAACATCATTATGATCTTATTGATCATGTTGACATTATGAAATTACCTTGGAAATCCTATTTGTCTTCATCTCCTTTGTGATTTTCATGAGGGTCTAATGGTCAACCTAGTGTCACCTTTGTGATCTTCATGAGGGTATCATGTTCAACCTAGTGACCCCCTTGGTAGTCATCCAAGATTTAGGTTCTCTACACCATACTCCCCATGTTGAAAAATTTCCAAGTCCTCTTGGACATGCCTGCCAAAAACACGTTAGAAAACAAAATTCCAGTTTTATCTTAGGCTTGAATAAGTTTGTGGCATTGTATCTCACTCTAAGTGCACCATGTGTCACTGCAATGTGTCATGCCACCCTTAATGTTTCCTTCATCTGCTCCATTGGATTTACATGCCTTGGAAAGGTGAATCCTTCATCTTGTTGCTTCTCAATGAAGTCTCCCAAACTTCCTGCATGACTCTATACCTCCTCCAAGTGTATTGATGACATGTAACTGATTGAATGTTTGAAGTTGTTATGTTGATCACCAAAATGCAGAAGGATAATGCAAGACATTATATTAGTTAATGAATTTTATTATCATTGATGTCAACTTGATATAATCTAATTAGTTATAATCAAAGTGTCAAAGACTTTAGAGAATCAGAGAGATAAATATTATGATTTCTGTAATGCATAAAAGATAAGCATTCACATTGTGACTACAAACACCGACACTCAGTGGAACCCGACGGATAGAGATCACCAACAGTCAATTCACAGTGATGTCCGAGAAAGAAAATCAATGAGAATTACCGATGAGCAGAATCAAGCATACCCGACGGCTAGAAACATAATGAAAACCAATGAAGAAGCTCGAGGAGAACTGGATTTTTGACCGACGCTATCAAAGAATTAAAACCAAAAATAACTAGAGTTCACAAATGACAAAATATCTAGCTGGAAGAGCTAAATATAGACTTAACTGGTTGTTATCATTTTTTTCATCGACAAGATAAGCCAGAGATAAGTGAATGACTTAAAGCTGATTTGTCCAGTTGGCAAGTTTATCTCAGAGAGATAAAACATGAGTTTTTCTTTAAATCTAATTGGCAAGAATTGTGAATCATGCCAAGTTCAAGAAAATAGAGAACCTAATAATGGTGATATCATGTCTATAAAGAGAAAACTCAATTCATTACAAATTGTGTGGGGAGGGAATGAAAAAGAGGATGCTGAAGAGAAACTTTATACAGTACTGATCAACAAGCTAAGGAAAGAGCTAAAGTTTTCTGCAGACATAGAGCAACATAGCATAGAATCACTGAGAAGAATCAAAGTGGATCAAAGGTATAAATAGAGTTATATTGATCAGAATAGTTTTGTGTGATTACAATAGATCTAAAAATCTACAAGTATAAGTTGTATATGTGAACAGATCATATTGTTTCAATTTAACTATTGATTCATAAATTCTCTTAACCTAGCAAGATTTAAAGATCCTTTCTATATTGAGATACATCCAATGGAGTATCAAAAATTTTGATCATGAAGATAGCATGAGATTCCAGATACCTATTGACAGGCCAAGTGAGTGTTTGATCAAGGATGGTAGCATAGAGATGCCCAATATCAAGTGATAGTCTAAACTTTTAAATCCTCTAACAAGGTCACACCTAACAGTGTGTTTGTAACCTTTAACAGGGTTGGATCTTCACTGAGCTCACTTCAAAAGAGTGAAAATTTTTGGTTACCAGTCCCAAGTGGTTTTTCCCTTAACAAGGTTTCCACATTAAAGAACCATGTGTCAATGTGTCTATGAGTCATTATGTTAGTGTTTTTCATTTCAAATAACTTGATTGGATTGACTGGTATGCTCTAGATAATTTATTGTCTATCAGTAAATTAATAGACTGCTTATCGGTAAACATATAGTAGAAGGTTTTACAAAGCATTCTGACAAGTAGTAATTTGATTAAATTATTTGGAGGCATTCATCTTATAGGACTGAAGATAAATAGAGGTATAATTTTGTGGTACTAAGTTATAAGGATTGATTATTGGAATAATTTTTAGGCCACTTATTCACCCCCCCTCTCAATTATTACTTACATACCCACCATAGGTGTCTTTTGATCTTGTCTTTAATTGGTAATACCTCCTTACTTGGAGAAAATGACTCTATGGGAGTCTCCTCATGATCTATTATCCATACAGTCTTATCTTCATCCTCAAACTTAATTTTAGAGACCACTACTACAACTTGTTCATTATGCAATTCTCCTTGGTAGAGTAAACCATCAATCAATTTCATGGCTACATAATTAGCCCCAAAAATTTTATTCATAGGAATACCTTTCTCTTTCATATCCTTGTTCATTTCAAAGGACATATCATTGTCCCAGTTGTACATACCTCTATCTTCTTAGTGAATGGTTTCTCCACATCACCATTTTCTTTGACCATATATGTTTCATCTTCAAGAACCTCTTCAACATTATGTTATTCAACCTCTTTTTGCTTCACTTTCAATGACTCTTTGTTCAAGGGCTCATTCCTCCTATCTTTTTCTTGGAGTTTATTTATCTTGATCTTGGTTGCTTGAATCCTGGCTTCATTTTGTTGTAATGCCTTCTTTAGGATTCTTATCTCTTCTATTTCTTATCTTCTTGCTTCTTCTTTATTTATTCTCTCTTATTCCACTCTTTCCTTTCTTCCATAAGAACTCAAGGCTTTTTATGCCTCAAACACTTCCCTCTCTGATCTTGTCAAATACATGTTGTCTATCTTTACCAACTACAAGGATCTTGTCCCTTGCTCTGATACAAATTTGATGGGGACATAAGTGGTTCTAGAATTAAAACTTCTAAGGATATTGCATTAGACTCCTTTGTCTTGTTACATCACTCAAAATACCCTCAAACATGGATCAATTTGTAGACCCAACCCACTTAACTAGATCATCCAATGGTCACAATATTAGTTTTCCTCACCACTAGGCTCTACACCTTCTAGTGCTCAAACATTGTTACCTACTTCAAACATTGATTCCAAGCCTTCTAAGGGTCTTAACATGCTTACAATAACTTAACATCAAGTTATGACACCATTCTTTAAAATATTTTAGTACCCAACACTCAATTCCTCATTCTAGGCCTTAAATCTACTAGCCCTACTCAACGAGTAATCCAAAATTCCCTTCAAGGTTTTCCAAACAACTTGCTAAACCAAATAGGGTTTTAGATACCCTTTTCCATTTTTTTTAACATGTGTCAATCTTGGTTATTTTCATGTTGATTCTTTTTCTTGCTAACACATAAAATACTTGTAGTAAGCTTGCTCTATTATCCCAAACATTGATCAAACAAGAAACAGAAAGACAAAAACAGGGTTTTCAAACCCTCTACACTTTGAGTTCTAGAAAATCAGGTGGGTTTACCCTTCTTCACTTGGGATATTCAAATTATAACATTTGTTTCATCAAGTGCATAGTGGAATTATAGATCCTTACTTCTGTAACATTTATTTGACAGCGAATGATTTTGAGGAGGAGAAAAAGGAGGATAAAAAAAGGAAATGCAGGGAGGGTAAGGAGAAAGTTAAAATTACATGTGAGAATAGCCACTCCAGTAACAGGAGAATTAATGTTACTTTGGACAAGGAAGATTTAAAGGAAAACACAGAGGAGAATAGGGAGGATAAGGAAAAAGAGGAGAACAGGGAGGAGAGAAAAGATGAGGCAATGAAGATACCTGTCTTAGGGAAAAAATTGAAGAGAAGAAGCAGGAAGATGAAAAATATGAAAAGAACAATAGAATGGATGAAGATTCTAGGTGTAAGGAAAGTTATTTCCATGACAATGTGGACACAGGGGAGAATTATTTCTCTATGGACAATAAAGATCACATTGTGGGTTTCACTGGTATGGTAAGTAATCCAATTGATGATCAGGATAAGTTGAAAAAAGAAGTTGATATAATAAAGGCCGAAATAAATATTCTAAATAGTATGGGTATTGGGGAAAAATTGGTGGCTGTGTGTCTAAATGAAATGAAAGAAGTGATTGGTAATTCTGAAGCCTAGGAAGAATTTGTAAATAAAGTGGGGATAATGGAGATAAATATCAAAGACATCCAAGACAGGGCTGAGAAAGAGAGTAATCATGAGCAGATTATGAACCTAAACACTAAGGTGGAGAGGTTGGAGGCCACTGTTAAAAAAATTGAGGAACAATGTTTTATCAGTCTCAAGGCTTACTGTGGTCATGCACAAATTCTGATGGACAAACTAGATAGGGATAAAAGAGAGAAGGGAAGCAAAGAGATCAAAGATGGAATTGGCCCGGGATTGTGCACTAGAGCTAGTACTAAGAAGAATAGTCCTAAGGAGGAAAAAGATATTGCAGAGCTCAAAAGCTTGGTCAGAAATATGCAACTTATGATCATTGAAGTGGAGGAGCTAGTGCATGGAACGTAGCTGTCCTATTTTCCTTCCCTTTGGGGGGTTTTTTGCTGTCCTTGTTTTTAATGCTGGATCTGTGGAACTTCTTTTGGTTTAGTTGCTTGTTTTCCTATTTCCTTTCCTTTATGGGTGCTCGGGCACATTTTTTTTATGCTCCTTTGTTGAATATTTGTTTGAACTCTTTAGGTTTTAGGTCCTTGTAAAACCTGCTGAAATTTGTTACTTTGTTTAGGTTTTGGGTCCTTGTAAAACCTAGTTTTACTTAATCAGAACATTTATTTGATAGACTATAATAGAATAGTAAAGATCAATTTGATAATTATAGTCATCCACTTCAATTGAATAACAGACCAATGCTTATCCTAGGGTATGGAGTCACTCTAAATATTTATAACCACTTGGAACAAATATAAACTCATAAACATCTACATATCTAAAAATCAAAACAGATATACCTTATATATCAATTCTCACACATATGCTAAAATGATCATCAAATTCATTACTCACTTCAATTTTTACTGAAATAATCCTAAAGGTATTTTTATCTTTCCTTAAAAGAAACCCTACGATAACTTCAAAATCTATCTGACAGACATATAAATTGAACTCTTGATTACTCAATTTAAAAAACATTGAAACTACAAAAATAAAGACACATATTCATCATAAGTTATGAAACTATTGATGGATTTGTATTTGTATTCATATCAAAATGCAAACATTACATTCAACAGTAGACTTTAAAACCCTTATCAAATATTGATCCCAAACCAAAGCTTATACAATGCAATTGTATTTCAAATAAAAAATGGCTATCCTTTTCCCTGCGGTCTTGGAATCCTTTTATAACTAAGGATGCAAGAAGCTTCAGACTACATGGGAAGACTACAAAAATCTTGCAACAACCTAATTTTGACAAAAATAGCAACTTATAAATAGAAAATGCGTGGCAAAAGATTTGCAAAGTTGAAAAAAGTTGTTGCTACTATGGAAATATCTTTTCATCCTTTAAGCTTTGCTTCCCACCTATTCACTCCTCAGTGGTGGGACAACTGAAATGTTTCTCCTTCTCTAGCTTGGCCAAGGCTTCTATCTAGCTGGGATCTACAGTTGTCTTCACCTCAGCAACAAACTTTGTCATATCCACCTCAACTTTGAACAAGTTATCAATAAATTCATTGTAGTAACTACATATGTATCCTTTTCTAAGTGTTGTTTTACATCCTTATCCTTCTAGATTTCATCAAATTCCTTCTCTCATTCTGGTTGTGGCTTTAGAACACCAGCATCATCATAAATTTTGGGAATGAGTGTAGGGCACTGATCACCAAACAACTGTAATTTAATACTTATCAATTCACCTTTTCCATTCAAGAAAGCATAAGTAGTATTCACATCATTTACCATTTCAATGGTCTTTGTAACTTTATCAATGAAATCATCATTGTATATCATTTTTGTCTTCAATTTATCCATCAATCTATTTCTTCCTGACCAAGTCTTAAAAGTTGGCTCAAGAAATGTCACAACCTCTACAAAAGTCTTGGAAGCATCCTGTAATGATCCATACAATTTATGTATCAGTGAAGTCTTCTACTTTAATACACCCACCTAGTGTTGTAGTAAGGAAATAATTATGAAACAACATTATAATTTTGTTCCTTTGAGGGCTCTTTTGTCTGATCTTTTTTTGGTGATAAATCACCGTATGTTTTTGTTGAAGCATCTACCTTAACCTTTTTAGCCACCTGAGGAACTTTACTTGCCTGCTTTTCCAGTAGTTATTTTTTCAATTTCCCTATTTCTTCCTCCAAGAAATTGCTATGAACCATAACCTCTTCATGCTTCTTGGCCAGTGCAATCATCTGGCCAAAAGTCTGCTCATATCTCTTAGACAGATCTTCAGTTTTAGCCAAGTTCATAAATGAAACTTGGGTCATCAAATGAGCAATTTTAGTATCACTCGTGTTCTATAGATTCGAAATCATCATGTCTTATTTCCTTTCTTCTCTTATACTCAAAACCAAAGGCTTCTATGTAGTAGGGGAAAGGAACCAAATGGCCAGAGTTTTAGACTTAGGATCAAAGCATGATCCTCTCAATACATCATTAATTTCAAACTTTGTTTTGAACATGGTATTTTCTTGTCTTCTAATATGATCAATGATGAAAGTGGATTGTAAATCCAAATCAAGCATCAGTAATACTCCACTATCATGCACCAAGAGCCTGACCTGTTCCATAGTGATCAACTCACTCTCAGGATCATATTCCTGAAGTGTCTTTACAATTTACTCATTTTTTTCCTCCTCTCCTTCCCCTGTTATTAAGTTTTTCCTTAGGTCCTTTTTCTTTATTTTGATCAAGAAAATCTTGAATTCTTATGATTTTATGAATTCATCATCCTTCATGAATTCATTGGCCATAATCACCCTTTCATCCATTTCTCTATTTAGGATCATCTCATTTTCTCCCTGGCCTTCATCCTGTGGCATTTTCTACAATTTTTTTCTAATTTTCTTGAAATATCTTCCATGTTCAGTCACTACTTCCTTGGTCGTGCTTTTTCTAGCCTAAACCATCTTATCCTCTATTTTTCTTTTCTTTGTAGGTGGTTCCCTAGTAGAAGTGGCTTCTTCACCAGCCTCTTCTTCTTCTTCTTCTTCTTCTTCTTCTTCTTCTTGTTCTTGTTCTTGTTCTTGTTCTTGTTCTTCTTCATGATGTTCCAAATGTTCTTTATCATGAAATGCCACTATGTGTGGGGATCCCTGAGATTGTACATGTTCAATATTGAAATTTGGCACTTGTGCCATCAAGTTGTCATATGATTCCAAAATCTTCTCAATTCTCTGCAAGTATGGGGTATCAGGAAAGAAACTAGAAAAAAGTGCTATCTGATTATTTCCACTCAGCTTCCACCCTTATGAGGTCTTTCCATTTTATTCTTCTCTCTTGAACCTCAACTTTTTTCATCTTATTTCTCACAACATCTTCCTCATCTAAGGCCTCATGATCTCTCACATATTGCCAGGGAGTCATACTTCTCAAAGCTACCTTAATGAATTTTTCTGGGTCACAGAACCTTGACACTGTCCTTGATAGTCTATATTACTTTAAGAAGCCATTGATATGTTCAAAAGTTATTTTCCCTATTGAAAATTCAAATCCCACCCATAACCTAGGGATAAAAGTACCCTTCTTATGCCCTTCTAAGAATTCTTTGTCTACCCAAGTGATTTTCCAAATAAATTCTAAGAATGCAATTCTAATTGGGACATATTTAGGGAGAACATGGGGTGGCTGAGAGCAACCATAAACCCTAATGACAGTGAACTGATCAAAGAAAAAGAAATCACCCTAATTATGGCTAATAGACCAGCCCTGAATGAAATTCTAGAGTCTTAACACTCTCCTAACATTAATTGACAACCTTTCCCTTTTCACTCCCAACATATCTAGAATTGGATCAATAATCCAATTATGAAAGAAAACAAAAGAAGAGTGTACAGAAGCACTATCCCATACTTGGGTCAATCTCTGAATTGGCATTTTGACCCCATACTCTCAATCAAACAATTCTAGCTCTTTATCTATAGATGCCCTGTTGTAATACAAATTTAGGAACATCAGGTGTGAGTAATGCTTGAAAGTAGGCACATGCACATTCTATTGTATCTCCACCAGTTCTATGTGTATATCTTCAACTACATAACCTACGTAGTTATAATCAGTATTGACCTCTGGATGTTGAATATCCATGGCCATCATTAACATATCAGCAGGAGTAGTTGAATCTCCATCGAAACCCAACACTTTTCTCAAACCATAGATAGTACACTTGATATAATTATGGAAGAAACTCAAGTCAAAAGGAGGTTTTACATTTTTTGGAATTATGACAAAATTTATATCCACTTTGGGCATGAATATTGACATCACATGCTTCTTTATGATTTTCTCTCGCTTCTCATAATCAGTCTGTATCTTGTTCAGGTCAATTTTGATACATATTACACCGACAATTTTAAAAACCTTAGCTACTATCCTTATGTTGATGGCCACTAGGGATTCTTTGTTCTTCTTCCTGATTGCTCTAGCTACTGGACAGTAACTCTTAGCTAGCTCTTTGATAAAATCCACATCAATGTAGATATCAGGAACACTTAATTTTTCCATATTGAGATTCCATGGGTTACAGATAGGGACTAACTTAACCCTATTGTTCCAAAAGTAATGAAACAAAGTATTACCAGAATAATTGAGTGTGACTGGATTCCTGCATTGGCACCATTTATCCTTCAATTCTGCCCACTTTGCATTATTTTTGTTAGAAGTCCCCAGTAAGAGGTCTGCAAATTCATTTGAATATTTCTTCATTGCCATTGCTTTCCTCCTAGTTCCCTTGGAAGCTGCGCTTGTAATCCTGACTCATCTTGCCTTCTGAAAATTGATCTCAGAAAATATGCTATACAATTCGCTTAGAAAATTACGAAAGTAGAAAAAAAGAATTGTACAAAATCCAAGAAAATTAGTTATATTTATAGCCCATCACATCCACAACTTGTCTTCTTTACTGTAACTTCTTACATGCAAAATCATGCCATTGGCTTCTGCAACTCGTGTTTCTATTAATTCAAACTTGTGTATCCTCACTGGAATAGACTATGCATTTCTTTCTTTCTGGCATTTTGAAACTAGGAATGAGACATGTGGCACGCTATCACGCATTTTCTATACAAAATAGACATTCAAAACCTTTTGTGTGAGTGAGCAATAAATCTCTTTCTTTTATTCCATTGCGCACTCGCAACATCCTTATTAATAATCAAGATCATCTGGTGATGTGAGCAATAACCATTGATTTAATTTAGCCTTTTCAGTCACACACTCGCATTGCTTTATCTCATCACATTTGAACCTGCACGAGTGAGTGATGACTAAACCACTGCTTGAAATTTTGACCTTGTCACACACTTGTAGCACCCTTTTGACTCAATCTTTTACCTTCACGAGTGAGAAATGACCCCTTCAAGAACATATCATGAACTGCAGCGCTCACTCACAGTCCAAAATCCATTAACTGCTAAGCCTTAGTGAGTGAGCGATGACGTAAAATTCCTTTCCTCGCACACTTACAGCCCAAAAACTACCAACTATTGATCATTGGCGACTGAGCGATGACATATAATTTCTTCATTTGCACACTCACACATAAGAAATATTAAGTGAACTAACCACCGTGAGTGAGCGATGACACCTCCTTTCTTCTTGGTCACTCATTCGCAAACCCAAAAACATTAGATGACTTTAACTGGTGAGTGAGAGATAAAATTAAACAAACATTAAAAACTGACTGTGTCGCTCACTCGCAGTTGAAAATATGTTATACCAAAAAGCTCAGTGAGTGAGTGATGATTTATTTTTCACTACACTCGCACAAAAAAAGACAACATGAGATAGAGGTCAGCGAGTGAGCGATTTACATAAAACTTTTCTCAGTCGCATACTTGCACAACAAAAACTTTAAGCCAATTTACCTTGGCTAGTAGGCGAAAACATAATTCCTTCATCACTCGCACACTCACGGACCCAAAAGTATTAACTAAAATTACATCATGAGTGAGTGATAAACATCTTTGATGACCCCATCACTCACTTGCATAGTCATTTTGACACTTTAGAAAACCACAGCGATTGCGCGACCACTTTAAAAAACCCTTCACTTGCTCACTCGTGCAATTAAAAGACCACTTAAAATAAACTGCGCGACTAAACATGAAAGATGACTGCTAGAAGACTTAAGTGCATTTTAACACTTTTGACATGAAAAGGCCCAAAACCTAAAATTATAAATGCGGGAAAAAACCATTTTTGAAATATGAAATTTTTTAGCATACAGTGCTAACAATGGCTCCGACTGGGGAAAGTTAATTGCAAGATTGAAATTAGAAACTAAAACTTTGGGACGTAGACAAACCATAAAAAAAAAATTTTACATACACACACAACACAACCAAATCTTAAAACAGGGAAACCTAAACTACTGTGCATGGAAAAGTGAAAATTATGAGAAATAGTATTGCAAGAATTGTCCATGCACTGGCAATTCTTGTATCTGACCATCAGAGTCCTCTAGAAAATATGAATCTTGTCCATGAACATCTTGAATCACAAAAGGGTCCATCCATAATGACTCCAAATTACCATTCTTTCCCTTCTCTTCCTTCCTCACATTGCATTGAAGTGCCATATCACTGATCTAAAATTTTCTTTCAATGGCTCTTTTATCAAATAGGTACTTTGATTATTTTTAAATTATGAGATTTTTCTTATGTGTTTCAATTCTGATCTCCTCTAGTTCCACCAATTAGACCATCCTTTCTATCATAGGTTCTTGCACTTCAAATTCTTCTTCTTGTAGAAACTTATAAACATGTAACAAGTTATACAAAGGAAATCTTGCATGTGCTCCATAAACCATCTCAAAAGGGGAGACCCATGTTTCTCTTTTCACTGTTACCCTGTCAGCCCAAAGGGATAACTTTAGCTTTGAGTGCCATGATTTCTTAATCTTTTCCAAAGTCCTCTTAATGATTTTTATTATACTCTTGTTGCTAGACTCGACCTTCCCATCTGCTTGTGGATGATAGGGAAAAGAATAAGATAAAATAATGCCATAATCTTCACAAAAGTCCTTAAAATTCTCATATTTGAAACACATGGCATTGTACATTATCAACCTAGTAGGCACACCAAACTTAGTCAAAATATTATCCATTAGAAAATCCATTACCACTTTGTTGGTAGCCTTTTTGGATGGGATTGCTTCAATCCACTTGGTGAAATAATCTGTAGCCACAAGAATCCAACTATGGCCTCCACTAGATTTTTCTACAAACTCACCAATAAAATCAATGCCCCATTGGGCAAAAGGTGCTTCAACTATCATAGGATTCAACAAAAATTCCCTTGAAAATTTCATCTTGGAAGAGAACCTTTGGCAAGGCTCACATATCTGCACAAACTTTTGAGTGTCTTTAAAAAGAGAGGGCCAATAAAAACCAGCTCTGATTATTTTATGAGTTGTAGTCTTGGGAGATTAATTCCCTCCACAAACACCATTGTGCATTTCATTTAATACCCTCTTAGATTATGATTCATCCAAACAAAATAAATGGATTCCATCCCTGTTTTTCCAAAATAAATCACCTTGCACCAATACATACCTCTGAGCATTGAGCCTGAGAGTTCATTTCTGAGTATCAGACATGTGCTTTGGACATTTAGCATTTTTTAGAAAAAAAACACAATATCAACATACCATAGATGCAATTTTGTGACTTGAATTTCTAGGTTGAATTCCTGAATTCTATTGATCCATCTGTATCTTTTTCCAGTGACTTTAGATTGAGATAATATGTCTTTTACTGTTGCATGTGGAAAATAAGTAGTCACTTTTGTACAAACTAAATAAGGTCTGGAAACCTTAACATCTTTGACCAAAGCATAGGCATGCTTCTCCATTATCTCATAATTAAGTTCTATTGCATGCAGAGACTTACTAAAAAATGCAATGGGATGTTTAAAACCTTCACCATCCTTCTGCAACAACACTACATCAATAGTATGGAATGAAGCAAAAGAAAACAAAGAGAAAGGTTTTTCATAATCTGGGGATTTCAACACTGGTGCTTGCTGAATTGCCACTTTTATTTCATTAAAAGCCAACCAAGCTTCCTTGTCCCATTCAAACTTAGAATTTTTCTTTAACAATTTGACTATGGGTTTAACTATTTCTGCAAAGTTGGCAATGAACCTTCTTACAAAGTTTACCTTTCCAAGGAAAGACTATACACCTTTGATATTCTTGGGAGGCAAAACTTTATTAATGGCTTCCACCCTCTCAGGGTCAATTCTGACTCCTTCCTTTGACACTATGTGTCCTAATAAATTACCCTCTATCATAGAAAAATGACATTTATTAGGGTTTAATGAAATCCCATACTCCAAAGCTTTAAACAAAATCTTCTCCAAATGTTTACAATGATCCTTGACTTTTTTGGAGTATGTAGTTAGATCATCTTGATATACCACTGTAATTATATTTACAAACTCTTTGAAAGCCACATCCATGGCTCTTAAGAAAGTAGCTCCTGCATTCATTAGGACAAATGGCATCCTCACATAAACATATGTACCCCATGGGGTAGTAAATGTTGTTTTGAACTGTTCAGACTCCTAAACCAGCACTTGGTTATAACCAGAAAAGCCATCCATCATGGATAAGAGTTCACAACCTGTAGCCCTTTGCAACATTGCCTCCATGTTTGGAAAAGAATAATTCTCTTTTAAGGAGGCTACATTCGGGCTTCTGAAATCTACACAATCTGATATTGCCATTCTTTTTTCTGACTGGCACCTTATTAGATACCCAAGAAGAATGTCTAATTGGCTTTATTATCTCAGCATCTCTAAGTTTTGTTATCTCTTGCTGCATCTTGGGGGCCAACAAAGGATTGATTGGCCTTTTCTTTTGCCTAAAAGGCTTGACATCACTTTTTTGTGAGGCCTACCCCTGTCTGACATAATCTTGACACTATTTCTCTTTCATATGTTCTCTTGTCGATTCAGATTTTGTTATAGTTGGACTTTTGGGAAGCATGAATTCCTTATGGATCCGTTGAATCCTTTTCTTGTAAACAACACCTGGTTACATAATCGGGGACTCTATTAGATACTTTGTGAGAGTGATGCAAACTTCTGTTTAAGACTTAATTTTGATGGTTTTGTATATTAGATTAATATGTGGATGTTAGATGAAATCAAGATTTAGATTTATTAAGAGTGTGTTTATGCATAAGAAATTGATGTAGATATCGTTAAGTTCAATGAATCTTTGTTACAAGTTTGAGTGAATGTATGTTCAACTTACATTATGTATTCTATTATTTTATGTGTTGATTTATTGGACGTACTGATGGGTGCAATGAGTGTGCAGGAAATTTGACCATGGTACTAATCGGGGATTCAGGAAT
>MU224136.1:464354-488507 GCA_018584345.1 Thuja plicata | reverse complement strand
TTTGTATTTCTTGGCTTTCTCCTCCTGGGCTTGTACACTATCACCCCACTTTTGGAGAAGGTCTCTTGGAGACCTTCTTTTTGTTAAACCTTGGGAGGGAATCTCTTGATGTATTATTGTTGGTTTCATTATTGTGCATTCTTGTTTGTATGTATGTATGTCTCCCGTTCATTTCTGGATCCCCTAGCTCGGGGGTGGCCTTGCAAAGGCCTAGGTTGGGAGGTGAGCCTCCATGGTCAACCTTGGTGTTATTGCAGGTCTTGAGAAATCTCCTGGATGTGTAGCTGGTGTTTTGGAATCTTTGTTGTAATCCCCTTGTTTAAAACTCTTGTATTATGAAAGAGATGTATTCACTCCTTTCTTGTAATAAAAAGAGGAACTTGTTCTTTATGCTTGTATGATTAGTGACATTATTGGCTATTTCAAAATTTAGTCTTATTGATAATCTAAGTAATGTAATTAAGGACATCTTTAGGCTATTACATTAACTAATATTGTAGATTGAATTTATTTTTCAAATTAACTAATATAGTGAAAAAAGGGAACCTCAAGAAACTATTACACTAAATGTTGATGTTATTCTATTATGATCTTTCAATTTATATAAAATTTGCAAGGTTTAGAAAAGACTTTCGTTTCCTTCAGCTGATATATCATGTTTAAATGAAAGTTTAAAGTTCAATAGATTAATGTTTTAATGCCTGGATTTTGGGGCATGACATTTTTAATGGGATTTCATGCTAGAAAATATCTTCCCTATAAGCCTTAAGGTCTTCATAAGACCAAGCAAAAACATGTTTATATCTTTTCAGCAAACTAATCAGATTTGTTCTTACATGAGGTGCTAACTTTTATCTAATATATAAAAGCTTAGGAGAAGACTCTGATCCTAGGTTTATCTCCTCAAATTCATCCACCTGTTGTATTCTTTCGGTTTCTTTCTACTTTCCTCATCATTTTTCTCAGCAAATTCATCAATTTTGACATTTGCACTTTCAATGATTTTGTTAGAAGCTTTGTTAAGACATTTATAAGGTTTAATTTTGGTAGAATAACCTAGAAAGATTCCTTCATCACTTTTGGAGTCAATCTTCCCATTTCTATCATCTTTCAAAATATAACATTGACTTTGAAAAATTCTAAAGTAACTTACATTTGGTGTGTATCAATACCATAGCTCATAAGGTGTCTTATTGGTGTCCTTCTTCAACTGAACTCGGTTTAATGTATAGATAGCAGTACTTACTACTTCCCTCTAGAATGTTTGTGTGATACCTTTCTCTATCATTAGTGTTCTGGAACAATCAACAATCAAACTATTCCTTCTTTCAACAATCCAATTTTGTTGTGGTGTTCTCAATGCAGAAACATGTCTTTAAATTCCATGCTCATTACAAAAGTTAGTGAATTCATTAGAAATAAATTTTCCTCCTTTATTTGATCTTAAACATTTCAGTTCCTTTCCACTTTATTTTTCAACTATAGCCTTATACCATTTAAACATCTTGAATGCTTCTGATTTCTCTTTTTCTCTTGAAACTAGACTTTGTCATTTTATCTTTTTGACAATTCTTACACATGACATGGTCGGGTTTTGACATGCTCGGTAAGCCTCTTACTTTTATTTTCCTACTTATCCTAACCATGTTGTCAAAATTCACATGACATAATATTTTATGCCACAACCATATGTATTCATTCTAGCCAATAAAAAAGTGGTCTCAATCTTATTGAGATAGAATAGGTAATTACCTTTTGTTTTTTCACCAATACTGATCAACCTTTCTGAGTCAATGAAGATTTTTGCCTTTTTGTTCTCAAATGAAACTCATTGTCCTATGTTATTCATTTGTGAAACACTCAATAGATTATGGTTAAGTCATTTCACCCAATATGCATTTTCACATCTGACCATATTATTCAACATGATGGTTCCTTTACTGTCAACTCGACAAGGTGAGTCATTACCCATTCTTACTGATCCACCATTATAATATTCAAAAGTTTCAAACTTTTCCTTATCTCCAGTCATATGTTGAGTATAGCCACTATCAATAATCCACACATCATTTTTGCTAACCTTAGATATGAGTGCAGTTTCTACATACCTTTCTTTATCATCTAAATCATCCTTCATAGAAATAAATACTACCTCAACATCTTCATCGGACTCAGTGTCAGTATTCTCAGCTTTGTTCTCAACCAGGTAACAAGCTTTCTTGCCTTTGTCCATGTAGTCTTGGTTATCTCTTCTGTCATATTTCCAGTTGCTTTGATAATCTCAGTCATCACCTCTGTCAAAATTCTTTTCATAAGATCTTTCATTGTTTCTTTCATCTTTTCTCTTGTTAGGGCATCTTGTAGCAAAGTGTCCAATTTATTTGCAATTAAAATAGACCAATGTTAATTTACCTTTGTATCTACTTTTGCCTCTCTAAAATCTTCTAGCCATTAGTGCTTCAATTTCATTGAGTTATTGTTCATAATTATCACTTTCACGATCATTTCTCATAGTGTGTTTATGACTTGATTTACTTATCGTTAGAGAATATTTGATTGCAGACTCAATAGACGGGAAGGCACTGCTGTCATAGTTATTCATCTCAAATGAAATAAGTCTACCAATCAAACTATCAAGTGTAACATTGTTATATGCTACTGCTCTCATTTCCTGAATAACAGATACTCTAATATCATATACAAGCTAAGGTTCTTAGAATTTTACTTACCACTATTTCTCCTTCTTTCATTCTGAGATCATCAAAATTTCCTCTTAGGCTTTCTACCTTAGCTCTCAGCACATTTGTATCTCCTCCATGAACTAGCTTGAGTTTGAATCATATTTTATTTACAGTAGTGCATGTCTTGACATCTTTAAATTCAGCATCAGAGAGTGAAGAATCAATTTCTATCATCATAGAATTGTATTCATTTTACTCTCTCAATTGATCAAGTGTCAGAGGTCCTGTAGGTAAAATAAATTTAGTATCCAAGTAATGTGTGACATAATTTCCCATACCTGATAGGTGGAGTCTTATCCTGCTTTGCCATGATGCAAAGTTGTCTTTGTTCAACTTAGGCACATCCCTTTTGCTCATCTTGTGATCTTTAGCTTGAGTCTTGAAACTTCCTTCCAAGCACACTAACTCTGTTACCAATTGTTAGAATAACTGAGAGGGGGGGCTGAATCAGTGGCCTCAAAAATTAATCCATTATTCAACCAAAACTTTATACCATGTAAATAAAACCTCTATTTATCTTAAATCCTACAAGATGTATGCCTTGTGTAAATCTAACATGTATATAATACTCGGTGATTGTACTTATTATCCTTTCCTTAAGCTTTACCGAATAGCAATTTTATCTTTTCTAAACCTTTATCAAAATACAGTAAATAAACTTAGTGTTTACTAATCAATCATGTTATAGTAATGTGTAAAGAAAAACATCAAAGCAATGAACTATATACACATTTGACACATGGATTTTTAACGTGGAAACCCTGTTAAGGGAAAAAACCACTTGGGACTGGAAACCCAACATTTTCACTCTTGTGAAGTGAACTGAGTGAAGAGCCAACCATGTTAAAGGTTACAAACACACTGTTAAGTGTGACCTTGTTACAAGATTTAAAACTAACAATTTGTCACTTGACATCTGGAATTCACTATGCTTTCTTCATGAGAAACCTTTTGATACTCCTTGGGATGTATCTCAATATATAATAAGGATGGTTAAATCCCACTCTATTAAGAGATTTTTTGAATCAGTGGTTAAACTGAAATAGTAAATGATCTGATCATTAATATAAATTTGAATTGTAGATTTTCAAATCTATGTAATTCCATAAAACCTCTTCTGATCTATATTGTCTTCAATTTATTTTCTCCCCTCTATCTTCTCGGTGATGTTACTGCTTCTTTGTTGCTCGGTGTCCACAGATTTCTTGGCTCTGTCTTACAGCTTATGTGATTCGATCTGCATGAAGAATTCTATCTTCATCAGAATTCTCCTTAGCATCCTCTTACTTTCTTAATGGATATCTTGTGTCTTATATAGATGTGATTTCAGCATTTCAATGTCCTTGTCTTCATTTTTCTAGACGTGATCCACAAATCTCACCATGCATTTTCTTTAAAGCTTGCTTTAGTTTTATCCTGTAAATTTCTCTTTGACAACTGGGATTAAAAATAGCTTTAAATCTTTACCTTATCTAATCGATGAAAAAAAGTGATTAATCAGTTAAGTCTATATTTAGCTCATGTCAGCTAAGTCTTTTTTCATTTCTAAAATTAAATTCTCATTGGTCAACACTTCAGTTGTTCTTGGTCATGACTTCAGTTGTCCTCAGGTATGTCTATTGGTGTTGTCTTTCCATCGGGAAATACTATGAATTTTATTTTTTCTCATGGTTGTTTTGTATGGTATACACTATGACTCTTCTTAGGGTTCTCTATCTATTGGGGTGCACTGTTCGTCGGTGTCAACTGTCACTCAGTGTATACTGGCTTTTTATGTTTCCTGATAAAATAAACTTTATCTCTTTGATTTCCTTGAAGTCTAGAAAAAATGTATATGACCAATCAAATTATATCAAGTTGACATCAATGAAAATACAATACATTAACTAATATAATGTCTTGCATTAAATTTTTGCAGCTTGGTGATGATCATCTTAACATCTTCAAACATTCAATCAGTTATAGTTCATCAATCTCTCCCTTTGGATTGATGGCAACATGCTACTAATACAATATGAAATATATTATTTGTAGCTCCACAATTTCTACCAAACTTATTTTTCTATAACCAATTCAAATATTTGGCTCTCGGTAAGGTATTTTAGTTTAGATTTGATTCTTGCAGAGTACTTTTGTCATCATTCCCTTCATTGGATAGATGTAGCAACTTCCTATTTTGTCTATCCCTTTGTTGTAGAATCTCTTCTCCAAAACTCTCCCTTTGATGGATGGTTGTATCTTTGAATATCTTTATCCTTTGAAGCTTTCTCTCCCTTTGGATATTTCTTCTCTTTGATCTTGTATCCCTGATGGATATTCTCTCTCCTTTATATGATCATGGATATCTCTCTCCTTACATGTATTTGGGATATTTCATATTGGGTATCTCTCTCCCTTTGACAACAATGCCAAACATATAATATCTATTTCTCTAATATATTCCTTGAATTTCCTCTCCATCAGTAAATACAGTAACTCTGGAGTTCAGTGCAAATAAGTACCTTTCTGTGTACTAATATATCATTGCAGTCCATTACTAACTTGCATCAACAATATTGATCTTTAGATAATGTGTAGGCTGATGCAGCCTCCTAGTCATCTTAGTGACCAGTAGACAAGGGTCAGACCCCTAGTCTCTTCCTTAGGTACTCAAATGTATCTTTAGGAAATGGCTTTGTGAGTATGTCTGCTAATTGTTCTTTACATTGCATATATTCTAGTATCACCTCTTTCTCTTGTACTTGTTCTCTCAACTAATGATACTTGATGGCTATGTGCTTTGTCTTAGCATGCATTACAGGATTCTTTGAGATGTTTATAACACTAGTATTATCACAATAGATAATCACTGGATCAATCATTTCCATATTCATACCTGTTAGCAATTGTTTGATCCATGTAATGTTGGAGCAATTTGCAGCAGTAGCCACATATTCTGCTTCTGCAGTAGATTGAGATATGCATCCTTTCTTTTTACTTATCCATGTGACAAGTCTGTCACCCATAAAGAATGCTCCTCCTGTTGTGCTATTTCTATCATCTATGTTTCTAGCCCAATCAACATCGATATAAACTTGTAGCTCAAAGTTTCCTTCTTTATTATACCATAAGCCATAGTCTTTGGTATTCTTTGGATATCTTAGAATTCTCTTGACAGCAGACATATGTGATTCCTTCATATTAGCAGAGAATCTTGCAACTATTCCAACTGCATGTGCTATATCTGGTCTATTATGTACAACATACATTAGTTTACTAATCATAGATCTATATGAGGTCTGATTTACCTCTGTTGACTTGTCTTCTTTTGTCAATTTGCATCCAGTTTCCATCAGTGTTCCCACTAGTTTGGAGACCTTCATTTTTAATATCTTCAACACTTCTTTGATGTATTTGGATTGTGTGATGTATATGTTTGCATCCTTTTGAAGAATCTGTAGACCAAAAAAGAATTTGATCTCCCCAAACATTGACATCTCAAACTCTTCACTCATTTCATCTGCAAATGATTTGCATAGCATATCATTACCTCCAAATATGATATCATCAACGAATATCTCAGCAATAAAAATATTATCATCAGTATCTTCATTCAAATATAGATTACTATTTTCACTTGTTCTAATGAATCTAATACTAATGAAATAAGAGTGAAGTCTTTCATACCATGCTCTCAGTGCTTTTTTCAATCCATACAAGGCTCTGTGTAGTCTACATGCCATGTTCCTCTTGTCAGCATCAACAAACCCTTTAGGTTGTTCAATGTATCCCTCCTCTTCTAGTATTCCATTTAGAAATGCAGATTTTACATCTATTTGGTATACCTTGAATCCTTTGTAAGAAGCATAAGCAAGTAGAATTCTCACTCCTTCTATCCTAGCAATTGTTGTAAAGGTTTATCCATAGTCAATACCTTCTTCTTGTGCATACCCCATGCATACTAGTCTTGTTTTGTTCCTTATGACTTCTCCTTTCTCATTCAGTTTGTTTCTCAATATCCATTTGGTACCAATGACATTTTTTTCACTCGGTCTAGGTACTAATGTCCATGTTTTGTTATTCTCAATCTATTCTATCTCTTCATTCATTGCACTAACCCATTTTAAATTTTCAAGTGCAGCATTAACACATTTAGGCTCAAAATCACAAATCAGCCATCTTGTGTTTAGTGACTTACTTCTTGTTCTCATTCCATCTCTTTTGTCTCCTATGATCTGGCTCTGTGGATGGTGTCTTCTGACATATTTGGGAAGCATCAATTCAGATCTTTGTTGATCATTATGATCATCATTTTGATCTCCATTGTGATCATCATCACTAGGGTCAACAATCTGATCATTATCCTGATTTTTGGTGAGTGCAGCCTGTTGCTCGGGTGCATTGTTCTGATTCTCGGTAGCAATACCATGTTGCTTGGGCAATGTGTTAGGTTCTTCTATGTAGACAAATTTGTTGTAGTCTTTCAGTTCCTTTCTACTTTCCTCATCAATTTTCTTAGCAAATTCATTAATTTTGACATTTGTACTTTCAATGATTTTGTTAGAAGCTTTTTTAAGACATTTATAAGCTTTTCTTTTGGTAGAATAACCTAGAAAGATTACTTCATCACTTTTGGAGTCAAGATTCCCATTTCCATCATCTTTTAAAATATAACATTGACTTCCAAAAATTCTAAAGTGACTTACATTTGGTGTGTATCCATACCATAGCTCATAAGGTGTCTTATTGGTGTCCTTCTTCAACTGAACTCAGTTTAATGTATAGACAACAGTACTTACTACTTCCCTCTAGAATATTTATGTGATGCCTTTCTCTATTATCAATGTTCGTGCACAATCAACAATTGATCTGTTCCTTCTTTCAGCAATCCCATTTTGTTGTGGTGTTCTCAGTGCAGAAACTTGTCTTTGAATTCCATGCTCATTTTAAAAGTTAGTGAATTCATCATAAATAAATTCTCCTCCTCAATCTGCTCTTAAACATTTTAGTTCCTTTCTACTTTGTTTTTCAACTATAGTCTTATACCATTTAAACATCTTGACTTCTTTTGATTTCTCTTTTAAGAACATAACAATCATCATCCTAGAATAATCATCAACAAATAGAATGAATTATCTATCACCATAATAGCTCTTTGTTCTCATGGGTCCACATAAGTCAATATGGACTAGTTCTAGAATAGCATTAGAGGTGTATTTTTTTCGCTTGAAACTAGAATTTTTCATTTTACTTTTTTGACAATTTTTACACATGACATGGTTGGGTTTTGACATGCTCAGTAAACCTCTTACTTTTATTTTCCTGCTTATCCTAACCATGTTGTCAAAATTCACATGACATAACCTTTTATGCCACAACCATATGGCTTCATTTCTAGACAATAAACAAGTGGTCTCAATATTATCAAGATAGAATAGGTTACCTTTTATTTGTTCACCACTACCAATCAAATTTCCTGATTCATTGAAGATCTTTACCTTTTTGTTCTCAAATGCAACTTGGCATCCTGTGTTATTCAGCTAAGAAACACTCAATAGATTATAGTTAAGTTCTTTCACCCAATATGCATCTTCACATCTGATTAGATTATTCAACATGATGGTTCATTTACCTTCAACTGGACAAGGTGAGTCATTACCCATTCTTACTGATCCACCATTATAATATTCAAAATTTTCAAACTTTTCCTTGTCTCCAATCACATGTTAAGTACAACCACTATCAATAATCTAGACATAATTTTTTCTAACCTTAGATATGAGTGTAGTTTATACATACCTTTCTTCTTCATCTAAATCATCCTTCATATCAATAAATACTACCTCAACATCTTCATCAGACTCTGTGTTAGTATTCTCAGTTTTTTTCTCAACCAAGTAACAAGATTTCTTCCCTTTGTCCTTGTAGTCTCGGTTATCTCTTCTATCAGATTGTCAGTTGCTTTGGTAATCTCAGTCATCACCTCTTTTAATAAGGTCTATCATTATTTCTTTCATCTTTTCTCTTGTTAGGGAATCTTGCAGCAAAGTGTCCAATTTATTTGCAATTAAAATAGACCAATGGTAATTTACCTTTGTATCTACCTTTGCCTCTCTACAATCTTCTATCCATTAGTGCTTCAATTTCATCAAGTTCTTGTTCATCACTATCACTATCATTTCTCATAGTGTGTTTATGAATTTATTTACTTATCCTTAGAGAATATTTGAATGTAGACTCAATAGATGGTAAGACACTGTTGTCATATTTATTCATTACAAATGAAATAAGTCTACCAATCAAACTATCAAGTGTGACATTGTTATTTGCTACTTCTCTCATTTCTTGAATAGAAAATACTCTAATAGCATATACAAGTAGTAAGGTTCTTAAAATTTTACTTACCACTATTTCTTCTTCAAGTACACCTCCTACTCCTTGGATAGCATTGGAAACTTCTTTGATTCTACTACTATACAAAGTGATGTTTTCTCCTTCTTTCATTCTGAGATCATCAAACTTTCCTCTTAGGATTTCTGCCTCAGCTCTTAGCACATTTGTATCTCCTCCATGTACTAGCTTGAGTTTGTCCCATATTTTCTTTGTAGTGGTGCATGTCTTGACATCTTCAAAATCAGCATCGGAGAGTGAAGAAGAAATTTCTATCATCATAGAATTGTGTTCATGTTTCTCTCTTAATTGATCAACTATCAGAGGTCCTATAGGTAAAAAAAATTCAGTATCCAAGTACTGTGTGACATCATTTCCAATACCTGATAGGTGGAGTCTTATCCTGCTTCACCATGATGCAAAGTTGTCTTTGTTCAACTTAGGCACATCCCTTTTTCTCATCTTGTGATCTTTAGCTTGAGTCTTGAAACTTCCTTCCAAGCACACTAGCTCTGATACCAATTGTTATAATAACTGAGGGGGGGGGTGAATCAGTGGCCTCAAAAATTAATCCATTATTCAACCAAAACATTATACCACATAAATAAAACCTCTATTTATCTTTAGTCCTACAAGATGTATTCCTTGTGTAAATCTTACATGTATATATTGCTTGGTGATTGTACTTATTATCCTTTCCTTAAGATTTACCCAATAGCAATTTTGTCTTTTCTAAACCTTTACCAAAATACATTAAATAAACTTAGTGTTTTCTGATCAATCCTGTATTAGTAATGTGTAAAGAAAAATATCAAAGCAATGAACCATATAAACATTTGACACATGGATTTTTAATGTTGAAACCCTGTTAACGGAAAAAACCACTTGGGACTAGTAACCCAAAATTTTCACTCTTCTGAAGTGAGCTCGGTGAAGAGCCAACCCTGTTAAAGGTTACAAACACACTCTTCAGTGTGACCTTGTTAGAGAATTTAAAACTAACAGCTTGTCACTTGACATCTGGCATTCACTATGTTGTCTTCATGAGAAACCTTTTGATACTCCTTCGGATGTATCCTAATATATAATATGGATGGTTAAATCACACTCTGTTAAGACATTTTTTGAATCAATGGTTAAACTAAAACAGTAAATGATCTGTTCATTCATACAACTTTGAATTCCAAATTTTTAGATCTATTGTAATTCCATAATACCTTTTCTAATATATATGCTCTTCAATTTCTTTTATCCCCTCTATCTTCTCAGTGATGTTGTTGCTTCTCTGTTGCTCGGTGTCCACAAATTTCTTGGCTTTGTCTTATAGCCTTTGTGATCAAATCTACATGAATACTTATATCTTCATCATAATTCTCCTCAACATCCTCTTAATTTGTTAATGAATATCTTTTCTGTTATATAGACATGATTTCACCATTTCAATGTCCTTGTCTTCATTGTTCTTGATGTGATCCACAAATCTCTCCATGCATTTTCTTTAAATCTTGCTTTAGTTTTATCTTGTAGATTTCTCTTTGACAACTGGGATAAAAACTAGCTTTAAATCTTTACCTTATTCGATAGATTAAAAAAAAGTAATCAATCAGTTAAGTCTATATTTATCTCCTGCCAGTTAAGTCTTTTGTTTTTTCTTAACTTCAGTTCTCATTGATCAACACTTCAATTGTCCTCAGTCATGACTTTAGTTGTCCTTGGGTATGTCTATCGGTTTTTTATTTTCGTCAAGCAATACTATGAATTTTAGTTCTTCTTGGGGTTGTTTTTTTTGGTATACACTATGACTCTTCTTAGGGTTCTTTGTCCATCAGGGTGCACTGTCCATCGGTGTTTACCATCACTCCGTGTATATTGGCTTTTTATTTTTCCTGATAACATAAACTTTATCTCTTTGATTTCCTTGAAGTCTAGACAATATGTATATGACCAATCAGATTATATCAAGTTGACATCAATAACAATACAATATATTAACTGATTTAATGTCTTGCATTAACTTTCTATAGCTCAGTGATGCTCAACTTAATATCTTCAAACATTCAATTAGCTATAGTTCATCATATCAAAAACATCAGTAGTACCCAAATCTGATATCATCCATTAATATCCCCCTTTGGAATTGATGGAAACATATGGGAAAATCTATCAACCCAAAAATTACTCTCTCTCAATACAATCTTCTCAATATCCTCAACACAAATCTCCCCAGAATAGTAGGGATTTTCACATAGAATATTTCCCCCTTTGGAAGCAATGGAAAAGGGTGTCATAACTCATCTGTAATCTTCTGTAAGGTGTATCTTTTTTTCAAATCTTCATGTCTAAGAGCTAGGTGAAAAAACAAATTTGCTCCATAGTGTTCCTACAATCACTCCACCTAAGGAGTAGATCCATACATCAAGTCTAGAAAATGATATAGCTCTGAAAGCCACTAGACTGATGCATGCCAACATCAATCAATTACCACTTGGAGAGGCTCTCACCCCAAGCATGCTTCTGAGATATTAAAAAGCATATTTTTACAAAGGTTTTGTAAATATATATGTTATCTATTCCTTTATGCTAATATACTTCATTCTAATCTCTTTCTCTACTACCTTATCCCTCAAGAAATGATACTTAATAGAAATATGTTTAGTATTTGAATGCATTACAAGATTCTTCACCATATTCACTATCCTATTCTTATCACAATGGATAACCACTGGCTCTTCAAAAATTATTCCAATGTCCTTCAACATCTATTTCATCCAAAAAACATGTGTACAATTTAATGCAACAGCAACATACTCTTATTTAGCAATAGACTGAGCAATACAATCATGTTTCTTAATTAACCAAGAAACCAACCTTTTCCTAAGAAAAAATACTCCACCACTTGTACTCTTTCTATCATCCACATTACCTGCCCAATCAGCATCAGTATAAAACTATAAAATAAAGTCATCTGATTTTTCATACCACAATCCATATTGTATTATTCCTTTCAAGTATCTAAAAATTCTTTTCACAGTAGAAAGGTGTGTCTCTTTAGGATATGCTTGATATCTTGCCACAATTCCAACTGCATTGGACATATCTCGTCTAGTGTGAGTTAGATATTGTAGACCACCAATCATCAATCTATACTTTTTCTAAAAAATACTTTGAGTCTCATCATTACTATTTAGTTTGTTTCTAGTCACCATGGGTGTCACAACAGGTTTACAATCTTCCATTCCAAACTTCTTCAAGATTTCCTTAAGATACTTGGTCTGAGATATAAAAATACCATTCTTTCTCTGATTAATTTTCAAACCAAGAAAAAAATTCATCTCTCTAATCATTGGCATTTCAAATTCATTTTCCATTTCTTTAGAGAACTTGTCACTCATCTTATCATTGCCTCCAAAAATAATATCATCAACAAAAATTATAAAGTACCTTTACCATAATAAGATCTTGTTCTTGTAGGAACACACAGATCTGTATGTACCAGATCCAACGTCCCTTTTTTTGAATAAGATTTGATTTTAAAACTGCTTCTAGTTTGCTTCCCCATAACATACTCTCTACACATGGTGTTAGATGGTTTCACAATCTTAGGTAGATATCTTACAACATTTTTCATACTTTCCTTCATAATATTATCAAAGTTAACATGACAAAATCTTTTATGCCATAACCAACTGTCATCAACCTTTGCAATAAAACAAGAAGCTTTAGATGTATTCAATTCAAATACATTACCTCTAGATTTAGTACCAAATGAGATCAAGTCTCTATATTTACATTTGATAGAACATTTTACATCAATGAATTTCAAATGATAACCTCTGTCCACTAGCTTCCCAACACTCAATAGATTATGCTTAAGTCCATCAACAAGAAGTACATTGTCATTATTAGTCTTTCCATCCAAATAAATAGATCCAACTCCAATGATAAGCTTAGGAGTATTGTCACCAAATCTAAAAACACCACCATCATATCTTTTTAGACTCACAAACTTATTTTTATCTCCAGTCATATGATGTGAACAACCACTATCTATAACCCTTTCAAATTTCTTTTCAACACAAGATACTGAGGCTTTTTCTTCATGTATAGGTTCATCATCCTTAATAGAAATAAATCCAATTTCATCATAATCAACATCATCATCAGATTCACCTTCACTAGCATAATAGCATTCCTTGTCTTTTGAATAATTTTATTTGTAAAACTTAGGTTTATGCTTTGGAACCCTTGTAGGACATCGAGATGCAAAATGACCAATCTTGTTACATGAAAAACATTTCAAAGGTAACTTTCCTTCAAATTTACCCTTACCTCTCTTTTCTCTTCTAGCGATCAGGGCCACCACTTCATCTAGCTTTCTTTCTTCCTCCTATATCTATTCTCATTCATCAACATAGTCTCCAAGTTCTTCTCTCAAGCCACTATTGCTAGTGCTCGCAATTTCAGATAAGGTCTTTTTGTTTCTATGGACAGTTGCCTTGAATTCTGACTCTACTTTAGGTAAAGAATCTCCTAGTTCTATGGCCTCAAAATTGCTTAGCTTTCCAATCAACATCTCTCTAGTGAAGTTTGGTGTCAAAGGTATAATATCCTCTATAGCTTGTACTTTAGTTTTATATATAGGTGTTAAAGATTTGAGTATCTTCGTAATCACTTATTCCTCATTGTAAGTGCCTCCAGAGTTTATGATGCCAGTAACCACTTCAAAATTCTCTGTGCATATGCCCTAATGTTTAGAAAGTGCACTGATCAATGATTCCCTTGCGACCATATTGCATGAAAATAGCTTCTTATCATCTTCAGTAGCCTTCTCCAATTCATCCTCAGTAGCTATATTTTCCTTCTTTTTTGTGATCATCCAGTAGTCAATTCCCAAACATAGCAAATGTGTTCTCATCTTGTTCTTCCAACTGTCAAAGTTTTCAGTATCAAATTTTAGACTATCCTTCCTGTAGTAAGTCATCTTTAGGATCACCTCAAGCTGTTAAGCTTTCTCTCTAAGGACCTATAGCTCTAAAACCAATTGTTAGGAATAACAGTCCACAGGCACAATTAAGAGGGGGGTTTGAATCAGTTGTGATACATAATATTAAAATTTATAAACCAAAACTTCAATGAAAATGATAACATGGTAAATGCAAACACAATAACACAATACTTGTTTTTGAGGAAACCATGTTAAAGGTAAAACCCCGGTGGGAATTAGCACCCACAACTAATGTACTAAGAGTATAGTATCCCTGTTAAAATATTTAGCCTTGTTAGGATCTTATTACAACATTATAGTACATGGTCCATGTTAAAGGATAGACCCTATTAGGAGTTAAGAATAACAGTGGGCTCACTACCCATTCACACTGCCCAAAGAAGGTTGAAGCCACCCTCAAGGATTAACAATCCAAACAAGTGTATATAGAGAATATACAATCCAGTGAACTGTCTGATAGCAACTGTCTTTGCTTGGTCAGTTCCAATGAAGTATTATAATCACCAATTATTCTTTACATCTAATAGTCAAACAAGACTCGCAGCTTCCACACTTCTCCGTCTTTCAATTACCTTCTCATCATACATACATACATCTTTTCAAAAGAAAAGATCTCACATATGTACCCTATTACAATAACTGATTAGGTCAGCCAATTAACCTTTCCCAATATAAAAAATAATAATTTAACCCCTTGATAAGATACAAATGGTACCTAAAACAAGTAAACATCAATTAAAATAAATTAGATATACTCCAAGATCCATAATCCATTCTCACAATTCATAATACAAGCTACATCTATGAAGTTGGCCCCCTAATAGATCTCCTCCAGAATACACACCACAGCTAACATCACCAACATGTTCACAACAATTGATCAAATATGTACATTCCTCAATCTACCTTCTGTCATCCCTTAATACTGCATACTCTGAAACATATTCGCATGTAAGATATACCCAAAACATAGAGACCTACTCTGTCAAGCATCACTGTCACAGTCCAGAAACTAGTCTTCACTAAAACATCTACAACATCGCCAATATGAAATATTAAGCCAAGTGACCTTAGGAATAAGGTCATCACACATCTGTCTCCATATCCTTATCTTTGATCATTCTAATTCATCTGTATAGTGTCTGTACACTTATGTCAGTCATCATACAATAGTAATAACCAATATGTTTTCTCCACAGAAACATATGTTGACATCAGTGACAAAACATGAATATCAACAACATCAATAGTACCCAAATCTGATATCATCCAACAAGTTTATGTGTCCCAACCATCTAACTACCTAACTACCCTCAAAACTAACTAAAAATAGTTACAAACTGACTGTCCTATAAGTCAGCAACTACAAAAGATGCCTAAAATGTTGTCATGTTGACAACTAAGTTGTCAACTTGACAACTAGACCCAAATAATCCCTAATCTATTTGACAATGGTCTTTTAATGACCTTTAACAATTAACACACCCTATGCCTACCTGTTTAAACCTTTACATTAGTCCTTATAGGATATATTTTCCAATCTTGGGACTTTGGAAAATTAACAAAATGGCTTTATTAGCCCCCTTACAACATCATTATGATCTTACTGATCTTGTTGACATTACGAAAATACCTTGAAATTCCTATTTGTCTTCATCTCCTTTGTGATATTCATGAGGGTCTCATGGTCAACCTAGTGTCTCCTTTGTGATCTTCATGAGGGTCTCATGGTCAACCTAGTGACCCCCTTGATAGTCATCCAAGATTTAGGTGCTCTGCACCACTCAATTTCTAAGGAAAAAAAAGAATAGAAGCCCCTAAGCTCTGAATCTAGAATTGACATCACTCTTTTCTTGTGATGTTAATCTGATTTAACTTGAGGTGGCTTTGTATTCTAATGTACCATTGCAAAATTAGGGAGATATTAGATCATATTAGGTGATCCTCATTTTCTCCTGTACATTTTGGTGATCCCAACTCATAACATTTCCATTTTGATTTGGTGCTAGATTTACTTTGTATGCATTATATTAATTGTGATTTACATTGTATGCATTTAGATATCACTTGTTACATTATTTTAATCTCCTTTCTATGCATTTTGATATCTAGGTCTATTTTGTGAAATTATACATTTAAATATCTAAATTTGTGTTAGATCTACCTTACTTGTATTCTTAATGTGTTTCGTAGATTTACTTTGCAATTAATTTAGCTTCACCTTTTTAATTAATTATTAGATCTCCTTTGTGAATTTCTTTCGATCTATCTTCTATTCATTTACTGCATGTTTTTTTAATATATTGAGTCCTACCTATAACATTCTTATTGGGAGAAGTCATAGAATTATAGGCTCCTTTGATCCCGAGTCCTCTTTCATTTCTATGAATATTAAGGAGACCAACATGCATAATAATGATCTCCCTCCACCTCTTAAGAATAACTCTTCCCATTCTTCCCATGATGAGGATGAGAGCTTAAGAATTAGATCTAGTCAAATCCAAAATACTTCTCATGACTTTGACAAATTTGAACAATGGTGTCAAGAGAATCCCAACCCTGAGGATGTTACTATAGTTGGTGGTTTGAAAAACCTAATTCATAAAGATGAACATGGAATATATTTCTACATTCTCTTTCACAAATTGTTCATAACAATGTCAATCCACTTAAATATTATGCTCAAGAACTTGGCTACACTCAACCAACCATTAGTTTTGATCCTTTTAATCCTATTTGTACCTCAATACCTAGTGTTTATACCTTTATCGCACCTATCATAACCATTTCCTTTCAACCTTCCTATTCTACACATGTTCTTATTCCTAACACTAGTGTTCCCTCTAGTATTCCATGTGTTTCTCTACCTTCATCCATGACCACTTATAACATTGTGTCTTTTTTCCTATTCCAATGTTCTTTCCATTTCACATAATTCTCCTAATGTTTCCCACATATCTCCTTCTATTATTTCCATGAAATCTAAAATCAATAGCCTTGCTCAAACTATTTCTTTTTACAAAAACAAATTTCTTCAATGACTCAATCCAAGTTTAACATTGCTACTTGTGATATTACTATTCTGTAATTCTTGGATATAGTTTGTGTTGTCATTCATCAATACATGAATATTCCTCATTTAGACAATTACAACGGTAATGTAAATCCCTTAACCCATGTAAGACCTTTCAAACATTGTGTAGTGACTTTTCTCATGATCAAAGCTTCATGGCTAAGCTATTTAATAGAACCTTTTGAGATAAGGTCTTTCAATGTTATTGCTCCTTGCCTCCTTATTTCATTGATTCCTTTCAAAAAAATTATACTGTCTTCATTCAATAATTTTAAAACAATATTGGTCCTAAGATATCCTTGACTGATTTTATGTATTGTAAACAAGGTCGTAAAGAAAAGGTTACTAATTTAATTGGTAGATTTAAATATTTGCATGTTCAAATTCTGGTTGTATACCTGATATTGATGTGCAATGCATGTTTATTATTAATTTACAAAATATATTAGGGACAAGATTTTTTCTAAATTCCCTTCCTTTACTCAATTATGTGCAGTGCTTCATAATTATCATCTTCAAGTGAGTCGATTTGATAGCACCACTCTAATGGCTCTAGTTGATAAGGGTGATGCCACATCACAATCCTTTCAAAATTTTCAAAATCCAAAGGGCTTCATCAAGACCAATTATTCATATAATCATGTATATGAGAAAGTGGTAGTAGCATCCAAAGGTGTGGTTACTTTTTCATCTTACTTTAAACCTACTCGTACTTTTACTTAGCTTAATGAATCTTTGCATAGTGTGATGATGAAAGGTCTTAATGCTAGCATGTTAACACTTCCTCCCATTAACCCAAATTATCCTAAAAAACATCAATCCAAATACTTCAATCCCAAAAATTTCTATCAATATCACCATCAACCTGGTCATGATACTAAAATCTATTTCTATTTGAAATCCATCATCCAAGACCTTATTGATTCCAATGCTCACCCAATGCTATGGTTAATATGTGAATGACCAGGGAAACAAATTTGTATCCCCTCCCAACCAAAACTTGCAAATATATATTGATCCTTTACCCTCTCAATCCATTCATACCATTGATTCTAATAAGCCTTTGCCTTATTACTCCCATGTTGTTGCATATGATGATGAATATATTAAAGACAACAATGTGGTTAATCTTATTGATAAATCTAAATCCAAACCTAAACCCAAACCTGAACCTGAGATTCTCATTACTTCTAATACTAGTGAAACTATTAAGGCTCTTGATGGTCCTCTTTACATTGTTGCAATATTTAATGGTCTTCTTTCTCATGGTGTCCTTATATATCCCACTTGCATTGTGAATGTTATAACTGAAGAATGTCTTTACACAAGACAAGTGCAACATGAGTTCTATGACAAATCTGATGTGACAATTCAAACTTGTAATGGTTTCTCTTATCATATCTATGGTTCTATCACTTTTCCCATAGAATTTGGTGGTAAGAATTTATATTTCACCCTTTTTGTCATCCCAACTTCCAATCAGTTTCAATTCTAACTTGGTCTTTCTTGGATAACCTCCATGAAAGTTGTAGTCTCTCCTATTTACAAGTGTTTGAAGTTTCCCCACAATGGAGAAATCATTATTGTTAATCATAGTCTTTTTTCAGCATTCAATACCTCAAGATTCCATTGACCTTGACTTATTTTTACCATCTATACCTCACCCACTCACCCTCACAAAGATAATCTCTTTCAATCCAATAAAAAATACAAATCCAAAATATTTGTGATCTTAGCAATTGTTAGGATATTCCATATCCTTGCCCTGGACATGGATTTCCTCCTACACTACCTATACCTTACACCTCCTCTTCATGCTTTTTTTCAAACTCCCATAACATAAAACCCCTTTACCCATCCTATCTCTCAACCTAGTGGGGTTCCTTCAAGTCTTCCTCCAAAGAAGAAAAGGATTTTATGTTGATTGATCCCAAACCAAATCAAATCTCCAAAAATACTAAACGTAACCTTTGTGAACATGATTTTGTTGTAAATGTCATGTTAGAGCTTGTGATCCTTCTTTCCAAATCCTTTCCTCCCCTAAAGCACCTATTAATTATTTGATTCTCTTTGATCAACCTATGCATATCCCAAGGAAGGAAGTCAATTTGAAAAAGATAAAATTGAACAAACATGATAATTTTATTTGCATCTTGGATTCTATCACGATTAATTTGGATAATGAAGATACTTTAGATGATGATGCCTTTGATGCATCTAACAATGATATTCATGGTACTTATTATGATGACATATATGATCTTATTGATGTTAATAATGATTATATAGCTATGTTTTCACAAAAATTATCTCTACGTCATAGTGATGAACAAAGTGACTCATCTCTACAACATGGTCCTTGTTTGGAATTGTCTAGTCTTATATCTATTGCTCCTAATGTTTCTCCTCTTGTTTGCTTTCCACCTTTCCTAAACACCATAGACCAAGATGGGGGGTGCATGAAATATGCTTGACTATCTCCTCTTGTACGGTGGACTTTATGTGTTTTATTATTTGTCATCATTTTCTTCCCCCTTGATGTGTTATTTGTTATATATTTTGTTTAGATATCTTTAGATGACCCGTGTTTCTCTATTGGTGCAACATGATAAAGGAATCGACCTGTTGTAACATTCCTCTATATGTATCTCTATTCTTCTATATGTTTTTATATGTTATGTTGTACATGTGGCATTTTTCTTAAATGTACTTTTGTGTTGTCTAATTTGGGATGATTAAAAATGGTAGCTACCTATTCTTTTTAGTCTCTATGATGTCGACTTAAAAAGACTCTTGTTTTTAACTCTTATGTGACATTATTTATTTTTTCTTGTAGTTATTCTACCTTGGGGGAGTGATAAAATTTCATTTTGATATAATATATACATGTGTTATCATATGATCATACTAACCCCAAATTTAGTAGATCCATTTCATGCTCTCTTTTGTCATGTGTTTCATTTCTCTTGGTTTTTCCTTTCTTAGGGGAATATCATAGTGGTTCAACATATTTTTCTAGATGCATGTATGCTCCTTTAAATCTATTTCTCACATTAAGGAATTTAAAATTTATTTAAAGTGGGAGCATACACTCTCACTTCGCACACACACAATGATCCAATGTTTCTTATCAAGGATCCTTCGACTGATCTCACTTTAATTGGTCCTTTGACTCACTATATAGACTTGGTCCTTTGACTAACTTCTTTTTGGATACATAGAATAATCCTCTTTGATGGGTTGACTTGAAACTACGTAGATTTCTATACTTTCAATGCCATATTTTGTAGCATCTTTTCCTTTGCATGATCCATGATAAGACAACTCCTTACTAGGCTAGTGGTCATGCCCTATTTCTCTCTTTATTTCCATCTTGAGTCATGCCTCTTTTATTTTGGCTATAGATTGTTAGTAATAACTGAGAGGGGGGGGAGGGTGAATCAGTGGCCTCAAAAATTTATCCTTTAAAATTTAATCCACCAATTATTACACCTCAAATTATTAAGTCTCTACAAGATGTGTGCCTTGAAATACTTGAAACAATTTATTGTCTGTCGGTTTACCTTGTCTGTCCTTATTCTCCTTGATTACTGATAAGTAGCAAAACTCATTTACCGATACTGAGTAAATATGCAGAGTATACCAATCAATCCAGAAATGCATATGTGAAATGTAAAACAATAAAGTAATAAACCATACACACATAACACAAGGATTTTAATTTGGAAACCCTATTAAGGGAAAAACCACTGGGACCGGTACCCCAAATTTTCTCTCTTCTAAAGTGAGCCCTGTTAGGAGCCAACCCTGTTAAAGGTTACAAACACATGGTTAAGTGTGACCTTGTTAGAGGATTTTTATACATAGGTTGTCACTAAGTATCTGGCATCTATGCTACCATCCTTGAATCAGTCTCTAGACTATCAATAGGCTTTATGCTAATCTTACTACCATCCTTGAATCAGCCTCCTTCTTAGATTTTCAATAGGCTTTAGGTAAGATTGATGCTACTATCATGAATCAACCTTTTTGGTAATCTGTTAGGCTATACCTCAATTATAAAAGACTATTAAGTCTTGCTCTGTTAAGAGACTTTATGTTTCAATGATTAAACTAAAACACAATGACCTATTTCTAATGCAACTTTGAATTGTAGATATTCAAATCTATTTACGTACATTACCTCTTTGATCAATGTATCAATCCAATTCCTTTGTACTTCACACTTTCTGCTCTGTGATGTTGTGCTTCACTATTTTTCGGTGTCTGTAGAATTATTTAGCTCTCCCTTAGCTTGATTGATCAGGACTGTATGAAGTTTATCCTTCATCAATTTCTTTTCAGCATCTTTTTTCAATTCACTCCCCCCTATATCTAAGTGTCTATGGAAATGAATTATGATCATCTCTTATATAGACATGATTTTCCATATTCTTGATTCTTGATTCTTGGCATGAAAAACAATCCAGTGAATTTGATTTACGGCTTTAACTCCTGATTTATCTCATAGTTATCTTCTTGCCAACTATGTAAATCAATTGCTTTAACTGTGGTCAAATAAAACAACCAGTTAAGTCTATGTTTAAGCTCTGCTAGCTAGATATTTTGTCATTTTCTGATCTCTTTGTTCTGTCGGTCAATTCTGTAGTTCGTCGCCAGTGACAACTGCCAGTTCCATCAGTGCAACTTCAGTTAGCTTCAAGATCTCCATCCATCGAGCATCATTGGATCTTTCTCATTGGGCAACACTATTTTTAACTCGTCGGGCATCCTGTGATTCTTCTTCATTGGGCAACACTATCTTCTGCTCGTCGGGCATCACTATGACTTTATCTCTATCTTTACTGGTGGTGTGCACTCCGTCGGTGTTGTCTGTCACTTATTGAATACTTTACTTTTATGCATTTCTGAAAGCATAATCATTGTTCCATTGATTCTCTGAAGTCTTTGGCATTATGTGTATGACCATACAGATGATATCAAGTTGACATCAATGACAATACAAACCATTAACTGATTTAATGTTTTGCATCATCATCAACTTAACATTATCAAAAATTCAATCAGTTACATGTCATCAATCTCTCCCTTTGGCATTGATGGTAACATACTATATTATCACAATATACTATTTCTAATACAATATGAAATACAATTATTGAGATTCATCAAATTACCAAATTTTTTTTTTTGATAACTGATAAAATGTCTGACTGTCGGTAAGCTCTGTGTTAGCTTAGATTTGATTCTTGCAGCTTTCTGTTTCTTCTTCTGATGTATTGTGTCCCTTTTTAGTGTCAATTTCTCTCTCTTCTTCTTTGATGTCTTTGTCTTGTATTTGCAACTTTTATACAAATACTCTCCCTATGGATATGATCTCTCCCTATTTGGAGTAATCTGATAATGAATAGTTTCTCATGATAATATGAAATACATTCTCTCCCTTTGACATTAATGCCAAACAAATATTTTCACAAATATCTGACATTCTGTCAAACAATTTCTTCTATCCATAATATATTCCTTGAATTTCCCTTATCCATCATCAATCTAACAATTTTCTCTAATGTTTGGTCCTGATATATACCTGTTGTATATAGATGTAGCTTTGAAGTTCAACTTCTGCTTGCATCAATCATGAATGATATTCTGATAATATATGGCTGATGCAGCTTTCAGTCCTTTTACTGACTGCTAGACATGGGTTTGACCCCTAGTCTTTTCCTCGGGTACTCAAATGTATCCTTGGGTAGTGGCTTGGTGAAGATATTAGCCAATTGTTCTTTTGATTGCACATATTCAAGTATCACCTCTTTTTCTTGAAATTGTTCTCTCAAATAATGATACTTGATTGCAATGTGTTTAGTTTTTGCATGCATGACTGGATTCTTGAAAATATTTATTGCACTGGTGTTATCACAATAAATAAGTACTGGTTCTTTGATCTTCATATGCATACCTTCCAAAAACTGTTTGATCCATGCAATATTTGATCAATTTGCAGTAGCAGCAACATATTCTGCTTCTGCAGTAGACTGAGAGATGCATCCTTGCTTCTTGCTAATCCATGTGACAAGTTCGTCACCTATAAAGAATACTCCTCTAGTTGTGCTCTTTCGGTCATCAATATTTCCAGCCCAATCAGTGTCAGTAAACACTTTCAGTTCAAATTTGTCTTCTCTTCTATACCATAAGCCAATTTCCTCAGTATTCTTCAGATATATTAGGATTCTTTTCACAGCAGTTATATGTGATTCCCTGGGGTTAGCAGGAAATCTAGCAACAATTCCTACTGCATGTGCAATATCTGGTCTAGTGTGTACAACATACATGAGTTTTCCTATTATTGATCTGTATAGAGTTTGATTTACCTATGTTGTTTTTTCCTCCTTTGTTAATTTGTATCCAATAGCCATCGGTGTTCCAATAGGTTTGGAATCTTCCATCTTGAATATTTTCAGAATTTCTTTGATGTATTTGGACTGTGTAATGAAAATACCTTCACTTTGTTGAATGATCTGTAGACCAAGAAAGAACTTGATCTCTCCAAACATAGACATCTCAAATTCTTTTCTTATCTCATTAGAAAATGATTTCCATAGTATATCATTCCCTCCAAATATGATGTCATCAACAAATATTTCAACAATCAAAGTGTTAGCATTAGTATCTTCTTTCAAATAAAGATTATTGTTTTCACTAGTCATCATGAATCCAATACTTATTAGATAGGAATGAAGTAATTCATACCAAGATCTAGGAGCTTGTTTCAATCCATACAAGGCTTAGTGAAGTCTACATACCATGTTCCTCTTGTCGGGATCCACAAACCCTTCTAGTTGCTCAATGTATACCTCTTCTTCAAGTATTCCATTTAGGAATGCTGACTTGACGTCCATTTGATATACTTTGAATCCTTTGTATGTAGCATAAGCAAGTAGAATTATTACTCCTTCTAGCCTAGC